>JAJKFI010000014.1:315095-336011 GCA_029204185.1 Lerista edwardsae
ATTATTATTATTATTATTATTATTATTATTATTATTATTATTATTAACCAGTGATGTCATTCAGGGGGAACAGACCAGAACGGGCATTCCGGATCCTAACGGGCTTCGTGGCTGGTTCCGGGTCCCCGACAAGTGCCAATCAAAAGTGAGTTCCTGTTCCTAAATCATTTGAATGACACCACTGGGGATAACCTATGTGCCATCTCTCTTTTCTATGCTTAGGAATTTTTTTCCTCCACTGAAGTCATTCAGCAGACCCAATTCTTGAAAACCATACAAAACTTGTGCATAGTCCACACTGATCCCATTCTTGTACATGTGGCAAATGTGGGCATGCATAGGGCTCCACAGTCCACACATGAAAACACACACATATGGCATAGGTATTTTGCCTGCCAGATGTGTATCTCCTCCCCCCAACAATACATCCATCTCCTACACTTCTATTTTAACATGGGAGTGCCAAATCAAAATCTTGCAGTTTCCAAAAGAACATTCACTTTAATACCTAAGAATGTCAACGTCTGCTGCTTTCCCCACGATTTCTCACCCCGCTTACGTTAACATTACTATAAAGCTCATCCTTTCATTTTTTTTTTCCTGTCCTAAAAAAACAGAATTAAGTGCCCATGAAAATTGATTCTGGACAAGGGCTATCAACATTGTGAAGTCCAATGCTTCCCCTAGAGCACAGTGCCCTTTACGGTTGCCATCATGAAGTCACAATATAGTATCACTTTACATGTTGCATTATTTCAAAAGTATCCTTGGGAAAGAAGTTGAAAGTCTGCAGGTAAAGAAGAGAGGCTAATTCAGCCTCTCTTCTTTAATTCAGGCTAAAGTCGAGCTGCAAAACCAAACATTCTCTATGCATTTTGATAGTTGAGTATGACTAAATGAATAAGCTGGACTACATGAATTAAATGTCATCCAATAGCTCTGCAGCTCAGCAGATTTTGGAGCTTTTGTTGCAAAGATAAAAGCAGGATTAGATTTTCCACCTGGTCAGTTCCAGCCTCCCATATTTTGTAAATACACAGCAATCACACTCTGGCAAAATGCAAGAGATTCCTGCTATCAAAGTCGATAAAACAAAGAGAGCTTTAATAAGAGCCTGGTAAGAGCATCTCGAGCGCACCATCAAAAGCAGGTAGCTTAAAAACTCTGCTAATGAATCTAAGGGGAGTAATGGAAACAGGAGTTCAAAAATGTACGCTGTCATGCAACCTAATTAGCTGCTCTCCTTTCATATCCAAACTCTTTTCTCTTTGAAGCTGGGAAATATTTTCAGACGCCAATGGCCCTGTTGCTTGCATTGAACAGCCCCCTTATTACAGCTTTTGGCAAGAGTGGTTTTTACATGATCAACTAGAACCAAAACAATTTATACGGATATTGGGCCTGGTAAGGGCCCAGGAGAGTTAATGCACCGGGGAATGGGTCTTTTTAGAGGGCCGGACATCAGCCCTTAACCTTTCTGCAGCCTTAATTTTGTTCATGTTCTCATCTTGCTATAGGGACGTGGTGGCACTGTGGGTTAAACTGCTGAGCTACTGACCAGAAGGTTGGCAGTTCAAGACCATGCAATGGAGTGAGCTCCGTTGCTTGTCCCAGCTCCTGCCAATCTAGCAATTCGAACGCATGTAAAAATGTGAGTAGATAAATAGGTACCACTTCGGTGGGAAGGTAATGGCATTCCATGAGCCTTGGCATACAGTCATGATGGTCACATGACCATGGAAACATGTCCTCAGACAAACGTCGGCTCTTTGGCTTAGAAACTGAGATGAACACCGCCACCTACAGTTGGTCACAACTAGACCATTCGGTCGTGGGGATACCTTTATCTCTTTTTTTCTCCTTCCAACCTCTGCTCACTTTCAGTTCAGCTGTCATCACCTCCCTGCTCTACCCACAAAGGCAGTGCTGGATTAACAGCATCAGAGTCTGTTGGACAGCATAATTTTCAAACAACCTGGCAAGGCACATCTTTCTTCTGTGATTGGGAGAAAGCAAATCATGTTGCCTGTCTCCCCTCCGTACCGGATCTCCAATGCCTAGTTCAGGAGTGTCAGACTTGTTTCATATAGTGGGCCAAACAGCAGTCATGGTGCCTGATGGGCTGGAAGCAGAGGCGTCATTCAGGCGGAACGGCCCAGTACTCCGTTCCGCTAGTTCCGCGGAGGTCCCGGGCCACGCCGCTGCCTCGGAGGACGGGCGAGCTGCTGCTGGGCCCGCCCTCCCTCTGTTGCGTCCGAAATCGCTCTAAAATGGAGTGATTCCAGCGCAGTGAGGCTTGGGGAGGCGTGGCAGCCCTCCGCCATAGGGGCGGAGGGCTGTCAATCATCCGAGCGTTCCGATAGTTGGTGCGCTCGGATGACATCACTGGCTGGAAGTGACATCATTAAGCAGGAAGTACTGTCATTAAGCAAATGATAGCCAGAAATAAGTACTTTTTTTCTCACTTAGGAATTCATTAACTGCAAAAGACAGAAGAAAAAGTGTGCAAATCTGGTTCATAATTTCAAGATTGAGAGAGTCTAATTGTTATGCTGAATAAGGTAATTATTACGGTGGCTGGAGAAATTGGTTCCAGGGGCTACATCTGTCCAGTGGGCCTTACGTTTGATACCTATGTCCTAGCTGGTCCCCAGCCTTCTCCTTCAATACTGAATACACCAGAAAAAGCATACTGGGATTGGGTGTGGGCAGAATCTATCCAGTAGGCTTCCTGGAAATCTGAAGCAAGTTTTCCCTGGGACCTCAGAACCCGGTTCTCATTATGAAGCTGTGTGTAATTTGGCTAAAGGTATCTGTGCATTTTTTGTGGTCGTAACAAGAGACACCATACAGTACGTTTGGACCACTCTCCACCAGAGAGGCCAATACACAGATGTGCACCATCCTCCCTGACTTAGAGTCGTCCAAACACGCTTTACGGTGGCCCTTTTGCTGGCCAAACTTTGCTGGCCTAACTTCAGGTTCAGAATGCACCTTATGTGAAGTAGCCCTCAGTGTTTGTATTCAAGTGTTCAGATTCCTCAAGTTAAGATGCTGTTAAGATTAACTGCCCCTTCACTACGGCTCTATCAAAATTAACAGGACCGCATCAATGTTTGCAGTAATCAAATGCACCTTGGAAGAATAATTAAGGCAGACATTTGTGCAAGTTCTTTGCCAGTGCACAATGGACTATATTTGCCACCAGCTTCCAGAAATGAGTTTTGAATCAGATTCTGAGATTCCATCAGAGAACTCACTTTAGATTTCTAGGAGGCTGACTGGACAAGATCTGCCCAGTTAGCAAGGCACCTACCCCATGCTCAGGAAGCCTGGCTAGCCATATTCCGCACAGTTTGAATGAGGTCTCCTTTCCACTCCAGAGAGTTAAGGAACGGCACCAAGAGGAGTTGTGCAGGTTCCCAAATATGTAAAGGGCTATTCAAGGTTATATTATACTGCTTACAGGAACTAAAGTTCCCATGATTTCTTGACAAACTGGGCAAGCACAGAAATACAAGGCTATATGCAGGGTGTAACCTGTCTCCCAGACGACCCTTGGGGTGGAAGGTCAAATTCAGTTGAAGAATTTATGTAGCAAGTTTCAACTATTCCTAGAATTAACACACATTCTGTTAGCTGACAACATACCTTTTGGGCAATAGATATCTGGAGCCCATTGATTGCATTCATAGTTGTCTATGGCTTGTTCACAAGTGAAACATTTGAATCCACCAGGGTATGGAGTGGCTGCAAGATGTAAAACCAAAAAGTGAAGTTAGCTCATTGTTAATCCAATCCAGACCATTTGAGTTGTAAAAAATACTGAAATAATATTTTAAAAGAAAAAACAGGGACAAGAGGTAATACTGGATTTTCACAGTTACACAGAGAAATTAAACAATATCTGTGGACTGAGCTGGATTTTTAGGCTCTCCTCCCACCACCTTAACCTCAGAACACTCAGAGTTAAAGGCCCCTGAAATCAAAATAAGAAAGAAACAAAAAGCCCAAACATTATGGCTGATGACAAATACTATACTGTGCCTCATTATACCCCTGCTAAATGGGCAAGAGGCACTTTTTCAAGTAGTGTTCCTCTTATATTTAGCAGGGGGAGAGTAATTGTCCCTCTTCACCCCAGCAGTGTGACTTTCTAGTGTCTGTTGCTGGTGGTGGTCTGTATTTTTTTTTAAGATTGTGAGTCCTTTTGGGACAGGGAGCCATTTAACTACTACTACTACTACTACTACTACTACTACTACTACTCTTATTAGTCTGTAAACCGCTTTGTGAACTTTGTGTTGAAAAGCGGTATATAAATATTTTGATTGATTGATTATCCACTGATTTGATTCACCACTGATACTGGAATCCACCTTTAAAGACCTTGTAATGAGCAAGAAAGGTCAAAATCCCATTTCCTTCCTTCTTACATTCAATTATTCACCCCATCTAGTGGCTGAGTGCAGTATAGCATCAATACTAATGCATTCTAAGGTGACATCAGAGGAGCAAGAAACCTGGTAGTGGGTCTTTAGAGCTATTTTTCCATTGATTTTGGTATCCACTGATTTTGGTACCCACTGGGAGTTATGTTCCAGAACCCCAGCGGATAATGAGGCATAACCTATATATCAATTATCTTCTATTGGTGTTGTCAGGATCGTCTACAAGCAAAGCTGATTCTTGGGGACAATCTCTGGCATCTCCAGGCATGGTTGTGAAGGGAACCCATCCAACACACCCCTGCCAGTCCACATGGGAAGTATTGAGCTAGATTTGAAATGAAGAAGGACATTGTCCAGAGAATGGGCTGACTCAGTAAAATACAGCTTCATACTAGAATGCATGAATGAGTCTGGGCCTTCATTCAGTAGGGTCATATCGGAACCATCATCATTTTCTTTTCTTAAACATATCCTGCCTGGATATGAGACAGATGAACATATGTACACATTTAAAAAGTTCATTAAAAAAGTGAAATGTGCCCCAAGATTTATCATCTTGCGCCGACAACTTCAATCCTTTCAGATCTTAGATCCAGCATTGGCAACATTTCTCAAGCTGAAAAGCAGCAGATTTTTTTCCAATCCAAGCAAATGAAGAGGAAATGTCAGAGAAGGCCTCAGTACAGTCTCCTTACCCACCCTTACTCCCCAACACCTCCAGAGCTTTATTGGAACAAGGCCATAGAAGATGACAAGCGAAGCTGCCAAGTCTGAATTCAGTGGCCTTTCAAGTTTCAACTGACATTATAATGGCATTCAGTGCAAGAAATGGCAACAGGCCACAAAAGAGGGGAAAGCTAGAATAGCAGCCACCAGGGCAACCAAGTTTAAGAACCACTCAATTCAGCTATAAAACCAAGAGTTACTGACACAAGGTGGAAAGTTAAAGCTACTTGAGCTATTTAAAGGCTCAAGTAATATTTTGCTTCTCCTTCTTTGCCTTCATTCCAGTCAACCATTTTACGTAAAGCATTACAATTATTCACAAGATATACAAGCACCCCCCCTCCATATCTGTGAATCCAGTATCCACAAATCTGGTTCTCCGCAGGCCCCCATGCCCATTAACTTTGCACAGGTGCTTACTGTGGCACCAAGCTAACACATTTCTTCAGACTGAATGCTTGAAGAGTCAATTGAACATCGAAAGGAAGCAGGAAGTTAACTGCTTCCTGTTAATGTTCGATTTAGTATTTTGAACCATTCAGGCTGCCTGCATGAAGCATTATAAGCTTGCATGCTTATAGCATCTTGTTAAAGGAAGAAGGGGATGTGGTGGCGCAGCAGGTTAGATGGTTGAGCTGCAAGCTTGTTGACCAGGTTGGCAATTCGAGACTGTGCATCCCAGTGAGCTCCCGTTGCTTGTCCCAGCTTCCGCCAACCTAGCAGTTCGAAAGCACATAAATAATGCGAGTAGATGAATAGGTAACACTTAGGTGGGAAGATAACGGTGTTCCGTGCGCCTTGGCGTATAGTCATGCCGGCCACATGGCCACGGAAGCTTGTCCTAGGACAAACGCCAGCTCTTCGGCTTAGAAATGGAGGTGAGTATCACCCCCTACAGTTGGTCATGATTAGGCCATTTGGTCGTGGGGAAACCTTTACCGCTCTTCTCTCTCCATGCCAACCTCTGCTCATGCGTGCAGAGGACTATGGGGGCTGTGGAGATAGGGCTCCCCTGTTATCAGCCGTTTCCATATCTGTGTAGGGCCCTAGAAGAGATTCTGGTAGATACGGAGCGACGTCTGTATCTACCTTTACAGACAGTCACTGCAGCCTGTGGCTGCATATGCACATGTACCAACCAAGCCCTTGGTCACGGTGGAATATCCTTCTGAGTATGCATGCATAAAATTGCATTGTTATAAAACTGGTTTAATATGAACATCCTCTCCACAGGGAGCACTGGGAACTGTAAAAAGGGGGTAGAGCTCTTTGAGAGGTATTATCAGGGCTGTCAAGTAACTACAGTTCCAAGGATACTTTGCAGGGGAACTATTTTGTGGCAAGAAAACTAGCATAACATCAATGAAAGTCTGTAGATTTACCCTGAGCCCTGGGAAGGCCTTATCTATGGGGGGAAGACTTTGACTGAAAATCACCAGCTGTGCTGCAAACCATACAAAATTCAACCTCAGCTTAATTGAGGCCAATAAACTATTTTTTTAAAAGCACACACATTTCATACAACAACATTTACAATGCTGAACTGAGACACTGAAGTGTAGCCTTCATTTAGTTAGTAATAACTAAGTCCCATTTATTTTAACAGGGACTTGGGTGTTATTATTGGCTACAATTATGACACAGGTTATCAACGTAAGACTGCAGGAAAAAAAAAACATCTTGTGAAGATCTGATTTCAAAGAAGGAAGTTGGCTGAAGATGCAAATTCAACGAGTCAGAATCCGATCAGGGTTTTGGGAAACATCTTGATAACTATAATAAACTGATCAATATCTGCTTTCAGGAACCCTTCTTTATATAGTTATTTGCCAATTACATTTTTGTTAAGGCTTGGATTCTAGACTTCACTACTGTATTTCCTAGGAGCTGTCGCAAGAGCAATTATTTTCTTCCTCCTGGGAAAAACAAAAGCTTGTTCTAGTAGTTTTACATTGGCAGGCAGCCTATGTCAACGTCAGATCATACTATCATTACTACCTCAAAATAGGTGCTTCAGGCCTTGGAACACTGATACAGCTCAGTCTTCTGCTCCAAGAATGAACCAGTATCTTCCAAAAGAAGGATGAAAAGAAGTATCTGCTGCCAGGGCTAGGAAAAAAAAATCCCTGACGCCACTAAAAACCTGACAACAAGGAATAGGATTCTACTCTTAGAATCAGTTCAGCCTGGAACTCACTGAGACAACCCACTATTCCTCAGCCTCTGTAACAAGGGGATAATACTTTACATGCAGTTGTAAGGATTACTGAGAGAACATACACAACAGCCTTTGTGCACATCAGAAAAGCAAAAACGGGTTGGATCTGAAAAGTACCCTGAGTGGAAACAAAATAGCAGCTAGCCCTATTCCATGAGCCAGTGATTTTCAGTCTTTTTCATTTCACAGCACACTGACAAGGTGCTAAAACGGTCAAGGCACACCATTCGCAATGGCCTTACTAATAATTGACTCTCCCCAAACTCCACCGGCCTACCCTGCAGACCACTCATGGCACACCAGTGTGTGCCATGGCACAGTGGTTGAAAATCACTGCCACGAACAGCTGCACAAGAGCTTGCACAAGTTATCATGTGTTCTGTAATGTGTCTGCTTTCATTTCTCAATTCTTTCAGAAAAGGTTCAGAAAACTTTCAGAAAAGTTTTCACAATTCTGCTGCTGCACAACCTCTTGGGTAAACAGCTTCTTTATTTTGCTTGCACAACACTCTAATGCCAAGCAGAAAAATAAGCTTTCCATGACGTCTGTCAAGCCAACCCCATAGTATTAATACAGCGCTGCCTACTTCAGTGCTGTGATATGAAGGATCATTTCATATTAACCATACAGGTTCCCCATCATGTCAGAGAAAGCCTGTTCTGAGTTCCGCCATAAACAGAGCTCAACACTTAGTGCAGCAGGAACACCAACCCTTAATTATACACCGTCTACAAATGCAGGAATCCCCCTTATGTGACTTAGGGCCCAAGCGTCCCAATCCTAAGTAGACACTTCCACCACCGGCGATAAGGGCTTAATGCCAGCACCGGACCAGCAGCAGGCTCCAGCGCCTGGAGGACCCTAAGCAAGGCTGATGGGTTATAAGTGGCACAACCAGCAGAGAGGAGCTCTTTCAGGACTGTGGGGGGGGGGCAGCACAGACGTGAGACCTGCAGTGGCCTCCACTGGCAGATCCTAACCTCCATGTTGGGTCATGTGACCCAACACAGAAGCCCTCAAGTCTGTGCTGGCAAAATAGACAGCACAGACTTGAGCAGACCCATTGCCAGGTCTGCACCCTTACCAGAGGGAAGGGGATGACTGTCCCCTTCTCATACAGTGCCACAGCACCGGTAGAATGCAGCAGTAGCTGTTTTGCTACTGCTGCTCCTACAAGGGCCAGGCACCATAGGATTGAGCTGCCTGCAGTGTATTTGATTTTTTTCCCCTTCTCGTGAGGTGCCTCTAGCAGCTGCCCAGCTCCTGTAGGATGCAGTGGTAGCCATCTGGCTACCACTGCACCTACAGGGGCCAGGCAGCTTAGGATTGGGCTATAATGGGGCCAGCTTGAAAGCACCTTCTACAATTCCCAGCTTCTCCATGGTATCTGTATTATATCAACTAATAAAGCAGAGTTATATGCTTCAGAGGAGATATCCCTTGGGTCGGCAACTGTGTCCTGAGGAGAGTCAACTCCCTTGACCAAGCAGAAATGACTGGTCAGACACTTGTGAAGTTTCCCTCAAAAGCTTCCCGGTCTAGCTCCCCGATGCCATATCTCATACGCACAGCCAAAACAAAAAGCTTAAGGAGACTTTGGAAGCTCCCAGGGTGCCTGGTACTTTCTTCACTACTATTTCAGAAAAAAAAGTGTTACTGAAAGGAGGTTTCCAAGAGCGGTTGCCACAGCTGTGAGAGACTCTCCTTTGGCTCACGATCAGAGAAGTTAATAATCCTGATAGACTTGTGGTTCAGGGCACAAGGCCACAGCTCCTCAAGAAGACTATTCTAAAGGAAATAAAAAGCAACTACCCAATACCCAGACACGGCCTGTAATTACATCTGGCCATTAACTCTCTCGGTCAACAGTAATTCACCGTGCATTCAACATGCTTAGAAGAATAGTGTTTCCCTGTACCATTGTTTTATTATTTAATGTTTGATTGTTAGCTTTATTTTTATGGTTACTATTGTATTTTTTTTCCCCCCGGAATATTTTGTAAGCTGCCTTGACAGCCGCTTCAGGGACAGAAAGGCAATGCAAGAATAGTATAGCTGGATGAATAAAATTGCAACTTTGGAAAAGGAGGGCGAGAGTGAGCTTGAAATTATGACAACATGCTATGACTTAATTTTAAAGCCACCACCAGGGCAATCCTATGCATGTCTACTCAGGAGTAAATCCCGTTGTGTTCAATGCCACAAAAGTATGTACAGCTGTACTTCGATATCCACGAGGGAAATCCGTTCCTGGACCCCTTCCCATGTGGAGACCAAAGTCGGCAAATAAGCAAATCCACAGGTCTATTCTGGTCACATCTGAAGGGCTTCTGAGGCTGTGCACAGCCTCTCCAGGCCTCACAAATGCATCCAGAAGTGCCATATGCAGCCTCTCTAGGTCTCAGAAAGCCTCCCAGATGAGGCCAGAGCAGCAGTGTTATGCTGCCGGAACGCTGGGTGGGACATCCTGGTGATTGGCAGCCCGCCCGTCGCATTCCTCAGCATTACGCCATTTGCGTAACGTACGCAAGCGGCGTAATTGGTTACGCAAACGGCATAACGCTTCGGAATGTGACGGGCGGGCTGTCGATCACCCGGATGTCCCGCCCAGCGTTCCGGCAGCATAACACCGCTGGGCCAGAGAATACCTCTGGTTGTGCCCAGGAGCTCATGTCCAGCCCTCCTGAGTTAAATCCACAATAATGCATCTGCGGATTAGCAGGTTGAACCTGTATAGAGACTGCAGCCCTAATTAAAATCCATTTCAACAGAACATGCCCATTTCAGTTTTGTATGCTAAAGTCTCATACAACAGAGTTAAGGAAAACTGTAAAATCAGAAAGCTAAAGGAAAAACCGGAGAAGCATAATGGGCACGGGAGACATCAACAAAAAGCTAAGGGGGAATTGAAAAGACATGTGTACAGTATGCAGGACAGTAATATTATATATGTGTCAGGTTCACGACAGTTATTATATACAAGTTGATTATCCCTTATCCTGACTGCTTGGGACGGGAAGGTGTTCAGATTTTTCTGGATTTCACAATAATTGCATTAATATAATGAGAAATGCTTCCCCTTGCTCTTTTCACTGTCACACATTTGGGTGTCAGCTGGCCTCTACATTTTTCAGCTGTATAGGCACACACCACAGAACAGAGAATGGAACTCACAGCCCGTATGTGAGAATGAGCACAAGACCTTTCTACAAAAAGTTTTTTAAAAAGTCTTGGACAAAGATGTCTGAATTTTGGATGTCCAGATAAGGGATCATCTACCTGTATCATTTCATTACTCCCATATTAGAAATGCATTCTGCATGCTTTGATTTACAGTACTCCATTACAATTAGCAATGAAAGGGAAAAGACAGGAAAAAGATGCTTCCAAGGCTTTAAAAAAATCTCACACAGTCATTGCACGAAGTCTGACTTCATATGACCCACCAGTGCCTCCTTACATTTCTTAACATTTTCTGTGTTGTTCCCCTTCCCACCCCCCAATATGGAGACTATGTAATAAATCAGGGGCCCAATCCTACCCAACCTTCCAGTGCTGATGCAGCCATGCCAACAGGGCATGCACTGCATCCTGCAGTCACTGAGGCATCCTCAAGGCAAGGGGAACGTTTGGTCCCTTACCTCATGGCTGCATCGAAGCTGTAAAGTTGGGCCTTAGACAAGTAGGCATATTACAGAGGATGCTGGGGGCAGGGGGGAGATGGCTAGAAGGACTAACAGATTTCATCCATTGGCAAGATCCACTATCAAATATGGAAATTCCCATTCCGCATCTATTTTTATAGCACGATATCTTGGTGGAATGAAAAAACTTTGATGGGAGGTATCTTGATACAGGGATAGACATTCCAGTAATAAATAAAACCAAAGATATTCTGATGGATCCTTGCACCACTTTTACATGACCTTCTCTATCACTATTATTTGCAGCCAGTATAATATTTCTAGAAGATGCTTTGAGTTCAATTATGTTTTAGAAAGGAAAGGGGAAGGAAGAGAATCCCAGACCTTCAGCTTAAAAAAAACCTTGTTCATGTGACATATTTAATTGTCAACTTGTGTAATAGCATTACATTTCCAGAAGCGTTTTTGTCTGAGATCCATTTATTTAATGATACGGAGAAATGGGAAAGCAGTGACTTGAAGACATTCTGTAAGCATTTGTTGTGTTCAAATAACCAAAACTAAACTGCCTTTGGTTTCAGCAAAGTTCTTCAGCAAGAAAGAACCACCTTGTTGAATCAGACCAGACCAAACGATACCCAATACAGAAATCCATTCTCTTTCCATGGAAGCATTCGCAATGGAGGGTACAGAAGTGCACTATCTGAACACAGAGGTTCCATTAAGTTAACACATCTGTCATTACTGCCAGATCTATCTTCTGTAAAGAAAATTGCCTTTGGTTGTCTTTGGGCAATACTGAGGAACAGACCTCTCAGCAGCCACACTTTTGAAAGGTGTGAACCACTGCAGATCCAGATAAATCTTGCAATTTAGGAAATCATTTATTTTCTGTAAAGTTAGCCTATTTGTAGACTCTTATTGCTTCTGCTCTTGGAATGCTAGTTTGTCTCCTTTTTCGTATTAGATTAAGATGCTCTGTGAGCCTTACTTGAAGGATGAAGGAAGACAATATCTTTCACCGTAAAGTCCCGGGCTTGAATTACTTTCAGGCAGTCAACAATCAAGCTCATGAACAGGGCCCAGGCCAGAAGAGGCCAGGATTCCATTGCCGAGAAGGCGCCTCAAACATGCGGATTTCTTGGGAGTCTTTTCTCTTTGTATCCAGGAGAAAAGTGGACCTAAATGCAAACAGGAGAAAATGAACAGGTGAGTAGGTCCCAAAATCAGAACTGGCATCCGCACAAAATCCGAGTTCTGCAAGCAAGAGGGGAAACTGGCTGTGACTCCTAGGAAAGCAAGCAAGCAAACAAACAAACAGTATCTATATACTGCTTTTCAACACAAAGTTCACAAAGCGGTTTACAGGCAAAAAAATAAAGTTAAATGGCTCCCTGTTCCAAAAGGGCTCACAATCTAAAAAATTGCAAAACCCCACCAGCAGCAGCCACTAGAAAAGACACAGTGCTGGGATGAAGAGGGACTGTTACTCTCCCCCTGCTAAATATAAGAGGAACACCACTTGAAAAAGTGCCTCTTGCCCAGTTAACAGGGGATTAGGAACAACAGCAGAAAAGGAACAATAACCAAGTCAAATAATTGTGGGTGTCTGGCAATTGAACACATTTGTAAGAAAGAGGGATAACTATAGAGATGTCCCATTTCTTAAGGCAGAGAAGAAGCATATGCTTTGCACATATTAGTTCCCAGGTTCAGGACTTTCCATCTTCAGTTAAACTAACAAGGCTAAAAAAAGGAAATAGTATGGAGTAGTATGCAATTGTATGGAAGTAGATGGACTGTTGGTCAGACTGAGGATTACTATACAATATGTTTGTGCATATCAACATTTGCACTATGACACGAGGAGACTGAGGGTCTGAACCTAAGCCCTCCAGTGCAGGAGGTATGAGTGTATCATAGGCACCGGCATCGTAAAAGGTGGGAAGCCCTTACTGGCCTAATACCAGTGCCCACCGCCCAGAGGCGGAAACATGACACCAGCAGCAGGTACGTGCAGGGGCTGATGGCATTGTGCGTTGTCTGGACAGGTGGGGAGCGAGTAACTGGGTGGGGAGGAGTTGAGAGGGATTGGACTGGTGGCAACCTCCACTGCCAGATTGTATCATCTGTGTAGGGCCACACAACATGGAGGGACAAATGTCCCCTTCTGCCGAGGTACCTCCAGTGGCTGCATGGCAGCAGTAGCCTCCTCTTCACGCTTTAAAGCTGAAAGGAGACGCTTCACAGTCGGCTCCATTCCTGTTGCAGAACAGGCAGGTGGCCCACCTCTCTCCCTGAACACCAAACAGGACCAACTGTAGCCAAATGGCACTATTTGGCTGGCTGGTTGAACGGCAGAGATCCACCGGTTGCCCATCTGCCCTCCGCCTCCTTCGGCAAGCCCCCAGGACCGCGACTGGGACATGGCTAAACTGATTCAAGAAAATCTGGAGACAGACACAGATGGTCTGTTTGATCCTTCCACGTGACCTCATTCCACATAGATCTTGTACAGCACAAAATCATTCACCTGACGGGTAATATTATGTAATTGGATTGATTCAAAACTTCTGCCCCAAATTTGACTGTATTGACCTTGAATTTTTCTAGATTCTCCACTAGAAATGGGAAGCCTATTTTAAGGATGCTTGCTTAATGCAATGCTTTTGTTGCTATTGAAATGTCTACTAATAACTGGTAACATGGCACACTAAGGAACGAAGTTTTCACTATTGTATTATGCACCCTCAAACTCTCCCATAGACTCAGAGTTGATTCACACCACTTAATTCTTCCACCCAAAATTTTGTGTGCGCCTGAGTACACAATCTTCTTACATGTGCAGTTCAGTACCTTTTCCCCATGTGGGATGCACAAGTATAAGACATAACTGTACAAGTCGGCCAGCAGTGTGGAACAGCCCTTTGGATTCAAATGACTATGCTGACCTTCCCAACAAGAAGTTAATTTTGCAGTAACTAGTAGCCTCCTCCCTGTAGTCACAGGTTCTACCTGCCGTTTCACATATCCGGGGTTTACAAATTCCCCTTTTTGCACTAATTACTCAGATTTCTTTGTTCATTAGACCATGTTTGCAGCCCTCCTGAGCTATCTCCTGTTCCATCTGCTGCCCATCTTTGTTGCAGCCCTCCAGCCTGCTTCTTTCCTGCTACCTAAAGCATGTTTGCTTAAAGGCTAATGCTTCCCTTTGATCATGCCCCAAGATGCCTTGCAGTGACACAGCAAATGGATTCACTACAGTCCATGGTTCTGGATATCAGTGGTAGCAGTGGGGAAATATCCCCCACAGATTTGGGGATGGTAGCTGTAATTAAATGGACTGGGTTGTACATAGAGGTGCAATAAGAGATGCAGGGGCAATTCTTGGAGCTGATCAAGTTGCACATTGAAAGAGCTAGGAAATACCAAGAAAGCAATATTCAGAAATAACCTAAAGCTGGAAACAAAAAGCAAAAATTAGAAATACTCCACATAGATCAATCAACAGTGTTGATTGACTATATTGACTGCCTATACTGAGGCAGTGTTCTATCTTGAATAATAATGCCCTTACTTGTTTTTTATCGTTTATTATGTATGTGTAGTATTATGTACGTATGTAGCCAGAAGCCAAATCAAATTCTGAGTGTAGTTTTCATACTTGGCCAATAAAATTATTATTCTATTATTCTATCAACAGTAACTATCCAATTCTTGACAGTTCAAAAGCACAGGAGAAAATGCGGCACATGAACAGGAATCAACAATGTATTCAAGTCCATTTGCTAAATCGTACGTTGTAAAAGTTGTCTGAGTTTCTGACCAATAAAAAATTTATTATTTGCTTCCAGGGTTTTGCATTCTTCAGAACAAAAAAGCCTATGAAATCTGCCTTGACTTTTGCACGCAGAACTGGATGAATTTTATATTGTCCTGTGTGCTTTTTTTTTCCCCAAGCAGAGAAAGAACACAGAATGGGCAAAGTCACGTATTCCTATTTACCCTTCACTGCATAATGAAACAAAATTGCTATTCTGATCAAGTGGGAAGCCATCACTCTAGGCAATGCCTGCAATAATTTTAAGTGATAAAAATCAATGGCTGGTCTACAATATGATCCCTGAACATTCACTTCAGTAATGAAATTCCTCACCACACCTTCATTTTCCAGCACTGCAAGTTTCTTATGTACTGTATTCATAGGACTGAAGCCATGCTAGGTCGTAGATTATCCCTGAAATTTTTAGACAAGATATTAGATCTTTGTTGTTTGGTCAGGTATCATAAAGGTATTTTCCAACATGCTTTTCTGGGCCAATGTAGAGGTTTAATTCTGCTCTACATCTTGCATATTGAGAGGACAGTGCAGATCACATAGAATATATAATTGTAATAATTATGTTTACATCTCAACCATGATGAGCAAGAAGGCCTATGTCAAACAATAACAGTTTGATCCATAATCTACAAATGAGTAAATGAGCTGGTCTAGCCCATCATCCACATTATCTACCATTCAGAATATAGGATCAGGTTATTACGTCCACTGAAGCTGGTCTGACAAGCTACTTGTCAAGCATTTGACAATGGTGTACTTCTTTAGATATAACTATCACCGCAGGCTATGGGGATAATGGATTGAATTTGTGGTATACTTCCACTCCACACAATTATTTCTTAAACAACATGGTAAAAGACCTATATAACCATGACGGCCTATGGAGAGGGATTGTAAGAAGGTTAAATCCCATGTACAGGCATGCCCCAGTACCTGCTGGGCTTCCGTTCTGGATCCCATGGTGGGTACCTGAAACTGTGGATACTAGGAATGCCTTTTTTAAGATAGGGGAACATCCATGGTTTTGCTGCAACAAGGTAAAAAAGAGATTTGTTTAATGTCCCACTATCTTTTTTAATAGGAGTCCCACTATCCATGGTATCTGTGGATAACTGAAACCGTGGATACTGAATCAGTGGATACCAGGGCACGTCCGTATACCTGGGCTGGTACAGGTAGAGATGGAAAAGATCACCATCTGTAACTCTGAAGACCTGCTGCCCATCAGTGAAGATAATACTGAACTAGACTTGATCAATGGTATGACTCAATATAAGGCAACTTCCTACATTCAGAGGTGACACAAAGCAGAAGACAAGAAAGCTTAAAGTCCAGAGCTCCTTCACACTTGAACTGACTCCCATCTTCCACCAGAGACGCAATTTCCTTGTCTGCTTCACTGGTGCTAGGGGTGGCAAGCAAAGTCCTTGGCTGGTTCTCTCAGCCAACCTGCAACAGGAGCTTGATTGGTCTTGAAGCCAGCCTCCAGTTGCTTCTGCACCGACAGCAAGCAGTCATGCCCTTCTCCTTGCTCAGCAAGAGTAATAGCTCCCAGCATCCCAGGGATACAGTATTAAAAAGGAGTCCAGGGGCAGTTCAGATATTATGCTCAAGCTGGCCTTGCCCATATCTTTTTAGGGAAGGAAACAGGTACATACTTCCCTCCCGGCATACTCCTTATTGCATTGGGGGGGGGGGAGGTTCATCTACTCAAACTCACTATTACATTAAAAAGGAGATCGTACAAACTGCTCTCTCACATACACACCACCCCACATGCAATTAAGAAGGGGCAGCTCAGAGGAACCAGCCCACTACTAAGAGTCTGCCCTCCTATAGTCAAAATAACAGGACCCAAAACACAGTGTCCCTGCTGTGTCAAGTAGTACAGTGCAGTTCAGTAATTATATTAGGCTTACCAAGTGCCGATGAAGCAACCGTCCCCATACATGCTATTGCAGAAGTTAATTTTATATTTAATTATTCTGTGCATGCACAAGCGAACGACTTGGCTAGCCCAAAGTAAACAAGCTAAATGATGCTACTGACAATATAGCCACCAGGTCCCCAACGCCTGTTGTAGGAATCTCATGTGTGATAAAGCAAGAAACTAAAAGGCAGCTAAAAAAAAAAAAAAAAAAGAGCAATCTGGAAAATCTCAAGAGGGAGAATAAGGAGTACCAAATACACTAAACTTGCCCTAGGGCAGAGCTATTCTAACAAGCTGTATGCATATTACCATCAACTCCCAGAGCTTAAGAAGGCAAGTTATCTGAATCATAGTCACAGCTGCTTTCATAGTGAATGCACATTTACATGCTTAACTAGGGAGAGTTTATCTATTTGCAATTCATATTTGTGACAGCTGCTTTTAAGAAAAGAGAAAGCAAGAGCTTACAAGATAAAAATTCTTCATTCTGCGTGATTCAGATATTTTGCTGTGATAAAGGCTTTCAAGAAACTGCATGCTTTCTTGTGCAGCATCAGGAAATCAAGCAAAAACAAAAACAACCACCAAATGACCTATGACCCGAAATAGCATTTTCTTCCTTGAAGCTATATTGCAAGCAGAGAGGAAACAACCTCCGGGTACGGAGATTGTAGAGAGACTGTCCAAAACAACCTAGGGACCCACTTTTTTAAAAAATGATACTCCATCAGGACCCTCCCATCTTCACCAGTCTAACAAAAGTGTTTCAATTTACCAGCTGCTCATGCCTCTGTTTAACCTTTTTACTATAATGCGTGCGTATGCCTGCCTTCTGGAACATTTGTTGAGCTCCATGTTCATCGGATCAAGATCATTTTGGTGGCCTTTCATACCCCTTCACCTGACCTTCCATAACAGCCAAGGCACATCTGCCTACTTGTAAGTAAAGGAGCACACATGGTTTCACTTTCCACAAGACTCAATATGTTTTCCTTGTCAATTGGGGGGGGGGACTTCCTTTGAGAGTTTGTTGGAGCCTACATTCATTGGAACATCCCATTAGGGCCTAAATTCATTAGATCATGCCCTAAAGGCTGCTGTCTTATTTATGAATGCCAAGCGGTGTGGCCATAGTGGTGATTGGACAAAATTGCTTTCCCCCCCCCACCTAGCAACTTGTTTAACCCTTGATGTCTTGTCAGTTTTGCAACCCAGCTAAAATTGGCTCACGACCCACTGGTGGATCCTGGCCTATTGGGAAACCATGACCTAAGGGCAGAGAGCCAGTCCAAAATGCCCCATCTAAAAATGAGTAGCAACCCATTGCCAGCACAAAGTTACCCATTAAAAAGAACTGCAAAATATTCCTCTTATGTTCCAAGGGGAAGCCCAGCTAAACCAGGAGCCGAAGGTGGACTGAAGGAGATGGTGAAGCGTCATAATGATTTTGAGATTACTATTCCCTATTTGTCAACCAATATAATCCTGCCATTTCTGAAATTACCCTGAGATTATCTGCTCCTTTATAGTTCCACACGAACAACAACATACATCACAACATGTTTCCCACACAACTCATGTGTACTTGTCCCACCTGCTGCCAGGGGACATGCCCACAGACTGCTGCCTCCCACTCACCTGAAGCTTCCGTAGCCCCACACGACGTCCCTGAGATCTCTGGGTCATTTTGTAGCCTTCGGAAGGCCTTTAAACATTTTCGGTTTTCGTCAGAAAACTGGAAGTAATGTTAAACGGCTGTCTGGAGTCTTCAGAAGGCTTGTGGAGGGTTTGGGGACACCACGCATGGCCTGCCTGGTCCTCAGGAGGGCTGTGGAGGGAGGGAGGGAGGGAGGGAGGGTGGCAACAGGGGCACTCAGAATGCCGCACCTTACACTCTGGCGCTCAGGACCATGCAGACCCCCCACTAGACCTGCCTCTGACTCAGTATCCGTGTGTTGACACTTACTACATCCCCCGCCCCCCTTAGCTGCAGAAGCAAAGAAGAAGAGAACCAAAAACAGAAAGAGGGTTGGGGAATAAGGAAAACAGTTTTCTCCAAAAATCTTAGAGCTCAATCAAGCACGGCCCAAGTTTCTTTGAAACAGTCCAGGGTTTCACTTCTGATGAAAAGTTACAAGTTCTTTTGCTACTTGATCCAGCAGCCAGATATGTTCAACATTTGGAGGGCATCATGCTCCTGAAAGCCTGCGATGAATATGTTTAATTGATTTCTTCATACGTTTTTATTGGCTTCTGTCTGCCTGTCTAGATTTCCGCTTCCAACTTCCTTTTAATTGCTTTTGGCCTTGCCTTTCTGCCCATAGCACTCCTCTGTCTCTATGTTAATCTATTTCTTGGATGGTTTCTTCCTCTCCCCTTACATTGTTTTCCTCTCTGGCGGCTTCTATTTTTAAGCACCGCTATTCCAGCTTAAATGCAGCTGTTCTACATGTTTTCCACTCTTATCATATTACTCATTTATATCATTCTCTTCCTCTTTTTTCCCCTTGTCTTCACTTCAAGCTTCTTGAATGTACGTTTGAAACTTTCCACAGGGCATCAACCTTATAGAATGCCTTTCATATAAAGATTCATTAGGTCCCCTTCAGTATTACTTTTCAGATGTCACAGTAAAAACCTGGATTTTTCAAATAACCGTAGCAATGCATTAGCTCCCACACTTTGGCTTTTTATCCTGCTGCTTTGGTTCCATTAGCCTCTTCTGTTGTAATTATTTGTTTTATAGTATTTTAGCTTAGATTTCCCTTTTGATAGAAGTCACTTTCAATTATTTTTCAGAGCAGCAGGGAAAATGTTTTAAGGTATTTTTAAAACAAGTCCCAGTCTGTTCCTTTTCTCCCTCGCAGCTCCCTACCACCAAACATGTGCCTGTTCTCATTCCTTAAGACACATTGTGATGTTTCCAGAGAAAGTAAGTCATGGCTAAGCACCACTGGAAACAGTGAGACAAGCTACAAACTGCTAACTTGCATTCCATTAATTTCAATTCCATTTCAATTCACAAAGTCATTACTAGCTTTCTTTGGATAGAACCTATTATTTCATTCTGGTTTTTCCTGATTGAACCTCCTTGCCTTTTGCGTTTTTTCCAGACAAGTCTCATGTTTGATTAGGCTGTAAGCCTGTGGGCAGAAACCACTTTTAATTACAAAACAGCACCTAGTGGTTTGGGGAACTTAAAAAAATACACACACCTTCACAACAGTGGTTGGCCAAGGCTTTTCACAGGTGATGAACTCCACAAGGGTAGGGAACATATCTGAATGAAACCAAATTGATTCCCGAGGCTTCTATGGTATTTTCCTCTCATTATGGCAGACAGCCTTGGACTACCTCTGGAATGGCCATGGCGGTGGACACAATCTCTTGTAAGCATCTTCTTAAGTGTAGAACCAGATTGGCTCCTTGGTACAATGAGGTGCTATGAAGATGGATGAGGCGATGCCTAGATTTAAAACAGCTGAACATTTGTGCCATGTTCAACTCAACATGGGCTCAATCCCATTTCTGGGACTATGTCGTGATGAAGACAAGTATATGTTTTATTTATATGTATAAAAAGTATATGTTTCTCAATCACCATTGTGCCTGCCAAGAGGTGGCCACAGAAGCCATTTCAAGTGGTCCAGGGCCATTTCCATCTGGGCCCCCATGGTGCAATGTAGAATATACCTCTGATAGCCTTCTTGATCCCAGTTCGTAAGGCACTTCACAGATAGTTGCTCATGCCTGGCACAACTTGGACTCCATTTTGGCAACCCCTATTGAGGTACTCTGTGCTTGCTTGTCCAGTGTTTTTAGATGCTTTTCAGAATGTACAACCTAAGAAAAGGGGGGTGCTTGAAAGCGTGAGAGCCTGAAAGAGCGACACCTGCACTTTCAATCCTTGCTCATCCTAGCTTATAAAATCTGCCAGGAGGGCTGACCAAGACATGGAGGAAAATCAACTGATGGGGCAGGGGCATTCTGCCTTTGTGTCTTAAGATAGTGATAGCTGTCTTCCAATGAAAAATATACCCATGCCCCAACATTTATTTACACACACACACACACACACACACACACACACACACACACACACACA
>JAJKFI010000014.1:336021-394768 GCA_029204185.1 Lerista edwardsae
CACACACACACACACACACACACACACACACACACACACACACACACTGCCCTGCCAAGCAGGCCTTTCTGCATGTTCCAATGTTGTCTGAGGTGTGACTTGTTGGGACACGCAACAGGTACTTCTCAGTGGCAACCCCCTCCTTATCGAATTCCTTCCAATGGGAAACTCATTTTGCTTCTTTTCTCCCAGGGTTCCAGGGGATATTAAAGACATGACCTGTTTATGACTGGCCTTCCCCAATTCCTCCCAATTGCCATTTTTCACTTCCCTCCCCTGTTCTGAGATTTGAGTGCTGCTCTAGTTGATCGGATGTTGTTGTTCCTTATCTGCAGTTTGTTTTCTGTTTTTTTATTGTATGCGTACTATTAATCACTTTGAATTTATGAATGGAGAGGAAAAATTTAAAAAAATATATTGATTATGGACCTCACACACCCAAATACTCTTCCAATTTTACCTCTGATTTTATGAAGTTGTTACTGAGATTAGCCCATGGTGGAGTCAGATACTGTCTTTCTCTTTAATACACCATGGCCCTCAGAAAGCATACTATATTACTGCAATGATTATAACACCATCCCCCCAAGTACACCTACAGTATTGCTAAAGATGAGCATGTTACGTGGTCGTAGAACTGTGCTGCCGGAACCATCATATCTAGCAAAGTGATCTAGCCTCCTCTATATCAAAATCCTTTATGGTCATTCAGCCCAACAGATTAGTCAATATTATCCAGATTACACTGTACTACGAAGTGGAGAACAGGATCAAGCAAAGCAACAAAGCTATAGGTATGCATCTCAATGACATGGATCTTTTGCACTGAAAAGTAAATCTAATTAGTTCCAGCAAGTGAGCAGCATTCAACAGGAAGGGAACCACAATACCTTGGAAGATTAAAAGAAGAAAAAAATGCACAATATTTAAACCGTACAGCCTATATGTAAACTATTTGCGGCACTCTTGCATGATTAGCTAATCCTTGCTAACTTGCAACTCTCTCAGCTTTCCCCAACTCACAGCCAGCAGCACACATCTTCTCCAAAATTCAGAGTTCCCCTCTGCCCCTTTGCAAGGAGCTACTGAAGTCAGCCGGAAAATCCACCACAAAGCAATACAATTGTTCATTTGTTAGATCAAATTAAGATGGCGACATGTTGTCGTTGAGACAATCGAAACTGGGAGAAATAAACGATAGAAGCTGCTTTTCCATGTGCATCAAGAATGGTGACATTTCTAAGCCTTTTGCATACTGGGTAGAACGGAATGAGACTTGTGGCATTTTGCCAGCCCATCCTCATCACTGGCTCTCAGTCAATCATACTCCAGTATTCTGTCCACATTGCACAGGTCCACAAGCTAGCCAAACTAAATTCATATATGCTACTGAATCATCACTTGCAGAAATTGAAACACGTAAGTGATTAAGAGTCTAGCATAGTGGTTCCCAAACTGTGGATCGGGACCCACCAGTGGGTCATGAGCCAATTTCAAGGGGTTTGCGAAGCACCTACAGTAGCCATATTGAAAATATGGGAAGATGGGATGCTGGAAATGGGGAGGGCTGTGTGGTTTTTTCGCTTGTCAAGGTTGTAAATAGGCCTCTTTCTTTCTGATTTACTTTGCTATTGGACAATGGCTGAAAAATAACTTATTACTACATTATCAGGAAAGCAGCAAGCTCTGGTGTCACAATGATGACACTTCTGGCCATGACATCACTTCTAGTGGGTCCCAGACAGACTGTCATTCTAAAAAGTGGGACCCAGTGCTAAAATGCTTGAGAACCACTGATCTAGCATGTCTCCTGATTGAAAAGACATGACTTGAACAAACCTGAACTAAAATCACAGTATAGTTCCCACCCAAAATGTACTTCAGTTCCATTACATGCACAGAATTGTCTGTGCATATTTCCCTTAATACTATCATCTCTATAATAACGTATTCAGTGCAAGACAAAGTAACTTTCCCCAGCAACAGAACTCAGCCTGCCAAAAGTCTAAATTTTAGTTTTGAAAGCTATAATTAGTGCATATAATCCAATAATTAATCACATACTTAAAATGTGGATTTCAATCTGACCTGTCTCTTGTGAAAGAATGTACTTTTTTTTTTCAGCAATGTCAGTGGCAAACACACAGGAAGATTTCTTGAGTCAGAGAGTATGTTTCGTAAGATTTTCCTCATTCAAAAAAAGTATATGTATTTTAGCTGATAGGAAAAGCTTCTTTAGCATTATGCTTGGTGCCCTCCTACATAAATGAAAGAAAAAGATATTGAAATTTTTACTTTAATTAATCCATTGCCTAAAAATGTTTGGCAACCAAAATCATTTGGCAACCCAACTTTATGCATTTGTCTCCTTCCAAGTGGTTTATGTTCTATGTAATTTAAGTTCTATGCACACTTTCCTTAAAGTAAGCGCCATTT
The DNA here is from genome assembly GCA_029204185.1 of Lerista edwardsae. NCBI lineage: Eukaryota > Metazoa > Chordata > Lepidosauria > Squamata > Scincidae > Lerista > Lerista edwardsae. The sequence continues at coordinate 338,458 of JAJKFI010000014.1, forward strand.
AACACAGTAGCGTCTACTTCTGAGTGCACATGCATAGGACTGGGCCGTTAGATTGCATAATAACCATTTAATTAAGAGTTTTCATTGTTAGGGTATGGAAGTAACAGAACCAAAAATAATTACCTACAACAGAAGCAACACAGGGTAAATATTAATGAAAATTAAAAACATACAAATTAAACCCTGCAGAGTGGGGCAAAAATCACTGGAAGAGCAATTTAGATAGTAGAGAAATAGGAGACAGGGAAAGAGTTAAACACTTCCCACATTCATTTGTTCACCCAAATCCCTTGCCTTAAAGAAGTTGATAGTTGCTTGCTTTCGTATGCAATATTTAGCTTGCCCCAGAGACTTCCATTCCATGTGGAAAACAGTAGCAAGATTTTTGTATAAACACGTTCTAGCTCAATGTAGCACAGTATGATATAACAGGATGTTAGGTTAATGAAACCAATGTGACATAACCTGTACCAGAAGTAACTCTCAGAAGCACAACTTTAAAAAAATGTATAAACTGGTCTTGAAAACGTCTGAAGAGGATAGAGGACAAGTAAAGTGAGTGTTGAGTCACAACCATTTTAGGGAGTAGAAGGGTCAGTTTTGGCCTCAGTATTCATGTGACAAAGGCTGGTGGAGAGGGCAGTCACAGAGGCCTCCTCCTGGTAAAGGAACATTTGTTCCCTTTCCTCAGGGCTGCACTGCAACTTCAGCAATGCTGGAAGGTTGGGGCCCAAAGTAGCTTTGAGAAAGGACTTCTGTGAGGTTAAACTGTCAAGTTACCATAGCCTGAAATGGTGGTATTTGAATGATTTACCCAAGTTCATGCAAGACTTCCGGCCCTTGGACCTTTTCGAGTTTAGCTGTAACTTGATTTCATTGCCCAGCCTTATTTTCTCTTCACACGACAACCATACCACTTACGCTCGCCTTAATGAACTGAAGAGGAATCTAGGACATGGCTTTTCCATCCAACTACCAGCTTCTTAACCAAGCAAAACATATATAATTATATTATCCATTATGTTACCTTAATACAGTATAGTATATGGCCAATGATAGTACATAAGATTACTTCCATGGGCTTTTCATTCTCTCTTCAACCCTACCTTTCCTCTTCCCCACCCTCTCCTCCCCACCAAGTAGTTTAGTTCCCACAAAGGCTTCACTGTTGGCCCAATTCATCTGCAATGTCAGATAGTGTAGCAAAGGGGATGGCCTGTGGTCACCGTTTCTCAAAGCTTCACCTTTTCATTGCAATCTGTTGCATAACCACCATCACAAATGAAAACACTGTGAGGCAGATCTCCACAACAATCACTACATGGTGCTATTTCAGAATGCAGAAATTCTTCCTGTTGCTGTTGTATTTGGAAAAGTTTTGCTTGATTTCCACTAAAGTAAGGACAATTTTAAATAAATAGGGGGAGGGGGGGTATGAGCTGGAATAGATTGGAAGAAATTTTATAAAGGCAAGCGACCTGCCTTTTTACATCAAAACAACTAAAAATCATACTTTAACTTGGGAAATGTCTTTCTGCCAAGCAGTGGTTTGGAAAAGGATGTGAGAGGTCATTGCTGACATGCTGAACATGAAGACCTTTCCAGATGTTTAAAACTTAGATTAATGTTATTCTAAACTCTATAGTCATACTAACTCTATTTTAGCATCACCAGGGGATATATCCCATTTGTTCAGTCTCAGAAGCCACCTGAAAAATAACTACAACTTCACCTGTGGGATCAACATTTTTAAACCCTATACATGTGTCTTTAGGCTCTTCCTTCTAGACTCTTCCCAGAAATTGAGTTCAAGGACTTTCCCCAAAAAACTTTAGTCATTTCAGGGCACCAAGAAAGTTGAACTGGAGAGCAAGATGTGCTGTTAGGGACTTGCAGTCCAGCCTTAAACTGGGTTCACACACGATATACATCATGCCAATTACCACAGAAAAATGGAAAATGTGATGTTTTAAATTTGGGGGGGTATGAAGATTACCTCACACCACAGATTAGCATTCCAGTTAACTATTTTCTTCTCAAACCAGCAAGGGTGCTTGCAAAGTTTAATGTAAAAAATGTTTCAAAAACTTTTCAAGACCCACTCCCCCAAAAATTGGCTTGCAACCCACTGGTGGGTCATGGCCCACAGTTTGAGAAACACTGCTATACCACATGTCAAGTCTTCCCCACCCCATCTACAACTTCTTTCCCCAACACCTCAATTCATTTTGGGTTTCCTTGTTTTGTTTTTAACTTTCCAGTCTTTCTTTCTCTTCCAAGCCTTGGGAAAGGTCAAATACACTCTGCCTGTTCCGAGGTCTGTGGAGGCTTCATTATATCACATTGTCATCAGCAAAGACCCAGAGCAGACACGGTGAAGGGGTTCACCATCCCACCTCAATTACGGTAAGCAAGTATGGTCAAACAATCAAACACAATTAGTGTACTAATTACTCTCTGAAAAGTAGACCAGCTAGTCTTGCTGCTAATTACAAGTGGAGTTCATGGGGCTCAAAATCAGAGCACATTTCAAATGCCACAGAAATATGTTCACATTTTTGTAAATCTAATTGCACATTTTTGTAAATCTAATCCAAATTTCTATTAATATCATGCTTTGCCCCACTAACAGCTATTCAAACCTGCTTATAAAAACAAATCTTAACATGGCATTAGTAAATCCACAAATCAGCAATTTTAAAAACAGAAGTGCCTGCAGGGGGAAAAAAAGTCCCTTACAAATTCCACTAAAGACACAAACTAATACAATGGCCTTCACCAGATTCCTCACAGCAACATCAATAATACTAGTTTCAAACGAACATCTTTGTGAAGGGAATTTCAAAGATGTGACATCACCACAGACAAAACCCTAATTATTAATCCTAATTTAATAGCCAGGCCTGACCTTTGGAACCAACATTTTGTCTGTTGGTTTGTTTGTAACCAACATTTATGAGTTACCAATAGCCTTCAAGATATATTTCCTCATCTAGCTTTAGTTTTATAATCCAAATACATGCATTAAAAAAAACAGCCATGGAGCTTCAAGTTTGTCTTTAAGCAAACAGAACACAAGACACACACTATCATTGGCTTCTGAGCCCTTGCCGCCCTATATACCGCTTTTCAACTGAAGTTCACAAAGCGGTTTACAGGCAAATAGTAATAATAATCTATAATAATAATAATAATAATAATAATAACAACAAACAACAACAACAATAATAATAGTAATAACAATAATAACAACAATAATAACAACAAAGCCCAGAGCCCAGCTTGTCTACCCGCCAGAAGGCTCTCAAACTGCTTTTCCTTCCACTTTGCACATGGAGAGCAAAGGAGAGAACCTGGGGTCTACTTTTAACAACTACATACAGATAAGGCCAGCGGACTTCAACCCTTTTCGTACCATGAGCCCATGAAATGCAGTGTTAGATGGGGGACCCACCGCCAATCCCGCCTCCCTTCTGAGACCCAATCTGCCCATCCCTGCCCCATTTCCCTCTACCTCCTCTGTCTTCACAGCAAACCTGTGATGTAGCAGCCAGAGCAGGACTGGCCTTAGGAGCTGTGGGGCAAGACAGCGAGAAGAGGCTGTGCAGGGTTATATCTGTTTTGCTAAGGCAGAATCATTACTGGATTGGATCCAAGCTCTCTCTTGCACAGGCTTTGAAAGCTTGACACACACACACACACCCATGATACTTCACTACACCATTCAGACCGCAAGGCATAGGTTGAAGAACACTTGATAAGCCTATCTTTAAAAAAAAAAATCCATTCCCATGCACTGCAATGCAGAAATGGGTTTCCACATTTAGATCTGCTGTGGTGGAAGATGGATAGTGCAATACAATTGCACGCGAGGGTACATAAGGTTGCTAACCCTTCAGCAGCCTTGAGTTTCCAGGAAGCAGGGTCAATCTCCAGGTGACTATGTGAAAGCAACTCTTCAGATTTTAACAGGACTTCCAGGAATTTCTAATGTTACACATGCTGGAAAAAAAATTTCCAGGACCATTTCAGTAAGAGTGTACAACCTTGGGGCAGGGAGAAGACACAGATTCAGCAGCCAGTTTGTCCACATATAGATGCTGTTGAAGCACCTTATCTTAATGCCTCACCCAAGCACACCCACAATACTATGGGAGTTTTGAGTGAAGTTCTTCGCACTACTACTCCAAGCATAGAGTCCTATCCAGCAATATCTTCGTTTGGAATTCGCAGAGTTGCCTCTTTGCTCGCAGAGTTGCCTCTTTGCAAAGGAAGTTACAAGATCCTTTGTTACAAGCTCCAAGCTCTGATTCCGAATTCCCTCGCAAGACAATACTGGGAAATCAGTACAAGGGAAGTCCATACCACTTTGAGTCAAAGCAATTGCTCAGGGGCATATGTTCTACCCATGGAAAAATTCCAAACTTCAGGTGGCTGCACAACGAGAAAAATCATGTAGATCCACTTCATAACAACAGCTAGCCTACCAAGGAGACCTAACAGCAGCATATCTAACTCAATCAGATTATGGGCATAATCCTAACCAATTTTCCATCACTGACTTAGCTGTGCCATAGGGGCATGTGCTGCATCCTGCAATGGAGTAAGAGTCACAGAAGCCTCCTCAAGGTAAGGGAATGTTTGTTCCTTCACCTCAGAACTGCATTGCCTTTACGCCGGAGCTGGAAGGTTGGTTGGGTTCACACAGGGCACAATCCTAAGGGGCTGAACTGGAGCCTTTCCCTACCAGTAGCCCAGCTGATCTAGAAGGCTCTAGTTTGCCTTGATGTAGCAGGCTTGCTACAGTGGAAACATTTGGGGGGGGCGCGATTGTGATTTACCACTCCCAAGCAATCAATACAAAAACTTTTATTGGCATATAAGAAATAACATAATGATCAATAATGAAACTATCACAATCAGCTCTAAAAATTCTTACTCTCATGAACCATTAAAATAAGAAAAAAAATCATTAATTAATCATCTCCACGCTTTGAGCACGAGCCAGATTGTTTTTAACTACCGAAGCAAGAAACAAAGCCAACTGATTAATATAAGTAGGGTCTTTCATATAAAAGAGAAATTTCAAGATTTCAGAGTCAACATTTGCGCTACACATCTGCATAAGAGGTTTTAAGAATTTTTTCCTACCTCCAATATGGTTAGGGCAGTGAAATAGTAGGTGCTCAAGTGTCTCAATTGCACCTAAGTCACAGGAGCAGAGTCTTTCTGTAAAGGGGGTACCATTAAATCTGCCCCGTAGCACAGCTGACGGAATTACATTGCAACGTGCCAGAGACAAAGCTCTTCTGGCACTGGGGCTGTCCAATGCGAAGAGAAAAGGCGGCATCTGCCCAGCTATAACTGGAATTTGGTGGAAAAGTGGAGAGCAATAATTATTTGCAGCGTTTAGTAAGTTCTGGTCATGAATGTCCAGAAGTCTACGTTTTATCAGTCTAAATGCTTCTGTTTGTGAAGCAGACCCAATCAGTTCCACACCAATACCAATTTGCACAATCTTTGAGACCCAAAAGTCAGCTGAAAAAAAGGGGTCATTGAGTAGGTGATAAAGTAGACTATTCTGATTATTGGTAAAGAAAACGTTAAGCCAAAATTTTGAGGTTTGAATCCAGGCCAGTGTCTCGAGCGTGCGTTGGCCTGACTCAAGACATAGAACTGCGTATGAGACACAGTACGGCAAGCCGAAGATTTTCCTTAGAAAGGAAGCTTGAGTCTGTTCAACTGAGTAATCAAAAGATTTAATCCACAACAGGATGCCGTATAAAATTTGTGGAATGCTTTTAGCAGAGAATACTTTTATAGCTGCTGGTACAAAGGATCCACCTTTATGGTAAAAAAAACTGGCGATAGCTTGCGATGACAACATAGCTGCTGACCAGGCCATCTTACGATGCTTAGACCAAGAAAGGTTATAAGAAAATAAAATACCCAGATATTTAAAGGTCTTTACCTGTTCTATACAATGGTTTTTAAAGGTCCACTTCTTAGGTCTCCAGGATTTGGCAAAGACCATAATTTCGGACTTGGTGAAATTCAACTGGAGTTTATTATGAGATAGATATTCAAGGCATTTATGGACCATTCTTTTAAGTCCAAGACTCGAGCGCGACAAGATGACGGCGTCATCGGCATAAAGTAATAAAGGCACCCGGAGGGAGCCAAGCTTGGGGGGATGCCCGTCCACAGTGTTAAGATGGGAAGCCAAATCATTGAGAAAAAGATTGAACAACGTGGGGGCAAGGATGCATCCTTGTTTCACCCCACGGTTTGTGGCAAAGTCTTCAGTTAGACTCCCCTCCGGAGTAGTTCGCACTTGAGAAGATGTTTTGTATAAAGGGCCTTAATAAGCTGGAGCAGTTTCATATCTATCCCCATGTGCTCCAGTTTCAGCCACAAAAGATTCCTGTCAATGCTATCGAAGGCGGACTTTAGATCAAGGAACGCCACATACAATTTGGTTTTGATTTTAACAGTGTATTTGTAGGCTAGATGATATAAAACAACTCCGTGATCCAAAGTTGCCCTACCCTGTCTGAATCCTATCTGTTCTATTCCGATCATATTGTGTTGGGTAATCCACAAATTCAGCTGAATCAACAGATATTTGGCATACAATTTGCCAACTATCGACAAAAGACTAATAGGCTGACAGTTTTTGGGATTTTTTGGGTTGCCTTTTTTTAAAAATCCCCAAGTAATCCTTGCACTATGCACTACACCCTGCTAACCAGGCAAGAGACACTTTAAGTGTTGCTTGTCTTATATTTAGCAGGGAAAGAGCAACTGTCCCTCTTCATGCCAGAGCAACATCTTTTCTTGCAGCTGTTCGCTAATGTTTCTTCTGCATCTTTTTAGATTTGTGAGCCCTTTGGAGACCATTTCTTTATTTTATTTTCCTCTGTAAACTACTTTGTGAAGAAAAAAGATTAAGAATAAATATTCTTAATCATAATTATAATTATCCAATTACAGGTATCCCCTGAGGTTCCATTCTGGGGCCCACCATGGATATCTGAAGCCGTAGATACTGGGGAAGACTTTTTAAAGATAGGGGAACATCAGAGATTTTGTTGCAACAAAGTATTTAAAAAAGATCTGTTTAACCTTCCCCTATCTTTTTAATAGGCATTCTTGTATCCATGGATAACTGAAACCGTGGATACCAAATCAGTGGATACCTGTATATCTGCATTGGCATTTCTACCAACTATAGTTAACAAACCACAGAATGCAAATCCATTTTCCACAATGATTAGCAAAGGCACATGTTTGAATGTACAAGATCTGTGCAAAGCCCTGAAGGTACTAGGGAGGGAACATGGGCTGGGAGTATGGGTTTAGTTTGCGTTATACCTGCACCAGCCCTATAAAAATGCACTTTTAAAAGGGGAATGTGCATTTCTCTCTCACAAAGTATTTTTTCATTTGAATATTGCTACCATCTTTTTTTTACATGCCACAAAAAGTATTTCATATACAAATTAATATCGAGTCAGGTGAACCATTGCCACATGTACAACATGTATAAAGACACTTTATTCAGATTATACTGCAGTATTTTCTAATATAACAGTCATGGCATTTATGGCTGCCACTTTTTTGGGAGAGAGGCTCTGTGCTCGACTCAGTGCTTTGTCCCACAACATGAAGTTGCTTTAAGGGAATGCTTCATCTGTTGAATTTCTACCTGTTTACTGTCAAAGGGAGAAAGCCTTTAGGAGGAAAATGTTTTCCTCCTTAAATAATGGTGTAAGTTCATTCTGTCCTAGTAATTAAAACCACCAACATTAGAGCTCATAAGAGCTTCATTGTTTGCTTCTTATCTAAGGTGCATGTTAGACACAGTTTGTAGACCACTTTAAATCCCTTAATTTGCTCCTTGTTTCCACTTAAACCACTCATGCATATCGCTTCACAACAGAGACGGGAAAATTCTCCATACCAGCACTGAGCAGCCAAAAAAGATCTGAAGCAATACAGATATTCTTTGAGGCAATTTTAACCTGTGCAGAAGGGTTGTAAAATCATACAAACACCAGTGCAATTTGCACAAATATTTGTGGTGGTTTGTCTTTTCTAAATGCAAAAGGCGTTTTACAAGACAATACAGCACACATATCTTTTTTTTCCTGAGCCTAGCTTTCCAACAACACTCTGTTCCATTAATAATCTGGGAGCTTCATTTCCACAAAGCAAGGATCAAATGAATATTTTATATTTGTTAACACAGCCCTGGAGCAAAAGGGAGGAGGTAAAAAAGAGAGACCAGCCCCACTGTTAAAAAAAAAAAAAAGCTTTGAAACAACATCCTCACTCAGCTAGCAATGGCAATCTGGACTGAGCTGATCTTTTTCATGTTGTTTCTGGAAGTACGGGAAAATGAGCTTCAGCAAACATTCCTTCAAATTTGATCAAGGCACTAAAATATTAAACACGATGGCACTTATTTGAGCAGAAGAGTAAATTAAATTCATGTTACTTCCTGAAGCAGGTAAGCATTTGATCTTTACTGATGGGTCACACTGGAAATATATAGTGAGCTGGAGGACCACAATATTATGAAGCATGGTTTTATTTATTGTGCATATCATTTTAATGACCACAGCAGACAAGACTACAGATGATAGGCATGCCATCTGCGTTGAATAATGTACTTTCCTCAAGGGACAGTATGAATTTGAAAATAGACTTTCTGCCAAAGAACCAGTCCCACCCTCATCAAGAATCCTTCAGACATTCATTACACTCAATCCTCGAATTATGGGCTGCTACATGGGGACTTGGTGTATTTGTTTTCCGGGCTCTCAATCGCTAGTAATAACTTGATTAACATTTAATGTTGTGGTCTAAGGCAGTGTTTCTCAAACTGTGGGTCAAAACCTACTTGATGGGTTGTGACCTGCTGTTAGGTGGGTCATGGAAAGCTGGGAGCAACCATCTTTGAAGCTGCAGACCTTACTCTTGCTATATTCCTTTTGTAAGTGTTAAGAGTTTGAAATTTCAAGTGAGGGTTTTTTTTAGAAAAAATTGTTTAGTTCAAACTTTTATATAATATTTTGCCCTAATCTTGCTTTCTGTCAGATATATTTTATGGTTGTGCAGTTGCTGCAGTTCAAGAATGCCAATTTGCATTCCAGGAGTGTCATTTTATTGTATCACAATGACAGCACTTCCTGCTTGATGTCATTTCCAGCTATGACATCACTTCCGGTGGGTCCCGACATGAGTGCCATACTAAAAAGTGGGTACCAGGCTAAAAAGTCTTGAGAACCATGTGTTAGACATTTTATACTTAGAACTGAAACCAACCCTTTTTGTCAAATAGCAAAAATTAGTGTGCGGCGTACATAAGAAAAATCAACTCCCTTCCTGCTACCACTATACCTAGACTATACTGGCATCTTATGCAAGACATGAGGCAAGATCGTCTCCCTTTAGCCTTCAGGATAAAACTGGAGACACATCAATGTAGCAGTCCACAGCTAAGAGTGTTACAGAAACAGCAAACACCTATAAAATGAAAGCCAGATTGTCATCTGTCCTGACAGATCAAGGCCTATAATTTGTTAACTTCTGCTAAAGCAATTTTTCCTAATATAACCAGCCACACAAGAGAGGCATCAAATTTCAAGGCTCAAATTTCAAGCCAGACACACAACTAGGATATGCCCTAGGACAAAATCAATGACACACAGATTCAATTAGCTAGTGTCTTCTGTCCTGTATGCCTTTTCTGGTATTCCTTCAGCTTATGCCTGCCAAAACCTCACAGGGGAACCACCTTCGTATTTTTGAATAACTTAGCTGAGATGCACACGGCTAATCTCCCTTCAAGGTATAACTGAGGAGTAGCAGCAGCTACAGTTGAGAGGCAAGTCATGTTCGGGACACAGTTATTTCCGCAGTGCAGCTATACTAGCACCACAGCTTGCTTTATCACATGCCGATAGCATCATTGGCATGGAAGAGGCTTCAGTACAGGCAGAGGCAGCCTAGAGAGCTGCGGGGCCCATGGCAAAACGTTTTCATGAGGCCCTCCCACACCTGTGGGGTCTCCCTGCTCGCCAGGAAAAGTGGCACTCAGCAGAGGCATCACTGCTGCTTTGGGATGGGGGTGGTTTCAAGCTAATTGGACCCAGGGTGGGTGAGAGGCAGGGCCTGTCCAGCAGCAATACTGACTACACTCTCCCGATGAAGGATTCCATGCTAGACCAGCAGCTACATAGCAAGATGCCAGCCGCAGGTGCTCTGCTCACCACCCCTGTGCACTGTTCAGCACCCCTCTAGGCTTGGGACCCAATTTGGCAACACAGGTCAATTTGACCAAAGGTCGGCACTTACAAAAATCCAAAAGTCACTAACTTTATTAGGACCAAGCAAAATGACACAGTCTGGAGCAACAGGCCTTCATCAGGCTGGATACTATGCAAAGAAAAAAGTATGGGGAAAGTAGAGTTGGGGATGGTGTCCACTGTTTATAACAGTCTCAAGAACAAACAGATGTTTCCAACATCTGAAAACAGTGGCATCAAAATAATGAACCATCTTTTTTTTTCCCCATAATTGTTTTTATTAATTTTTAAGAAAAGAGATGGGATAGGGTTACAGAAAACAAAGGAATGGGTTAAACAAAGGTAAACACATTAGGTAGGTACCTTGCAATGCATCATAATGTCTTAAAAATATCATCAATCCAATTAAAAAATATCATTTCTAAGGTTATCTATTTCATACTCAATATATTCAAAATCTTCTTTACTTATAAATTATGAAATATCTTAATATTCAACGTTGAACTATATAATCAGTACTAATCTTTTATTACTTTACCATTCAACATTGCATATCTATCCAATCATAAAACATTTTCCAGTATTGTTTAATCTTAATAATCTTGCCCTCTCTTAATCTTTCTGTTAAAATGTCCATCTCTGCCACTTCATAAATTTTCCCTATTATTTGTTCCGTGTTCGGGGTTTCGTCGTCTTTCCATTTCTGTGCAAATAGTAATCTAGCTGCCGTTGTTACATGAATAACAATATGTTTTCATATTTATATCTTGAATTTCTGTTAAAATATTTAATAAAAGTATTTCTGGTTTGAGTGGAATATTGAAATTTAATATTTCTTGCAGCATTCCTTGTATTCTCTAATAATGAACCATCTTTTGAAGGTCCCTGTCAAAAATTTTAGCTAGAGCCAAGTCACATAGCATAGTAGCATCAAGACTAATATTAAAAATAGACATTAAAATGAATGGGGACCCACCTAAAATTGGCTTATAACCTACAGTTTGAGGAACACTGGTTTCGGCTAACAATGTGGACCTCGCTGTAAAGAGGAGACAGTAGCATATGAATAGGGTGGAAGTGGGTGCTTCTGGGTGTCACACTGCAAGGGGCTGTCCAAGAGGACATTACCCTCTGTTGTAAATATACAACCTTACAAAATCAGCTCACAGAGAAAGAGAGAGAGATTATGGCATTTTTATGCCAATTTTCTCAAGATTTCTCATGACACAAGGTGGTTTACACAAACCCCTTTTTTCAAGTGGGGTTTTTACAACTATTGTTCTATATACAATTCATAGAACCTGGCTGTTTTCCTTTCAATAAGTGCTCATCATCTTGGCTGTATTCTTACACCTTGAAGGCTGCTTTCACAGGCAACCACAGATCACACCTTAGCCAGATCTCAAGATTGTTTCTTGTCAGCTGACTATTTCATATTCCACACTCCTCACTTTCCTCTGCGAGCTCCATCAGCTACTTTCAGTCTCCCATTCAAGGATGCTCCTGCTTAGCATCTTTAGGCAGGGCAACAAGTTCAATAAAAAAAACTTCACTGTCTGTGCTTCTTCTCTGGCCATTATTACTGTTCTTTTCATGTCCATTACTGAAAATAAATTTTGCCATGGAGGGGTGCCATGTGTCAAATGACCTCTGTATGCCACAGAGAAGAAGAGAGGGCAAGAAAGGATTACTTCTACAGTTCTCCATTATCGGACTTCTATGCTGGTTCATTCTTTTTGGAATGGAATTATTGGATTTCTATGCTGGTTCAATATTTTTAATCTCGCCTTTCTCTTCCTTCAGGATTAAACCAAGCACACTGAAAACAAAAAATAAGGAACTGAAATTATCACAACCATTCAACACAAAACCAAAGAAACCAATATAATCTCCTCCGGATCACTGTAATTCCCCAGAGCAAGCACAAACAGGAAAAGCTTACATTTCATTCTGAAAGGTAAGAGGCGAGGTTGCTACCTACTCAGGACTGTTCTTTTCTACCTCAATCCTCATCTCTTTAGGCAGAAGAGTAAAGCACTGCTTTACGTGATGTTCCAATTTGGTCACACCTTATTCAATGCATTTCACTTAAACATACAGTTGCCCCACACTGTTCTGGAACAAGACTCCAATTCAAGGGAAATCGGTCATGCTTAAGTCTCTGAATGGGCAGCCCAATCCTATGCTGCCCGTGAGCAGGAGGCTCAGCGGTAGCCAAATGGCTACTGCTGCATCCTACTGGTGCCAGGCAGGCGCCAGAGGTACCTCGAGAGAAGGGGATGTTTGTGGTAAAGACACAGGGCTGCTGATGGGTCTACTCACATCTGCACATGGCCCAACACAGAAGACAGGATCCAGTAGTAGTGGCCACTGCCAGTCCCACTCCTTCATCCACCCCTCCACCGCCTGGAAAACACACAACGCCGGCAGGCCCTGTACTCACCGGCCACCAGCATCACATTGCCACCTCCAGGTGGTTTGGGCTGATGTTGGCCCAGCCCCAGTGGTAATGGCTTACTGCCAATGCTGAAGTGCCTTTTACAATGCTAGCACCGGTGGTACTCCCATACCGCTGGCATTGAGGCCCATAGAATGAATGAATGAATGAATGAATGAATGAATGAATGATTTTATTATGGTCTTAGACCAGTACAGGCCCATAGAATTAAATTAAATCCGGATAAGACAGAGGTGCTTTTGGTTCGGAAATCCTCAGCTCGGGTATTGGACTATCGCCCTGCTCTGAATGGGGTTGCACTCCCTCTGAAGGAGCAGGTTCGCAGCTTGGGGGTTCTCCTGGATCCACAGCTGCACCTGGACTCCCAGGTGGCGGCAGTGGCCAGGGGAGCCTTTGCTCAGCTTCGGCTGATTCGCCAGCTGCGACGGTACCTGAGCTGCGCGGACCTGGCCACAGTGACCCACGCCCTAGTGACATCTAGATTAGATTATTGCAATGCGCTCTACGTGGGGCTGCCTTTGAAGATGGTCCGGAAATTACAACTAGTACAGAACGCGGCTGCTCGTGTGGTTGCTGGGGCACATCGATTCGACTCTGTCGGGCCGTTGCTTCGGCGACTACACTGGCTGCCGTTTCCGTTCTGGGCCCAATTCAAGGTGCTAGTTTTGACCTTTAAAGCCGGCTCAGGGCCGGGGTATTTGAGGGACCACCTCCTTCCATATAATCCTGCCCGTACTCTTAGATCTTCTGGGGGGGCCCTTTTGACAGTGCCGCCACCGGGAGAGGTGAGAGGGGTGGCGGCCAGGAATAGGGCCTTCTCGGTGGTGGCCCCCCGACTTTGGAACACCCTCCCCTTAGAATTAAGAACTGCTCCCTCTTTGGCAACATGCCGGCGGGGGTCGAAGACCTTTTTATTTCAACAAGCTTTTATATGTTGACAGGCAGACTGGTATTTTTTACATCTTTCAATCCACGGGGCTTGTTTAAATTTTAATTGTTTTTAATATTGTTTTTAATATATTTTAATTTATTATCTTTTAATTTATTTAATATCTTTTAATTTATAGTGTGGCTTGTATTGCCTTTTAATTTGTTTGTAAGCCGCCTTGTGTGCCTTCAGGCAGAAAGGCGGGGTAGAAATCAAATAAATAAATAAATAAATAAATAAATAAATAAATAAATAATAGAATTGACTTCTTAATCAGTTTTTTTCTCTAAGTTTAACACCAACTTTCTCTAAGTTGAGCCATTAAGTGACCAATGTAGCGCAGTGGCTAGAATGGTGGCCCAGGAAGATCTCTCAGGAAATCAGTCACAAAGCCCACTGACTGGCCCATGGCCTTTCCATCAAACCTACCTCACAAGTTTGTTGCAAACATTAAGGACACAATCCTAACCAACTTTCCAGCAGTGACATAGCTGTGCCAATGGTGCATGTGCCAATGGTGCACTGCATCCTGCAGTGGAATAGTAGTCATGGATGCCTCTTCAAGGTAAGGGAATGTTGGTTCCCTTTCGGAGCTGCATTGCCCTTTCCTCGGTGCTAGAAAGAGGGTTAGGATTGCACCCTAAAAGAGTGATCTTGCTCCCCAAACTGCCAACTCATTTTTTTCTTTGCTTAAGAAGTTCACCCATAAGTGTTCCAACAAATCTGACACAATCTGCTGGAGAGAGGAAGGCAGAGAGAAAGGCAACAATCTTCAAATGAGATCATGAAGTAGCCAAGTTCTAGAAATGGGACACAGCTGGACATTTAACTTCTGACAGCAGAGCAGATTAGAGAGTTTCTAGTTGAATAGGTGCACGAGGGCAATAATTTCAAGCTCGGCAGAAGTACAAGAATAGAAGCTCTTGTAATATAAGAATGGTGAAGATATGTGAGAATAGCAGGAACGGACAATATAAAACTGGCCCAGGCCTTAAGCTGCAAGACTTCTTCTTTAATGAAGTACTGTATAAGAGCTCAGAGGCATAGCTAAAGCGGTCCAGAGGGGTGCAATTGCACCAGGCAAAAGGTTTGGGGGGACAACAATCTGAGCTAGACACTAGTGGCCAACACTGTGAAAAGCTTGGTATGTATGAAATAGTGCCATCATGTTATATATCATTGGAAAGGTAATTTAATGTAAAAATGCAATGAAACAAACTGGAGTGCAATACCTTTACTCTAGCAAAGTTATTGTCAAAAAACCACAGAAAATGGAAGTACAACTGTGATATCACTTCCGGGGCAACATTTTGCCCTCTGCACTAGACTACCCTTTCAATAGTCACACCCCTGCAAGAACATAGATCACAACATAGGCTATGTTATCAATGCATCACGGATTGGGCCCCTCCTTGGACAATTAGCTGATTTCATGCAAAAAGTACCCATCGGCATGGACACAGAGGCCCATGTAGACCATGCTTTGGGCTACATGAACTGTCAGCTTCACTGGCCAAAATTCTGCACTGTAACCAGTTTACAGAAAGGTAAATCAATCAATCAGGTACTTATATACCGCTTTTCAACATGAAATTCACAAAGCGGTTTACAGGCAAATAGTAATAATAATAATAATAAAGTTAAATGGCTCCCTGTCCCAAAGGGCTCACAATCTTAAAAAAAAAGGCAGACCACCAGCAACAGCCACTAGAAAGACTGCGCAGGGGTGAAGAGGGACAATTACTCTTCCCCTGCTAAATATGAGAGGAACACCACTTGAAAAAGTGCCTCTTGCCCAGTTAGCAAAACTGGGCAAGCACAAAAAAAGCTTAGTCCATCTGTTTCAGGATAGCTTTGTCATGAAAGAGGCAGAGGTGGGCAGCACATCTACAGAACAGCATATGCAAGTACCTTTTTTCCCCAGTCCCCGTATTGGTAATTTTCAAAAGCTGAAATGGCGGACATCTAAGCTGGTGAACAGAGAATGCAATCAACTCACTGAGATAAAAGAACGTGTGCCAGATGAGTATTATCCAAGATTCCATTTCACTTCCACAGCTTCCACTGTTAGCCAATTTCAATGTTCTAGATTTGGGGCCAGTTGCAGGTTTCGTGGGACTCCATAGGCTACCTCCTACCTGGTAACCCCCCAAAAGAGTCATTCTGTCACCAGCACACAAAGGCTATGAGCACAGAGGTGGTCTCAGGGGTTAGCAGTGGTCCCCATGAGGTTTGGGACTCTTGGAAACTGCCCAACAATATCAGCCACCCAATGCAGGCACTATCTGGGAACACAGCATGAACAGTGCACATTACCCTTCAGTTTGACTGAATCATGTCACATGAACAGTGACATCATCATTCAGTTCAGCTCTACCTCCCTCTTTTAAAACAGATTTCTCAATTTCAAACTTTATTACCCCAAATGTAGTTCTTAAGACATTTCAACAACATGGACCATTTCCCCCTCTCCTTAAGATTCTACTACAGATCCATTAAAAATGGGAGTGGGTAAGATCTGTGCTATAGTTTATTTCACATTTCAGCACTATCTATCGCAAGTCCTACTCAAAAACTATTTCAGATACTCCAAAGAAGTGTAAACAAATAATTATTTCATTTATTTCGATCAAACTTTTACAATTATGATCTAAGCACCAAAAAGAAAAGAAAAACTATGATCAATATAAACATCATTTGTGGAAATACAACCAGCATCCCTAATTCCAAGCGATTTTAAACAGTGATTTTCAACCTCTGTGCAACAGCAAATTGATTTGCCGCAAATGGTCTACAGGTGTGCCACAGGAGTTTGGGGTAAGGTCATTTATTACTAGGGTCATTGGGGGATTGAGCCCAAGCCAGCTGGGCAGTGTGTCTTGTCAGTTGCCAAAAAACTGATGGTCTGCTTTGACAGTTTGAGCACCTTCTTATTGCCTTCTCTTCAATACATGCATGGTTCCAAGTTCATGTGACGTGAATGTCTGAGCTGGGTCGCATATGTGCTGTCCTTGACATTACCAATGCCAAGCAATCTACAGGTTTCTAGTATAAGGCTAAATTGTGGTTTGTAGAAGCAATCCCTCACCCCCCCCTCTTGTGAGAAGACTTCTAGAAAATTCCAAAACACCCTGCCATTCTGTTCAGACCTGCAAAACAATGCCACAATTCTGGAAGCTTCCTGGCCTTAAAGCAGTGGTGCAAACTGTGCACCACTGCACCCTAGGGCTGCTGTGGGATGTTCCAACGGCCTCATCTTCCTAACTCTCCCAGGTGCTGCCATCTTGGATCACATGAGAACTGCACGAAATCTCACACGATCCAAGATGGCAACACCCGGGAGAGTCAGGAAGAAGAGGCTTCAGCAAACGAAGGGCATTAGACCATGGTAAGTTTGGGATCCACTGGTTTAAAGATGAACAGGATAATTTGGAGCTGCAATAGAGACTGCCCCTGGTTTCCCTTCACCAAATTGACAACTCATAGGCATGTGCTAATCAAGGCACAGGTCCCATGAACAATTAAGTACGTGCCATTCCCTTTTAAGGTGTGGCTCCATAGAAATGACTAGGGATTGATGATCCCCACTGCGTATGGATGATTAACATAACCATTAACAACCATCTTTGGAAAAAGTGATGTTCTGAGATGAGCTTATCCTATAATAGTCTGTTAGCATATGGCCAAAAATACTACAAAATGTCTGATCACAGACCACCCCCCCAGAAGTGTACATTCCCCCTAATATGTGGTGTGTCTGCCAGTTGCTAACCAGTGACATGTTAAGTCTTTCCTTCCCACTTGGTAACTCCAGGACACCCAGTGACATCCTGGACAGGTAACCAGCTGCCTTGCTCCTCTTTTTTGCTCCCCTTCTTTTACCTTGCTTCATGTGCCCCCTGCTCTGAACAACACAAGCAGTAGCTCATTGCTTGCTGAGTGTCCATCGAACCCCTTCTTAATGAGTCTCCACCTGGGAATGTGCTCTCCTGTCCTAAAACCAGACGGACCTACTGCCTAAATGTCCTCTCTATTGCCTGGCAGGCTACTGCCCAAAGACGTAAGGTGGGAAGGCCAGAATTCACTATAGCCATTCAAAAGGTAAAAGGGGAATCACTTGTGCATTACTTAGGAGCAAAGAGGAAGCACAATCTGCTGCATTGGCGATGCATGTTCTGGCTGTTGGACTGCATTACAAATAAAAATACCTGAAATAGTTTCCAATGTGAGCAGTCATTACACTAGCCCCAAGGAAAGTGATGAAATCCTAACTACAAACCAAGTTGGAGCATCTCATAGTCATAGGAAATAAAGGGATGGGGTGGGCTCTTTAGGCCCAAAGAACCCACAATCAGAAACAGCCTTTGGCAAGAATTGTTGCTGTAGTTATTGCAATCTGGCATACTTTTAATATACTTTGCTGGCAAATATGCTGGACAAAATTAAAGTTTTTTTTTTTTAAGTATCTTAAAATGAATGCTTCGGGGTACTCAAGACTGAAATGGATCGGATTCAATATGCAGGAAAAGAACACCCATTCAGTTTAAATCTGCCCAGAAATACAATTTAGTTCAACAAAGAAAGCTGGAAACAATCAGAAAAAGTTAAAGAACAATGTGACCTTCTCATAAACAAACATTAAAATACAACACATCAATTTATAGAATGTACTTTAGGTCTCCAAGACACTACTGTTAAATTAGAAACATTATTATTTCACCTTAAGCAAATATTATTTCCCAAAATATTTACTTGGGCAAAGAGAACACAGATTTGCCGCTAGCAAAGTTGTTCAATAAAGACATTTTTCATTTTGTAACCCTTCTAGTTTCTAACTATTAATTCATGGTGTCTATGATTAGGCTCTTGTTCCGACTACTGCTTGCAGGGAAGGAAACTTATCTCAGCCATAAGCGGTAAGGAAAGAAGCTCTTTACAAAACATTTTATGACTCTTGTTTCATAGATATTAAATGAGATGCAATGGCCATGAGAAATGAGAAATGGCCATGAGAAACAAAGCACTGAGAAATGGCTGCTCAATACTCTACCCAAGGCTGGGCTGGGATTTGAACCTGGATGGCAAGAAAGAAAGTCATGAGATTACTTGAGGGTAAATTAAGAGGGTAAGTAAAAGGTTTGGGAATGACTTTAGATCACTGTTGGTACTCGAGACGGAATCTTCTAACAGTTTCAGGGCTAAGCTACAAGGGGAAGAGCTGCCTGTTTGTCATCAAAATATCAGGGTAAGTGGAGGAATTACATTCAGAGAATGTGCATTATCCAAGCCTAATACAATACAAGTCTAATTCCATCCTACTACATCCTACAATTTTAAATTTTTTAAATTGTATTTTAACATTGTTTTAAATTGTTTCTATTGTTAAATTTTGTTTTTATTGTTTCTTTTATTGTAATGCCGCCTTGGGTGCCTTCGGGCAAAAAGGCAGGATATAAATCTAATAAATAATAATAATAATAATAATACTTATTCTCATTTGGACAGGCGGCTACTGGACTACTACTAGAGACAGTGACAGTGACTCCAAGGTCGTCAGGTCCTTGCAATCCTGCCTTTATGTCCTGTTGGACACTTAAGCAATTCACAGCCAAGCACCTAACCACTACCAACCATAGGGAAGGGAATTTAGGAATGGTTTCTATTATATTCCAAGAGAGGAATGTGGCTTATTTTGGATTCACATACTTGAGCTCAGGCACAAATGGCCAACTTCAGTAGCCTGCACTCTTGTCTACACAGTGAAGTTCAACCATACAGATTGACTGGTCAAGATAGACAGCAAGAATTTGAGATGAAGCCCATGCATTTGGACACACTTGATACACTCCTTACAACATGCAAAAATGGTGTGATGCTAAACTGTGGACTCTTTCAGTCTTAAATCTTGACTGCATGTAAAAACATTTTTTCCCCTCTTCTTGATTAAAGTCTGGAAGGAAACTATCATGGGAAGTGTGAGGAGCAGATCCAACCCTTGGACCAAAACTTGGTCATCCCATCCAGGAATGAAGCACTACAAATCCCCTCCCCTTGACTTCTACAAAACACACTTTGAGGTCACAAACAATATGCTTCGGCAACTTAACTGGATGTAGGATCATGGCCACCACTATACACAAATTGCATTTCCACCTACAGTAAGCACAAACAACAACATTTCAAGTTAAATACTATGTGCCATCAGATCCCATACATACAAACACACATTCCATACAGTAACTCCCACAAAGGCTACCAGGGATTAGGAATAAAAGTTACAGCAAATAGCAAGTCTCTCTTCCACTGTAGAGTGATACAGCACATGTTTTCCTATTTGAGATAGATGGCTTGCATTTCTGATCTCGCCTTCCAATCCTCTACAC
Source organism: Lerista edwardsae (assembly GCA_029204185.1). Classification (NCBI taxonomy): domain Eukaryota; kingdom Metazoa; phylum Chordata; class Lepidosauria; order Squamata; family Scincidae; genus Lerista; species Lerista edwardsae. The sequence goes on from JAJKFI010000014.1 coordinate 358,540, forward strand.
TTATTTGATATTTCTATTGATCAATAGAACAACATTAATATAAACTTTACAGCCCAATCCGTACAGATGTTGCTTGAAAACATGTCTATAGAATCTAAGTAAATATCAAGATATCTAACCCAATCCTAATACGTGCGGTCCTGGTAAAGAAATACACAAGATAGCGTTTAGTGAGCTTCAGCTTATACCAGTGTTGCAGGAGGCACATTAAATTTGCACTGCAGGCAAACCTGCCAAGACAGGTATTGAGAATGGAAGTATCAAACCAAGAGCGCAATCCTAACCTAGAGTTAGGCTGGCACAGTTTGTCCGGCACAGGGGCCAGTGTAAACCATGTTTGGACCACTCTTGGAGTCAGAGAAGCCAGCACACAGACGTGCACCATCCTCCCTGACTCCGAGAGTGGTCCAAACAGTGGTTTACACTGGCCCTTGTGCCAGACAAACTGTGCCAGCCTAACTCTAGGTTAGGATTGCGCTCTTGGTTTGATACATCCATTCTCAATACCTGTCTTGGCAGGTTTGCCTGCAGTGCTTTACAGTGGCCCTTGTGCCGGACAAACTTTGCTGGCCTAACTATGCTGGCCTAACTCTAGGTTAGGGTTGTGCTCTAAATTATTATGCACAAGAAAACTGACGCATTTTAATCTGTGCAATACAGAATATGTCTACACTGAGAAATGATCCCTCTAGGGACATCTACCTGTTTCCTGTCACATATCCTGAACAGCCAAGGTGGACTGAATTTTAAGGATGGTGCTTTTGGCCCTTGGGCGGGGATTCTGTAGTCTGGTTTGGAAGTAATCCAGCTCAGAAGATCTATTTCTGGACTGGGACAGAATTAAGAAAAAATTCCTTTCTTGCTCCTGGCCCCTCCCACTCTCTAGTGGAGAATATTTTATAAAACCTGAATATGTCTACAGATTCCTCAGAAAAAAAGCATTAAAAATGAACTCAGAAAAAGAATTAAATATGAACTCGGTAATATATCACTACACCAGCTGTTTTGGTAGGAAATGCATAGAAAAAATATTTTTGGGTACCAGAAAAAAATCCAACAATTCAGACTGAAGACATCAAAATGAAAACCACATGAAAATGGGCAACATTCCAACTGAACATTTGTAGATATATTTATCCATCCTTAGGGCTGGGTTTACTTTTGTGTTACTTTTTTTCCCCTTTCATACAATTGTTTCATTACACATGTTAGCCACCTTAATAACAAAATTGAAAGGCAAGAGAACAATTCTTTTCGATAGGGTGCTTTTTGAAAACAAAAGCGGCACTCACCAACTTGTCCTTTTTCCTTGCACCTCCAATTCTTCAGCAACAAGAAGGTATTAATCACATATGATGTGACTTGCTTTGACAGCAGTGGAGCAGAACAAAGATCCACCTACCCTCCATATTTCTTTTAAAATTCAAGGATTTGTGGGATATTAAGCAAGGGACCAATCAGAGCCAACGGATCTGCATAATGTGCAGTGCAGCAGACTACAGAGAAGCCATATGTAAATCTGGTGTCTTGAGTCACCGAGAGTTCAAGGATTCACCTAACTGAACCTTAACAAAACAGCTTTGGGTCAATAACCGAACAGCATCCCTCTGCTCTCATTGGCTCAAATGCTTCCATTCCGGAATAGTGTAATGTGATGTCTGAACAAAGCTGTCAAAACACTAGGACCTTTACTGTTATGAAAAGCTTGTTTGTTTTGATGGAAGCCCTGCTGTTTGGCACGAGCAACAGGGTGCCCAACCGAAGACTTTTCATCCCGAGGGTCACTTTGCAATCCCAGATGAACAAGGTCCTTAGATGCCTCACACTACTCTGGATTACCAAAGCTCTGAAAGTTTCTATTAGTGGTGACTTGTGATCTGAAAAGTTACTCCTACTACATCTGCACTTTAAAGACTGAAGAAAGTCTTCTAGCAATATCTGCAGTAAATGCATGAAGTGCTGTGATAATTTCCAGAAAAATAAACTTTCTGCTTAATTGGGGACAACTGCCAATGGTGACAACTTCCTCCAGGAGACATCTGTGGCAGCAATTCCTCTGATACTCTGTGGAGTCCAATGAGAAAATCCTCCAGAGCAGCAGTTTTCTAACTTTCCAGTATCCGGAACCCTTTACATGTCTAAAAAGGATCTCGGGGAGCCCCACCAGCACATGGGCAATCTCAGACAGCTTTAGAGCACTGGCGCATGCACAGTGGCTCAGCATGGGGTGGATCGCAGTCACATATGGTGTGCTCAAAGCATCCCTGAAGGGTCTCAGGGAGTTCCAGGATACTTAGGAGCACAAATGCTGCTCTAGGGAGTGTAGGGGCCTTGTGGTGACACAGAGGTATTTTGTGGAATGCTCCCATGTACCGATGGAATGGTAGAGCAGCGCTGGTGTGAGTTTGTCGGGCAGTTCCTGCCACTTGTACTGGGGTGGTCACAAGATGAGCCCAGCCAAGTGGGCTTTTTGAACGGGTCCTGGGCTAGCACCCGCTTTGGTCAGCCTCCTTCATCCCTCCAGCTGGTGAACATAAAGAGAACTATCACTAGGGCTGTTTTGTTGTCGAAAACTGCTTTTGGCTGTTAAATACCGTCCTATGGTGGTTAAAATATCTGAATAAGAACACCGCATTTTGGTGTTCAATTTCTGGAAAATATCTTGGGACTCCTTTTCCAATTAGAAATAATACTGCGGCTGCACCTGCTGACACTATATCACCTACATCACATTTAAAGACCTAGTACACATTTAAAGCATTTACAATTAATAAAAATGAGAACTTGGAATGAGAACACATAACACCGCAGTTTGCTATTTTAATCAATACATTCTGAGGAAAAAAACCACCAAAAAAAATCACACCTCTAACTATCACTTTAAATGGTAACTCTTTGCTATAATTAATACAGTCCCCTGCTAACTGTGCAGCTGTTTCCAGACAGGTTTGCCAGAACTTTTTCTTGAGAAGGGCTCCTTGGATCAATCTCATATTGGTTTTTAATACCAGAGCAATGCCCCAGGCATGTAGTCGATATGAGAATTATGACTTTCAGATTATGCCAAAAGTACTAGGATGCACTACCCCATTCCTGGGGAGCTTAAGCCGCCATCATCCACCTACATTTGAGCCCAGCACCTCTTTGAACAAGGAAAGAGGTAAAAGATTAAAATTAAGCCACCAATGACAGAAAGCAGGAGACACTTAGAACTGGTATCATTCAGCACCCACCCTTCCTCCTCAAGTTTCACTGTCGTCCCTTCTGCTTACCTTGGAGCACAGACTTGGGCCACCAGGTTTGAGGGGAAAAGGAGGAGTTTGAAAGCAGCACAGAAGATGAACGAAACCTCAAAACAGCAATGGGCACCTCCACTGAGTCCAACTACCTCTTTTGTTTGATGACCAAACCATTCATTTGGGATTCAGGGCAAGGAGATAATTTATGGTTCCAGGAGTCATCATAGGGCACTCTCACCCAGACAAACCACCTCATTAACTAGAGGACGACTACAACTGAGCAAGAGTAACGTATATATTCAGTTTCTACAGAAAATTTGTCACCTTTTGTTAGCTTGGGTTTTTTTTTTCATTTTCAGACTGACAGGTACCCATCTCTCAGATCTAATCTAGAGTATCATTAGCTGTCTAGTGAGGGGGGAGGGAACCCCAAAGAAACAACCACTGTCTCCACCTCAGAATCTCATATGTTTTCTGGCAATCGTAAATACTCACCTGTTCTCCAAGGATTCTGTGATTATTCATAAAGGCCTTTGAAGATGAAGAGTGCCAAGTAATAATTAACCAATGAGAAAGATCACAAGACTTTCTTCCACACCCAACACAGAAGTCAACAAAACATATTGTGCTGATTTCCTGAAGGCAACTACACTCCCTAAAATGTTTTAGTACAACTCATATAGGCAATGTGTTCATTTTAGAGCAAAAAAAAAAAACACATGGTGGACTAGAACCAAGTTCTACCAGGTCCATTATCTGCCTTCTCACAGTGGTCAATCACATGCCTCCAAGAAGCCCAGAAGCAGGACAAGAAGGCAGTAGTCTATCCTCCTGCTTCCCAGCAATTGGTATTTGATTGGCATACTGCCCAACATCTGCAACTTCCATATCTCCATTCTAACTAGCCATCACTAGTTATAAGTAGTCGTTCTAGAAAGGAAGAATATTCCTTGGAAGCCCAATCTGGAATTTCAATAAATAATACTTAGCTTTAGTAAAAACATTTAAATTGCATACATACACTTTCTCAATAACACAACTACCCCATTATTGTCTCCCCACCATGTCAGAGAATTGGGGTGTGGGTAGAGAACTGAAGTTTAAAGGGTGACTTATCCTGACACTACCTAGTTAAGGAAAGGAGAAAAAGTACATTTGGGGGCTTTGTAAGCTTTTCTCCCCACATGATTTCTGACAAAGCAATCATGTTTCACACACATGGTCCCATTTTATTTATATGTCCATGTGCACACTAATTTGGTAAGAGGTTCAAATGGATAAGGTTCCCCCAATCAGTTTTAGGGCCGTAACTCTATAGCTCAGTCGATGACATATTTGAAACATATCTTTTATGAAGGCAACTCCGCACCAAGGCATCACTGTATGAAGCTTTTTTTTTGCAGAGAGGTCCTAGGCAACACATGGGCTGCGCAACTCATGGGCTAGGCAACACACCCCTGCGCGCACACTGCCACACGCACAGAAGTTCTATTGAATTTGGACAGACATTCCATTAGGCATTTTCAAATACACATGACTACACTTGCAGTCCAATTGTAAGACTTCCAGATTTAGAACTGGAGATAACCTACTTGTCTGAGGTGGTGTTTGTCCCCACCTGGTGCTATCTGTGACCAATGTAGTTGATTAGCATCAGTAGAACACAAAAAAGGACGGAAAAACTCAAGGTGGCATGAAACAATATGTATTGTACATTTAAGAACAAATTCTTCTCTTCGAGGAAAGAGTTGTCCAAAGAATAAATCTCTATCGAAAGCTATTTTACTATAGTACATTGCATTTGAAAGGATTGTTCTTCATTCATTAGAAGGCTAAAAGCAAACTTAAATGGTGCTCATGTGTTGCCTAGGACCTCTCTCCAAAAAAAAAAAAGCTTCATACAGTGATGCCTTGGTACGGAGTTGCCTTCACAAAAGATATGTTTCAAATATGTCATTGACTGAGCTATAGAGTTACGGCCCTAGAACTGATTGGGGGAACCTTATCCATTTGAACTTCTTACCAAATTAGACAGCAGATTTAGAAGTATCAGGAATTAATTAGAGGGCAAGTTTCAATATAGTTGTTTCAAGGTTGATCAAATCCCCTCTTTCCACAACAGCATGATTTGCAATGTAGAGAGAGTTGGGAAGATACTCACCTAAATTGGTGTCATTGTATAGAAAATAGTTTACTACTGCTTTGAAATAATTTGTTCAATGAAAACAAGTAGCAAATAGCTAGAGAAAAGTTAGCTAATATGGAAGTAGAATAAACACTGCACAGAGCAAGAGCAAGAAAGGATAAGATTATATCAGTTGAATTCTAAGTTTACATGTATCAAAATGTTTCTTTTAGTGAATGGAGTTAGGACAACACAGTTTGGCCAGCTCTGTTTGGACCACTCTTGGAGTCAGAAAAGCCAGCACACAGACATGCACCATCCTCCTCGACTCCAAGAGTGGTCCAAACGCACTTTATGTTGGCCCTTGTGCTGGCCTAACTGTGCTGGCCTAACTCCAGGTTAGGATTGCGCCCTCAGTCCAATAACATTTATAAATTAGAAACTGTACTAAGGTTTTGTTTGTTACATTTTTCTTCTATCCTTCCTCCCAGAAATTTAGGGTGATATACAAGATTCTGCCCCACCTCACATTTAAGCATTTTATGCTTATAGCAGCACTACAAGGTAAGTTAGGCCGAGTGATGTTAATTGTTCGAATGTCACCCAGTGAATTTCATGGCCAAGTGGGAATTTGCATCAGGGTTACAACAGGATTGCAGTCATTAGAAGCAAAACAATTTTGCAAATAAGCTTCAATTCCCTATTTTTTTGTAAAAAAAAAATAGAGAGAGGAAGAAGCAGGCCTGAATTATGCATCAAGTCTTGTAAAATCCAGGATTTAAACTCATTTTTAGATATTATTGAAAGACATTCTGTGGGGCGAGAGGAAAGAGAAAGTGCTTCATCTATTATCCGTCTTTTTGTCCTTTATGTGAAAGAGGACAGATTTTATGCTTGCAAGGAAATGGTTGTAACTCATACTCAAGGTCCAATTCATGCTCCGTTGAGGTTTATCACAAATTGAGATCTATGACAAAGCTCCTGTTAATTTTTAATGTCTCTGAATTACATGCCAAGGCTGGACTCAGGAATCTTGCTTCCTTGGAAGGCAAAGCATAATTGAAGTCAGGAAGACTTGCTTTTCAGCAAAGCAGTTCAGATTGCCAGGTTTCTACAATTGTGTCAGCCAATACATATAATGACAAAGTCAGGACTGCCACAAGCCCCAAAATTTCATGATTGATACTACTGTTGCACTTTCAATCGCCTCCCATAAGCTTCACATTGTTTCACAAGATCTTCAAACTTCACTTGCAATGTACTAAACAGGGTCACCTCTGGATTCATACAAAGTCAGCTTTCTATAGTTCAGGCCTTCATAATTTGTGACCCATCAAGCCAAATGCAGCCCACCAACCATATATTTTGCTGTGCACACAATTGCACTATTTACAGTGAGTACAACTCCTTCTCCTGAGACTTCTAATGTTAAATCTCCAAGTAGGAGGTAGATGCATATAAATTCTAGGCACAAAATGCACAGACACCACCTTCCACCATCTCCCATAACCACCTAGACATACAGTAATATTGGAACTACCTTGTACAATCAGATTCTCTGGGAGACAAAATGGAGGAGTGGCATCAAAGCATCATGAGCAGAAAACAACAGTCACTAGTGCTTCTGCAAACGCAAGTGCAAGCGTTCATGCAGCACTCTAAAAGGCAAGTTCGAAGCAGTTTTTGTTATTCTGCTTGTGCAGGTGTTAAGCTCTTGCACAAAAGAGAAGAGCCCGTCTGAATTAAGCTTCATTCTTCTGGTGCAACATCACCGCACCAAGCAGAAAGAAGTCAGCTACAGAAGACACCTTTGGATCCAACCCAGTAATGCTGAACGACAAATAATGAACCACTGCTGATGAGGTTACCAAAATTCCCCTCTTCAGAAGTCAGTGTAGACAAGCTAAAGATGAGGAAATGGATACAATATGAAACATGCAAAACACATTTCTGCCATATGTGATAGTAGGGAAGGGGGTACTTGGGTGCAGAGCTTTCATGTAGGGGTAAACATTCCCGGTGGCATCGCTGTGTTCATCTGTGAAATATTGAAGAGTATATGGGCTGGTGGACATTGGCTTGTGGGATGTGTTTGAGCTGGTGGATCACTAGCTCTATGGGTCAGGAACAGTGAAATGTAAAAATATACATGAGACTTACTTGGAAGTCAGTGCATATTGCAGCCTAAGTATATATCATATAATAGTAGAGCAAAACCTCAGCTCTGTGTTTCCTACCTGCCCTGCTGCTCTTTTCTAAGGCAGACGAGAGATTGCAGCTGAAGTATGAATTCCATTTAGAATTATGCAAAGCAGACACCATTCCTTCAACCACATCCTCCCCAGCTGCTCCGAGCCCCAAAGCAGAAAATCATCATTTCATCACAGCACTTTCTGGATGTGGGAAAGCACTTCATATATATTAACTTGATGAAGTCCTTACAGCAGCCTTGTCAAATAATGATTCTTTTACCCATACAGCAGCTGGGGGAGGTGGCCAAAGGCCAGCTAGCAAGTTCATGGCAAAGGCAAGGTTCAAACCAAAAAGTCCCAATTCACTTCCTCTAAATTCAGCCACTAAGAGTGCAATCCTAACCTGGAATTAGGCCAGCACAGTTCAGCCAGCAAAGTCTGGCTGACACAAGGGACGCTGTAAAATATGTTTGGACCACTGTTGGAGTCAGAGAGGCCAGCACACAGACGTGCTCCATCTTTCCTGACTCTAAGAGTGGTCCAAATGGGCTTTACGGTGGCCTTTGCGCCAGCCACACTTTGCTGGCCTAACTCCAGGTTAGGCTTGCACTCTAAGCCACACCAGGGTGTAAGGTGGTCACAATCCCTCACACAGCACAGCTGCACAATGCAACTCGTCAGCCCCCACAACAGTTTTTAAGTCATGACATCAGGGGAGCCAGTCACCGATTTCCCATGTCTTGTGCTATCTGGCCTTCAGCTTGAAATGCGGTGATAACAGCATTCCCCTCGCTTCCTTTACTTGGATGGCACAGGCAGGGACTGCAAAGGGGGAAAATAAAATACAGATTGCTGCAGTTCTCAAACTACTTTCCATGTACTCCTGGAGCAGTTCTACAGTATTTCTGAAAACAGCGAAGATGTGTAATCCAAAGAAAGACACAGTTGTACTTTCACAACTGGAAATACCCACAGGAAAAAAAAAGTCAGGCTAACCATTTGTGAGGGTAAGCACCTTACTACCCATTGCTAATAAAGATTAATATTCTGCCTTACTCAAAATTGAAAACAGGCCCATTTACATTAATTATTTGTAAATGGATTTCATTTCCATACAGCCCGGAGCAAAGTTGCTATCGTGCCAACTATGTGATGTCATATCACTTTTGTGCCAGTTTCAGCAGCAGCACAAACCTAAATCACAATGAGCTTCCTGCTCCAAGAGAATTGCACTCCAAGTGCTGCCCTTGAAGCCAATGCCAGTACAAAATTGTCCAAGGAGAGTGGGGGGGGAAAAAAGGCTGTGATGCTGCATGAGCAGCTTCCCAAAGACACTCACGGAGAGGATAAATTCAACGCTGCTCTGCATATTATTACAGCGTAATAATGCACAGGCTTGGAGAAAGATGGTGATGAAACAATAGGACCCTGCAAATCCCCAAAGTGAAGCTACCCTTTCAAGACTGTCACTTAAAAGAAACATCTCCCAGCCTGGCCCCAACCATCAGCCACAGAAGGAGCAGCTGCAGGAAGCTGGCATTCCCCCCCCACACACACACACCCAGCCAAGAATGAACACTCTGCTGCCACAGCCACTTGTCCAGAGTGTGCAGAAGGAAAATGCACTCCGGCTTCTTCCATGGGCATAGCACAGCTGCTGGGCTGCCTGTCTTGCTTTGGAGAACTGTGATCTGTTGCAAGGCATTCTGTCTGAAGATCAACTCAACCCAAGTACAGAATGAATGAATGAATGGCACAGTGTTGCCCAAACCTTTCGCACTGGGGCCCACTTTTTAAAACAATGAAGTTTCACTTTACCAGCCACCAAGCCTCTGTTTTTATCCTTTTTACTATAATGGGGGAGGATAACATTCTAAGCTCCACGTTCATAGGACTGGGGGCCATTCTGGTGTCCTTGTATTCCTTTTCACCTAGCTTTTAACAGGAGCCAAGGCAAATTTGCCTACTAATCTATAAACATGCACATGTGGCTCAGTTTTGCTTTCCACAAGGCTCAGTGTGTAAGCCATATCCCTGGAGGGGCTTCCTTCTCAAGAGTTTGTTGAGGCCTGCCTTCATCAGATCAGACCATTCTTATGGCATTACATCCCCCAAAGCCTGACCTTCACTGCACCCCATTTTAGCCTCCACTACTACAAATTGATGTGTCCGTTCTCATTCTCTTCAGATACCAATTCACCATTTTGGAACTGCCAAAATAGACTTGTATTGCCCCCACAGTACCAACATTTTTACTCCAAGGACTAAATAGTCCCAGAACAACAGGCACCATAATAGCTTCAGTCCCATCATAAACATGGGACTTAGCTTCAAGTATGATAGACCACTTTACAATATCCTCTGAAGTTACCATACATGAAGGGCCCTGGAATTATCCTAATTACACTTGCTTCCAATTAATTGTATATAGGCTCAGATCTGTACATTTCAGATCTCATACTTTTGTCCAATAGATATACGCAACGCTCACTTAACCCCAAGATGAGAGCCACAATATGAACACGTTTAAGTGGTTCCCCTACACTGGTCTTAAAATAAGTGGTGGGCAGGACTAGATGAATACTGTGATAGAAAAACATTTCAGTGCCATTGCAACATAGAACATTTGCTGCACTTAAGAAAGCAGCAAAGCAGGTGTACCACAACTTCAAGCACTAATATGCTTGTTGCTCTCAGGGAGCAATGGTCCACAGTAAAAAGTTTATAGAGCTTAGTTGAAAAAATGCAAATACCTTATTAAAGGTTTGCCATAAAGTTCCCTTGAGTTTAACTTAAGTGTTTGGTTTTTTTTTTGGGGGGGGGGGTTAAGTGGATGATAAAAAGTACAGTATCAAACCTGCACTCTAAAATGTTTTTGTCTTTCTGCAATGCAGCTGTTATCAGCTGAAAGCCACACAATTAATTGGTTGCAAATGTAAAATACTTGATAAGGCTCCTTTAGATAACAAAATGTTTCAGAAAGCCATGAAATGCAAGAAAGGGTGAAAGAAGATCTCAGAAGAGACAACACAAGACAGTTCTTCACAGACATGCTATGAAGAGAAGAGATAAGAAAAGGATGCTTATTATATTGGGCCAAGTCTGTGAAGGGTATTCATAAGAAAGCCAACTTTCAGAGGCTAACAATTTTTTTCCTGAACTGGGGAAAACAACAGGTTTGGTTCCCCTTTTTCATTCTACCTCAATAGACCACTTTACAAAAAACATTAGAATTAAGCAATTATGCCTGAAAATAGGTACAGATTTTGTCATTTTACAGCCCAGGGCAGGTCTCACACAGGAGCAGATCAGGTCAACTCACTGGTCTCATAAAGAGCCTCAGAGCGCAATCCTAACCTTGAGTTAGGCCAGCGAAGTTTGGCTGGCACAAGAGCCACCATATAGCACGTTTGGACCACTCTTGAAGTCAGGCGACTTCGTCTGTGTGCTGGCATCTCTGACCCAGACTGGTCCAAACATACTTTACGGTGTTGCTTGTGCCGGCCAAACTTTGCTGGCCTAACTGTGCAGGCCGAACTCCAGGTTAGGATTGCGCTCTCAGACAGGTTGAACCATAACTTTCCAATTAAATGTAAGACTGAACTCATTACCTATTTTTCTCCTCCTAGAACAGATCAGTGAAGCCACCCACTTCCATCCTCATCCCCCAAGACTCTTAAGGGCCCAATCCGGGCCCAATCCTAGGTACACTTACTTGGAATGGTCTATTGTCCTAAAACTTTGTTGAGTCAGATTGTACCATATACTATTTCAGTAGGCCAAGACCACCTACATGCATTCAATGTTTTTTGGTTAAGTAAGAGGTCATGAAACTATTTAAATAGTTTGGTTTCTGGCCATTAAACTAGTGTGGTTTTCATCCAAGTATTTATCCAGCACAATGAAATAATCAGTTAATTTTCACTAATGGCCAGTGTTCCATCACTTCTGAAAACACAACTACATGATTACTCAACTGCTACTAAGTGCTTGCCACATGAAAGAAGTTATATATGTAAACTTACTAAACACAACAAAAGCTTTATCCTGCACTTGTACCAAAGGTTGTAACAATTGTTCAAGGAATGTATTCCAAAAATGAATTCTTATGATCCACATGTATTCATATTTAATTTAAAAAATCTTGCCATTTAAGGTTTCCTACAGATCTAAAAGAAAATTCTTATAGCATACAAATATGTGCAGTTTCATGTCCGTCAAAAAAAAAGATATTAAACACATGCCCTAGTATTAGCTGGAATTCCATTCTGGTCCCCCCACCCAAGGTGGATACCTGAAACTGCAGATGCCTTTTTAAAGATAGGGGAACATCAGTGGTTTTGCTGGGGAGGAAAAGGAGACTTGTTTAATGTTCCCCTACCTTTTTAATAGGAGTCCCAGTATCCATGGTATCAATGGATAACTGAAACCATGGATACAAAATCAGGATGCCAGGGCATGCCTGTACTATTTTTCTTGCAACAAGGAAACTACTGAATGAGGTACACAACACCCCAAAGCTATGCTAATTGAGTGTATCCATTTACAATGCTTTTGGCAAATCCCATTCATTAATGTTTTTGGTGGAGACGTGTGTCACTATATTGCTATATCAGATATAATTAAGTTGTCATGTACGTTCAAGTAAATCTCATTGAACTAAATGGAGCTTACTTTTGAGTAGACAAGCACAGAATGCACTATTACTATAATATTTTCATATAATCAAATGGGAGCTATCAAATTCTTTCCACCGCACCAAACCACACTACACCCCAGAACATTTCCGAATGCCCACTGAATCCCAAGTTCATGCCAAGAAGACTTTAATTGAAACTATTCCGATAATTATGCTACAGCTCTAGCCCTCCACCAAGCCCATAAATTCTAACTTCTAAACATATTCATTTGCCTGGAAAGTATGGGGTGTCCTAACAGTGCTACACATGGACAATAAGAGCAAAAAAAAGATACTTTAGTGGAGAGACTTGTAACAGCCCAAATTTAGACAAGCCATTCTGAATTTCTACATTAACTCTTTAGTTTCCATTGAAATTTCAATTAAAAAATTTGGAGGATTAAACTTATTTCACTCCAGAATTAGATTGAAAAAAGTGTGGCATTATTGTTGATGACTCCTTTAGCAACAGGCTAGAATCCAAAAGAAAAATCATAGTCCACTGAAAAACTGCTCTTGAAAGTTGGGGAGTCCTCTGGAAAATGGTTTTATATGGCACAAGGCAGTGGCATTATTCACCCAGTACGCTGGGCGGGACTTACCTTTGAGCGGCAGTCCGCCTGTTGCATCACGCTGCGTTCCAATGCAGGCAGGAAAGCGGCAGAACGCGGCGTGATGCAACGGGCGGACTGCCACTCAAAGTAAGTCCCGCCCAGCGTACCGGGTGAATAATGCCACTGGCACAAGGGTGCAGCAAAACAGGAAATCTGCAACCCTTCTGTATGCGTGTCCAAGTGTCTTAAAGGTGCAGGAGGGGAGTGCTCCAATTCAGTGTTCTGATTTATCAGATACACTGCTGAAGATACAGGGGGAGCTGTTCTAATATAGCTGTGCTTCATGGCTGCAATCATGCACATGAGCGGGACATCTCTCAACTCCTAATGGTTTCGGGGGCTTAGGGAGGAGGCAAACATACTTTGATGCTCATATTTTTCTGCAAGCATATGGAATTAGTTTCCTATTTTGGCTCCAACTGCAACAACGCACTCAATACTTATTTTGTCATAGTCTCTTCCCTGTATTGGTAAATATCACATATGCTCCTGAACACACTGAACAGTTATCAAGTGACGATCAGGAATGGGCATGCCATCTCCGCTAAACATGTATTCTAATATTCCTTCAATGACCAATAAAGTACTTATTTGCCAATTATGAACATTTGAACTTTGCTGGATAGTTGTTTGATTTCAGGAAGCCAAAAAGGAGCTTTTTTCACCCCAAGTTACTACCGCCAAAGTACAGTAATCACAGCAAGCCAATTCCGTCATCCAAATTGGTCCTTAAGGGCCATCTGTGCCTTACCTGAACCCAAACATGGAACCCTTATTTCGCATATCTACAAGTCACCCAAGCTTTAGGGCTACTTCTTTTGGCATGGGAAGGACCAACATGATCCATGTCACATGATTTGATGCTGTTCACTGGGAAATCTACCAAGACTGCAGCCTACTTGGGCCCTGGGCAAGAAACTGCCTGGGAGCCCCTTTTATGTCAATAGCAGCGACATGCTGTGTGGGTCTGGCAGGTGAGGCAGAGCCACCCCACAGGAGTTCTTTGAAAAGTGCCGCCAGCTGCGGTGGTTGTGATCCTGCAACCACTTACTTACAACCTACAACAGGGTTCCAGCTGCTTAGAGCTGTGTGTTGCAAGTGATTTCAAAAGGATGCTCAGTGAGGCAGTTCTGCCTCACCTTCCACCCACACACAACACATCGCTAGTCAATACCCCTGCTTACATTCCTAAGCCAGCCATGAGAAATGGCCTTGCAGGAGCAGCCCCATCAGAGAATTAAGACATTCACTGGGCCTTAAGTCAACAAGGTCTGGACAACTCTAGGGCTGTCCGTGCCTGTGCTGACAGAATTCAGGTGGCAAACAGAGCAAAAACATGTTTGCTTATGTGCCTATCTTGCTTTCAGTTCTTCCTCTCTGGAGCCCGAAGGCATTCCAGGGCCTCATATACACAGCTCCCTTTCTTTCCGCTCAGCTGTTAGCCAAGACAAGGTTTACACTGACTTTTTTTTAACCCTTGGGAGTTCAGAAGACTCACTTGGATTGTGTTGCGCACACCAGAATAACAAAGGCGAATGAATGTAAATGAATTTCAACAACAACATTTATTTTTAAACAACCCCTTGAGCCATTTGAAGAACCACTGAACACTTCTCCTAAACAAAAAGAAAAAAATGAAAGGTTTTAAGATGCCAGCTCCCATCAGCTAGAAAATCTAGATCGGTTGTGAAAAATCCGGAGTTCACTATGTTCTTTGTGAAGAGACTCAAGATGTTTACTGGGCAGTAATGTTTCCAGAGGGGAAACAGAATTCTTCTTCTGAAACAGTTGAATGAGGGGTGCCCAGGAAACACTTGCAATTTTCCACTGGCAGTGCAAAAGTAGCAACTTTATAAAGGCTCAAGGGATCCCAGGCAGGCATGAAACTACTTCACAAGTCAACTCTGTGCAAATACAGTCAATCCTCATTATCTGCTAGGGTTAGGTTCCTAGAAATCCTAGCAGATAGCAAATTCGCAGACAAGGAATCATTGAGCCTATGGAATCTTATCAGCCACCAGAAGAATCCAGCAGAGACCCTCAGGAAGCTAGCAGAATGCAGCAGGAAGTCCCGGAAAAGCTTGGAATGCTGCAGAGATCTTCAGGGTGACACTTGCGACCAGCATAGACCTCTTAAACATGTCCAGTGGATGCTTCTGCTGGCCATTTTAAAGGGGTCAGTGCTGGTTGCAGGTGTCATCCTGAAGGTCTCTGCACAGTGGGTAACGAGGACAGAGGTGCAGGTAATGAGGAAAGTAGTAGTTCTGCCCCTTGCAGATAAGCAAGATAACAAAGACTGATGGTATCTTTTTGCAGGATTCCAAGCGGCCCTCTCATTCAAACCAAATGGCCAACCCTCCCTCTTGCACACTAATTCCTTATGGTTAAGGAGTGCAATAAGCTGTACAATAATAAGCTGTACAAAAATACGTAGTATCACTGACACAGTGTTCACTAGCAGTGGCGTGCCTACGGGGTAGGGGCAAAATGCCAAGTGTTGCAGGATCCTGAGCTCCTGTGTAATGTGGGCCCTTCCCTCATCTCCAGAGCCATTCGCAGCTCAAAGCCTCTGAGCCAGCTCTCCAAGCAGCAAAAGGCTTTGAAGGCAAGGGCCACATTACACAGGGGCACTTGGCATTTTGCCCCTCCCTGTAGGAACGCCACTGTACACTACAGTGCTTCCCTGCTCCCTCCTCTCAACTGGAAAGCTCTCTGGACTCCTTCAAAAGCCACAGCTGAGGCTCGGAAGCATCCAGCAACAACCTGGGATGTGGCCCAAGGGACTGTGGGGGAGGGGGCATCTCTGGAAACTTGCAAGCTTCCACTTGCAAGCTCCCCCTGAACCTCATTCCATACTGTTGGGACTCATGAAGACTTCAGTTGGGAAAAATGGGTCTGAAAGGTGCCTTGCACATGTGCCTGTATAGTCTGGCTATAACCCAACCCCAAAGTGGGAACCATTTAAAGACTCCAAGCGTTTAAGCCATGCTTGGATACATGTTCAAATACAAATTGCCACTTGAGATGATGCAACAGCAATGACATGCTTGTGGGTTTCTGTGAGATTGCCAACACTTAAAGCACTTAAACACTCCTTCCCTAGTAGTCTCTGTCAGGCAAGAATCACCTCCAGATGAATGGGCAGGGAGGGTTTGTAAACTCACAAAGGTGGTTCTCCCCCCCCCCCCCACTTCAGACTGTTAATAATGTGTCACACAGGTAGCTGTGAACAGCCAGTTTCCAATTTCAGAAGCAACACAGGCCAACACACATTTTGCTGTCTTAAAAGTTAGACCTATTCCTGGGTATATTCGGGGTGCTGATTCCAAAAATGGCATCAGTTTTACCCCACCATGTTTTCTTTCAGAGACTGAGCATTAGTGAATGGCTCAAACAGCTTCCTCACGAGGACGCCATGGTGTAGACGTCCTCACAAGGAAGCTATGCCAGCTCTACGAAACAAAACACGATCAGGCAAAACTGATACCAATTTTTGGAATCAGCACCCCTAATTCCTATACACCATAAATGTGGGGAAAGGATTTTCTGACCCGCCATTTCATAGGCCTGGGACGTTAAACAACATTTGTATTTTTTTAGCAGTAACATGGCATTTTTAAAAATATTACACCACCAAACCGGAGAACTGCGGAAAGTTGGGTGCATGTTTCTATTCCCACATAGACACAGCACCTCCTGCACAATGTTGGGGCCTCCAGTGGTTGACACCTGGGATCATGCGTGACATGCTGCCTACGTTATCTCCATTGCAGAATAGGGCAACTGTATGAATCATAAGCTTAAGCTGTGTGTAGCTCTTTCCAAGTGCTCCACATGTGTTCCCTCGAGGTTGCCCTTAGTAACTCTGCAGGGAGTGTGTTATTATCCCCACATTGTAGCTGGGGAAGTGAGGCTGAAAGGAAGCAGCCAGTGGCAGTTACAGGGGACAGTGCAGTAGAAACTGCAGGCACTGCAACACGGTCCTCCCACTCACCATCTGGCCCATTCCAGGCAGCACCAGCAACGTGCCAGGTGTTTGCCAGACCAACAAGTGTCACCGGCACCAGAGGCAGATCTAAGGGAGGGCAAAACTCTAAGTTTTGCAAGAAGCCTTACCTTGCAGCAGAAATCACTCCTCTCCTGCACCGTTTTAGCCGATCCTCACAGGGAACAGCAACATCTTGGCGTTGCTTACTGGCTACAGCAGCAAGGGAGAGGAGGGATTTACATGACAGGGTAAGGCTTCTTGCAACACTTAGAGCTTTGCCCTCCCTGTAGAAACGCCTCTGACCGGCACATCTCAGAATGGCTCTGACAACAAGAGGGGGGCTGCTTACATGGTCTTTTGGGGTGCCTGCAGTGCATACCACACCATCCCCCCATGCTACAGTTATACCATTGGAAGCAGCCAAGGCCATCCATTGAGTTCATCATAGCAGAGAAAAGATTCCAACTAGGGAAGTCCTAAATCACAGCTGCCTTTTGCACTACAAGCCTGGGCATGTCTACTCAGAAGTACGTTCCATTGGGTCTTATTCCTAGGAATGTGCATATAGGATTGAAGCCTTTGCCACCCAACTCCAGATTCCCTTGGGAAACCCATCACCAAAAGCAGACTGCATTTCCTGGACTGGACCGCAGGACTGCAGCACTTCCAAGAAATACAGAGAAACTAAAATGGTAACTTTCTAACTTCCTGGTTATGAACTGGGGGCAGAGGCGATCTACTAAGGTCTTTAAGAAATGCAAAAAGCTCATACTTAACATATAGAAAATACTGGCGTTTAAACTACTTTAGAAACTTGGCAAGCTGTGGGCCCAAGAACTGCCACTTCTCTTCGTTTTTGAAAGCAAAATATTAAAAGGAGTGTATACTCATTAAGTGGTTAATTGAGCATATAATTACAAATTTGTTACAGAAAACACTGTAAAGTGGGTAGATGAATTCAAAAATAGTTCCGCAACTGCACATACAAGAATGAATTACATGTTTAAAGCAGACATTTTCTCCTCTTGGTTACACACTCTGTATGCTTAATTATTATAACACATAGACAAACTAATAGTGCAACCGCATTCACATCCCATTTGTACTACATGCACCCTACTGACTCCTAGAATCCTACAGAGCCTTCCACTTACATTATTATAAATGCAGGGAGTTACGGATGGATGGCATCATCAACACATGGCATGTTAGCTCACAATCCTCCCCTCTTTTAAAAAGTAATGGAGTAATTCATATCAATTTAGATAACACAGAGTGGAAACTGATCCAGAATATATCCAGAGTTTTTTAGATAAAGGGTTTTTAAAAAAAATTTGCATATGTGAAATTGATTCACGTGTTTTGAATCTATGAGCTGCTGTGCAAGTCTTGGCATCACAAAAGACAAAGCAGGTTAAAAAAGATTCATGGCACTGTAATCACTAGAACACATTCTCAAGGACCATCCTGATCTCCCATCCAGTAATACGAAACATGGCCAACCAGGGCACACAGTTCATCCATATACTCACACCTGATTCGACAACACCAACTCAACTTTGAGATACCAGATATATCTTATTATTATGCCAACCACATTAAAACCTTTCTAAAATGCAGGTCTACTCACTAGGAATGAGTGAGTACTCAAAGTAAAGGTAAAGGTTTCCCCCACGACCGAATGGTCTAGTCGCGAACGACTGTAGGGGGCGGTGCTCATCTCCGTTTCAAAGCCTGTAGAGCCAGTGTTTTGTCTGAGGACAACCTTCCATGGTCATGTGGCTGGCATGCCTATACGCCGTAGCGCACGGAACGCTGCGCCACCACGTCCCTTTACTCAGTACATGATGCTGAAAAGTTATGAGAATGAGCCAAGAGTGTCAACAAGTAATGAGCAGCTGAATCCAGCGTTGTCATTCAGCCGGAACGCTAGGCGGGAGAAACCGCCCCCCGCGGGGGCGGGGAAGACGGCGAAACGGACTGGAACGCAACGGGCGGGCTGCCGCTCACCCGTTTCTCCCGCCCAGCGTTCCGGCTGAATGACAACGATGGCTGAATCCCATCCAACACTGGAACAGAAGGGCTGCTGGGCTCATGTTATACCCAGTGTTAGATCTGAGCAGGCAGGATAGGGTAACCCCAGGGAGGCTATTCGGATCTGTATCATTTAGCTGGTGCAGAACCAAGTAGCCCCATGCAGGGCTTTCAGGTTTGGAATGAGAAATAGGATGCAGCAGAGGCCTGCTTCTCCATCCCCATCCCCTGCACCTGAACTGCACCCACCCTTGCAGCAATACTCTTCCCCCCCCCCGCATTTCCCTACCACCCAGCACAACACACACCTGCCCTGATGGCTATTGGGCAGGATGCAGCACATGCCAGTCAGCACAGGTCTTCCCACCCACACGGCTTACTCTCTGGGTGCTGAAAAGCACTTTATGGCGCTTTTCCAGCACCCAGCATTGGGCCACAATGAGGGCATTGACCAGAATTAGGACAGGGCACTCAGTAAAGGACTAAGAGCCCAATCCTATCCAACTTTTCAGCACCAATGGTGCCACAATGCAGCAACAAAGTAAGGGAACAAATGTTCCCTTACCTTGAGGAGGTCTCCATGACTTGCCCATCAACAGATAATGCAGCACACACCCCATCAGGATGGCTACAACAGGGTTGGAAAATTGGCCCAAAGTAAAATGCCTCCAATTCCAAATAAAAGGAAATGTAAACACATGTTCAGTTGTTCCACTGAAAACAAATGCAACTTCACTCTGTTCAACTCTGGCTGGGTCATACACTTACTTTTTTAACTATTTGCATTTTTAAGTATGCACATACAACATCACTAATTGGCACACAGAATAACATCAGTGCAGGGATCCATTCCTCCGAAGCCAAGCGCTACATGAAACAGCACTAAAGAAGATGCCAGTGAAACCAATGGGAGCCAACTGGCTATACCTTCCCTCAGAATGTACTGATCCCATTGGCCACAATGGCTGTCAATCAACCTGGGATACAGAGTGCTGTAATGAAACAGCACTAAAAGAGTCAGCTTTAGCAGAAGCATTTTGTAGACGTAGCAAACATACACATGCAAAATCATCAAGACACAAAGCATGAACAGAATGAGTGAAAACTTTAAAGCCATCCAAACCATTTTTCAAGGCTACATATCTAACACACAATATGGAAGCAATCCAGAAACTGAAGCAAACCACTTGGACATAATCAATTGAAGGGTGTCAACTGGCCTTAAAATTGCATTATCTCATCTCTTGGCTTTGTATCTGCACACGGGTATAATCTCTTCCAAACACTGTCATGCTTGAGGCACTGTCAGATGATAAACACTCACCGTCTAATAATATTAGATCGCTAATGGTTCATTCAAACATGCAAAATGGGAAGAGAGGACTGCAAGGAGGGAGTCCAACACATCAGAGTCTCAAAGCTGGTATTTAAAAAAAAATTAAGGATACCCCTCCTAAGAATAATCCTGAGCTCTATAGTTTACCAGACCAAGGCTGCAACCATACACACTTACCTAAGAGTAAGCCCCAGCAAACACAGCGAGCCTTGCTTCTAAGTAAGCATACAAATGATTGTGGTGCAAGATACACAAATGTTGTGAGCATCTGAGTAAGATTATCATCAATTTATACACATCTGGCAATATATAATTGAATTATTATTTACGAGTACCAATCTGAGGTGTTGCCTCTCTTCTTGAGTTTTCATTCCTTCAAACAAGTCATCACCTGATGAGGAGAAATGAACCCCACATGCATTACCTACACTTCTGAAGACTAGGTATGTTTCCCCAGAAGTAAATCCCACAGGGTTCAATGGCACTTGCTCCCAAGAAAGAGTGCATAGGATTGAAACCATGTAGTCTCATCTAGTTCACATTTACTCAGAAACACCACATTTATTTGGAACCGACTAAAATGCCTACACTTGTCCTGTATAATCTGATTTTGTCCTGTTCTAGACTGTAATTTAGAAATTTTTGTCAGTCCCCACCCACTACCTTGGGTCTAAAATAGACTTAATTTCAAGGTGAGTTTCGTTCATTCAAAATATGTTACTGTGAAGCAAGCAAGCTTAACACAAAAGCTGAGAGCACTTCACAAGCAAATGCAAAGTATGGATGAACTAAGACTGGAATGAGTTCCAATTCTAACATGTTCAAGAACAACATGATCCTATCAAAAATCATTTTTGCCACCACATTCCACTTTTTCAAGATTTTAGTTGCTATATAAAGGTCCAATATACAGAGTACCCATTGGATGCTGAAGGGAATTTCTTGCCACAAGATGGCATAAATAGCTATTATTCAAAGCAGTCATTATAACTTCACAAGTATTTTTTCTTCTAAATTTTTATGATACACTTACACTTTTGGAGAAGACATATGTGCACCAACTGGTGAAGACAAACTTACATTTCACTGTCTAAAAATGCCCTATATAAGCAGATGCCACATTAAAGGGTAGAAAATACACTGACTACCAACACGTAGTCAACACGTCTACCTACCACACACAGGCATCCATACAAACACACACAGAGGATCTGCAGTACTCTCTTGTCTATTAGGAGCGCAACATAAGAATAATTGTGTGAATCAGATTTATCTTGAATCACTAATATAGGCACTTACATATACTTACAGTCAAAATCTGAATATACTTGCAGCATCCCTGAGATTATACACTGCACAGAACAATAATCAGCCTTTATAAATACGCTTTTAGACATTCACAATGCAAGAGTTGCATCAAGCAAACTTCTGAGATAAACCTTGGTATTAACTTGTGAAGCAATATGTGGCATTCCTGGGGAAACAGATGTATGCAAATATTTGATTTGACACAACAACCCTAACTTTGTAAAAGCATCAGAATTGCTGAAACTATAGGCCTAAAAACTGAACAGTTGAAACCGATCTAGAAAAAACATAATCAACATAGCATTGCATCCTCAGCTATAGATTTCTCTACCAAATGTACTCTACAATTCCCATTTGACAAAGCAAAACAGTTTGTTGACTTCAGTGGGACTTATTTAAATCCACATACTTCCAACTGCTGTTGAAGAACCATCAGGCTCAATATACATCAGTGGGCTTCTTGGGGAGGGTAGCAATTAAAGTTAGTTTTGATTTGAAAAATTTAACAAAACAATGCATCAAAGGTACACCTTTATATTTCTTTAACCTTTTGAGACCCCTCGCCCTTCAACTTTAGAAGCCACGAGGCTTCTGTAGTACGAAGACACTGGGGGGGGGGTTAAGCCCAATTTATTTAATATTGTAACAAATCTGCAGTTCCTCGGTGGAATTACTTGGGGGTGGGGAAGGCTCAGCCTTTATTTCATTTGTACTGTAAGCCGCCAGCCACAAACTTCCCTCTGTAAAGCGTGTATTATTTCCTGCCCTTTAAAATTCGCCTGCGCTTGATCAACACCTTGAGCCAGGAGCTGCCAATGACACTATTGCAGCACGGACTGAATACCAGACACAGACGGGGAAAACGATCGCACTCCGGAGGCGCACTTGGAAGCGCCAGGCAATCACCCAAACATTTCATCTGTTGCTGCAGATCAGAACGCTTGGAACGTCGCATGCAACAAAGCCTCGTCCTCGGCTCCCTGGTCTCAGACAGCGCTGTGCCTCATCCTCTATACTTGACCCTCCTTCTCCTTTTGTGCTCGCTTAAAAACCCGGACAGAAGCCTTTACTCACCGGTTCAATGGCCAGACCCCCGCCTCCAACCAGCCGCCCCATCCCACGAGTGCACAATGCAGCGAGGCAGGCGGCGTGCACTGCAGTCCTGCTATGGAACGCTCAGCCTCTCAGCCACCCCGGCCAGCCAATGAGGGCGCCGAAGGCCCCGCTAAATTCTCAGGCTGCTTCCTCATTGGCTACCCAATTAGCGTGGCTTGGCTGATCAGAGCGCGGAGACAAGCTGCAGGGCTTGTCGCCCGAGTTTAAAGAGAGAGACGGAGGCGCAGACAGCGGGCGCGCGGAGGAACAAGTCTTTGCAGGGAATCGCTTAGGCAGACAGTATTTCTGGAACAATGCTTTGAACCCGCTTCCAGAACTGCGACTTCTCAGCGGTTAAGAAATGAGGCGTGAAGTCCAGTTACGACCAGTCCACCCACCACCAGTCACGCAGAATCCCCGAGGAGAAATGGGAAGTATTCCCTTCCTGCCCGCCCGTGAAACGATAATGCGATCCTTCAGACTGCCCCGTTCACAGATGCTTCCAGCTGCCTTGATCTCACTCCTCACCAAAGAGTTTTTTGTGGTCTTGATTTGCCCTGACGCCACCCAAACCCTCCTGCGTCCACCGGCCCGAGCAAAGCAGTTGGCCAATCGTAGGCGGATCCTCCTTGAGATCAGACCCCCCCCCATTTATTACGAGCGGTTGTGCCGCCGTAGGGCTTCATCCGAGTCGTGACGCGCCTGGCCAGGACTCAGCCTAGAAGAAACTCCCCTGAAAGTCAGGGCTCCTCTCAGGGACGTGTGAATTGAAATTCCACCTCCTCCAGGCAGCATACTGTATATTGCTGACGTCGTTACACATATCGGGGCTGACGGGCTTTCAGGTTGTAGGGCAGGGTAAGGAAACCTGCCTGAGATAGCAAATTTGGGGTGCTATTAAAGGCAATAAAAAGTTAATTATTAGGTTTGGGCTGCAATCCGACATACCTGGAAGTATGCCCCACTGAACACAGCGGTGCTTACTTCTGAGTAAACATGTATAAGATTGCACTGTTGTTATTATTATGGTATTTTTATTACTATTGGTGGGGGAACTGTAACACATCTCTGGATGTAGCACTTATGCAGGTCTGAGGCCTGGCAACTTTGTTTTCACATACCCTGATATCCGCTGTGGTTCTGTTCTGGAGGGCCCCCCCCCCCCCCGTGAATATCTGAAACAGTGGCTACTAGGGACACCTTTTTAAAGATAGGGGAACATCAGTGGTTTTGCTGCAACAAGGTAAAAAAAATTGTTTCATGTTCCCCTATCTTTTTAATATGAGTCCCAGTATCCATGGTATCCATGGATAACTAAAACCATGAATACCAAATCAGTGGTTACCGGGGCACGCATGTATTAATGACTGGCAGCCCAATCCTATGCATGTCTACCCAGAAGTCCCATTATAGTGAATTGAGTTTACTCCTAGGTGTGAATAGGATTACAGCCTGATGTACTGAAAACTTCAGGTTCCAGAGCCTGAAAGACACAAGCTTCAAGTAACCAGCCTGTTCAGCTGTCTGTATTTAGCAATACATAATTCAGTCCAGGCAGCGGGGAAAGAGTGTGAATGATTCATTGGCTATTGAACAAATCAAGACAGGAAGCCAGCCAGTTTTTACAACAAGGCTGCAGGGATTTCTCTGGTTTTCTCCCACAAATGAGACCACAGATCTCCATCATGCTCCACCAGCAGCCAGACTATAAGGAAAAGTTAGGGGAAAATCTTGTTCATTGCTTAGTTTCTCGTCATATTTACCGTACTTCCATAAAAGTTAACTAAACTGGGCAGAAACTAAGTGGAGGTCTTGGCACAATGTTTGTTGTTGCTCATTCTTGGTTCATTTGAAGGAAAGGTCAGTTATAGTCAGAGTTTGCTCACACTTGTTCCAAAAACTTCACCCATATCATGTAACAGAGATATCCATGGGACCAGCAGATTAGTTCATATTACTTCTTCATTAAACCACCTTTACTGGCTTCTATTAAGTTACTGGATTCAGTTCCAAATGATGGATCTTAGCATCCAAAGTGGTATAGGACAGTGTTTCTCAAACTGTGGGTTGGACTCAGGACTCATTTAGTGGGTCGCGACCAGTGATGTCATGCAGGGGGTACGCGGGGGTACGCGAGTACCGGTTTCTAGGATTATGGCTGGCCCCGCCCACTCATTGACTCTGCCCCCTGCAACGTTTGAATTTCCTGCACGTTTGAGTTGCCTGCACGTTCTCAGGGCCAGGCAGGCAGCATGCGGAGCCTTGCCTTGCCTTGCCACTGAAAAATGAGCTGCTCTGGGATTTTGGAACTGTTGGGTCACTTTAACATGATGCCAGGCCTCCTTAACATGTTCTGGGGGTGCTGTGGAATACTGTTGCAACTGTTGGGTTAGTTTAAAATTGTCTGAGGCCTCAAAAAGGGCTTTTTTCATGTCCCTTCCTGCCACAACATCACTTCCGGCTTATAACGTCACTTCCAGTGGGCGGGTCCCGACATGTGCCAATCAAAAGTGAGTACCTGTTATTTTATCATTTAGATGACACCACTGGTCGCGACCTGATGTCAGGTAGGTCATGGAAAGCTGGGAGCAGCCATCTTGGAAGCTTACTCTTGCTATATTCCTTTTGTGAGTGTTAACAGTTTGAATTTTCAAGTGTGGGTGGTGGTTTTTTTAAAATTTTGTTTTTAGTTCAGTGATTTTATATAATATTTTGTCCTAATCTTGATTTCTGTCCGGGAAGTTTCATGGTTGTGCAATTGCTGCAGTCCAAAAGAATGCCAGTTTACATTCCATTGTCATTTATGATAGAATTTCCTGCTTCATGATGCCACTTTCAGCTATGACATCACTTCCAGTGGGTACCTCCATGAGTGCCATTCTAAAAAGTGGGCCTTGGTCTGAGAAGTTTTGAGAACTACTAGTCTAGGAACAAATCTTAACAGTGGTTTACCTTCTCATAGTCATCTACCCAAACATGAAGGTTAATGTCAGAGACCCTGTTCCATGTGCCTCCATCACCTGAGGTGTGGCAAGTAGGCACATGAGTAGCCACATCCCTTTCTATTGTGCCAGTAAGGCTTCTAAACATTTCTGACAAGAAATCATCACTGTAGGAAACACCGTGAATTCAACAGAGATGTGGCTGCATGAATGCAGCACATGGGCAGGAGGTGTGGACTGATGGTTAAGCTGCTGGTACTGCCTGAAGCTAAGCAGGAAAATCTGTGGTTTGCTTTTGGATGGGAGACGAATGCCAAGCTGTGACAAGCTGCAGTACCTGTGGTGGCAGAACAGAGTCGCTGTGGAGCTGATTAGCTCACCGCAAGTGAGAGTTGTGGTGGAGTGTGTGAGGAGGCCTGCCGGCAAAGAAGAAAATACGACCTTGAGGACCTGTCCAGGCTTGACCTGCAATTGCCTGCTGAGGCTTGATGGCAGGCAACCAAAGGAGAGAACCACACTGGGAAGGCGACATCTGGGCCTGAGGATTGGCGGATCACAAGAATACTGTAGATTTGTTAAAACCCCATTGAAAAAAATGGTGGTTTAGACTAGCCTGCTCATGTAAGCTGCCTTGGGCATTTGCTTCGGTGTGGGAAAGGCGGGGTATAAATTCTTCAAATAAATAAATAAATAAATGCATTGGAAAGCTATATCACAGCTGTACCCCCATGCAGATTTATCACTTGTGATGATCTGCATGGGAGATTTGTCCAATTTTCCATAAGAATTTTGCAATGTTTGAAGCAGGTCTCAGCAGCTTTATAGGTGAAGTGATGCTCTTTGGAGCTTACATCTTGGACCAATCTGTTCCAAAGGAATTCTGTAAGAAGTGCTGAATTCCTTATGGACTTTCAAAGGCTGCTGGGAACACCATTAGAAAGGACAATATTAACATTGACTGCTATTCACCTTGGCTTTAAAATGTGTGTCTGCACCACGTTTAAATTTTTTTTTATTGCATGCATTAGTGGGCCATGCTTTAAAAAAAATTTGCAATTTGAAATGCTCAAATTTTCTCAGATATAGGCAGTACTGAGATACAGCACTATTACATGCTGATGGGAAGGACAATTATGTTGATCAAACGGGATTTTTCCTATTAAGTAAGAACTGTGATCCCTTTCATTCTGTTCAAAATTTTTAATGAAATGCCCTTTGTAAAATCCTCAAGACCACTGTGGCTAAACAAAGAATAGTTTAAATCAACTCAGGCAGCAGCTGGAAAAAGGGATGCTTCAGTAATGACAACATAAAGAACCCAGGGGTTGAGTCTGACCCAAAAAATTAGTTCCCCTTTGTGCTTTCTAGAGGAAAAACCAACTTCAGTTAAATTTCTCAATAGCTCTTTAGAGGCATTTTTTACTGAGTTGTGCCCACTATTTCTCACCATTCAAAATGTCTTCCAGCCATGCTTATTATTTCAGCCTTCTTATATCATGCTTTTGTCTATCTCATTTGTTACCAATCTTCTCCTTCCTTCCTTCCTTCCTTCCTTCCTTCCTTCCTTCCTTCCTTCTTCTTCATGAATATTCACCATTGTAATTGGAAAGTGTGCAAAGGGTCCAAAAAAGTAACTTGCTTGGCTGGGCACAATTCTCTCTCTCTCTCTCTCTCTCTCTCTCTCTCTCTCTCTCTCTGTGTGTGTGTGTGTGTGTGTGTGTGCGTGTGTGTGCGTGTGCGTGTGTGTGTGTGTGTGTGTGTGTTCATTATTTGGCTCATAATTCAAAGCACTTGATTTTCACAATCCCAGGGAACAGCACCTGTCAACACAACACTTTTACATAACAGCATTGTGAGCTTTTATAGTTCCACCACAAAATGCAGTTGAACAATCTGTTGTTAAAGCACATTGAATTAAAATACTGATCTTTTCACTGTGTGTTTTAGCAAGTGCTGTTGTAGAGTCCTGTATATTTTTTTCCAAAGCACGTTTTAAAATGTGCAGCTGAAAATCTATTTTAATCCATTTACAGCTTCATTGGGTGAGCCCAAATTCTCTATATTATGAGAGAGGGCGCAGCAGAGAAATAGAAGGGAGATTTTCACAATATCCACACCAATCACAACTACACAAACCTCTGCCTTTCCCCTCCACCTTAGTTGGCTCTTTTGTAAATTAAAACACCCCAAATATTTTAACCTTTCTTCACAGGAAGGCATTTAGATCCCTTGATAATTTCAGTTGCCTTTCTCTGGTTGCTTAGATTTTTTTTTCAATGCTATGGTATACTTTTTGAGGTAGTTCTATGGGTGAGGTGGGTTGAGCAGAACCGTCCACAGCAGCCCAAACGTAGCTACACAATCAGTTCAATCATCTCACTTGTAGCCCCATTTCAGGGCACGCCATGGAACACACCTGACGCAGCATGCCAAATTCTGTTCTCCCCTTACCTGGTTATATGCCAGTCACTGCTCCTCCCATTTCCTGGTCTAGAAAGAGTAATAGAATAAAATTTGTTTGGCAGAGAGGAGAATCTCTAACCCACTGCTCTTCTTCACCCAATAGAGATGCTGTAACCCAGAGGTTCCCAAACTGGCGAGTAGGAGTGTTTTTGATCAGGGCTCACCTTAAGCCAGTGTGGCCTATTTCATCACATTGGACGCTGCACTTTGGGAGACCCCACACTGGCACAGCGAGCAGATCGCTTGCTACTGCATCCAGGATCTCCATGAGCTCTAAGCCAGCGGGTTGAGTGTAGCGACTGCTCATTGGACTGTACCACCTGGCCCTGCCTTCAAATGCCTCGAAATGGGCCTACCAGAAGCAGTTGGTGGTGATGTCCTCACGTGACTGCCAAATATTTCTGGGTGCCACACTTTGCACGCGGCACCGCAAACGCTCTTTTCACCCTGGCTGTATAGTAGGCAGGGGGCCTGGGGAGGATGTGGGGCCCCACATGAATGCCCTGGATTGGCCCTGCCTCTCCTGAGGCCAGCCCTGTTTTCAATCAATTTGTTTACTCCCCGCACCTCCAGGAGGCAGCCACAGCAAGGCCTCTGAGGGGTTTGGGCACCACTGCTGTAACCCAACAGTCTGGCCTACATGTTCTTTTCTGCTCCGCCTCCCTCTTTGGCTCCATTTTCCTCTCCTGCTCTTCCCTCTTTTACAACCCTTTTCCAATCCAGGAAGTGGGAGGCAATTGAGGTAAATAGGTGGACAGAGGTGGGCATCCTATCTGCTGCCTAAGACAACCACCTCAGTTGACCTCATGAAGGGGGCAGCCCTGTCTCATTGACTCATAGCCCACAGCCACAAGGAATAGCCCCCACGCCACATGAAATAAACTAGAAAATACTACAGTGCAAGAATAAATGTGAGTTATAATTCAGTGCTAGGAACAATAGAGCATTTGGGCAATCCCCAAATGAAGCCCCACAGTGTTCAACAGGCCTTATTGTGAAATGAGTTTGCACAGGAGTGTTGCGATGCACCACAGTCCTATGCATGTTTACTTAGAAGTAAGAGTCCACATTGACATGGTGCCTGCTGAAGCAAGGGACAGCATTATCACATGCCAAATAACTTAGGGGGATGCTGTCAAACCCTTTCCCCTATTGCCTGCAGTTGCTGCTCTAGCTGCTCTTCCAAGGCCTGATATTTGCTAGGAAAACAGCAGCTCAGGGAATTAAATGTGCTTATGAAATTAACACCTCCCACACATACACATTTACACCTGTCTAGTACATGAGTGTTGCCACTGTTTCCTTAAGTTACAGCCCAGTCACCATGTCTGTAATGCAGCTGTGCTGATGTACACGACATCCAGTGTGTGTGTGTGGGGGGGGGGGGTTGATCAGAAGGCCAAGCAGAGGTAAATGAAATACATGCTTCTAGGTAGACCTTCTGTTCAGCTATGGGTAGGGTTACCAGATACAAATTGGGACAGAGTGCCTATACCTATAACCATTGTATAGCAGAGGGAACAAGATGCAAGCATCTTGTTGTCTCATGCCTCCCTGGGGCACCTGGTGGGCCGCTGTGAGATACAGGAAGCCGGACTAGATGGGCCTTTGGCCTGATCCAGCAGGGCTCTTCTTATGTTCTTATGTTCTTATGAATTCGGGCAGGTGCAGCTTATCATGGAAGGTGTTTCAAAAGCCGCAGCTGCCCAAATTCCCTCTTCTATGCAATGGTTAATATAAAGGCATAGGCACTCTGTCTCAAGTTTGTATCTGGTAACCCTACCTATGGGTCTCCTCAGACTTTGTAGCTGGGGAGAAAGGGGCAACCTGGAGAATGGGGATAGGATCCTGGTGCAAATCATTGCTGCTGAGATTCAACCTCTGCCCTGCCTCCTGCCCAGCCCATTCCCTGATTCTCCCTCCCTGCCCAGGACATGCCTTGACCTCCAACTCACTGGGATCAGTGCAGCATTGGCACCACAGTAGCAGACATACATTGCTATTGACACTTTGAGTTGGCATCTCCAAATGGCCAGGCAGTGGTGCAATGATTGTGCTGATGCTGGGCCTTTTATGACAGTGGAACTGAAGTTCTGTTGTCTAAGCAGGCCCATAGGATTCTGCTGTTAGACCATGATGTTCAATGGTAACATCCCATCCATCAGATTGTAGCCCAAACGTATACATGTTTATACCAAAGTAAAGGCAATTTATTTCAGTAGCATTCACCTCCAAACAAGTGTAGGCAGAAATGCAGTCTTATAGCCCAATCCCATGCGCATTTTTATGCCAAAATCACTTGCACACAATTCAGTGTAACTGCACCCAGGTAATCATATTGACCATATTGCAGCCTGTGGCTTTTGGCCTCAAACTTCTACACACACCACATGCACACTGGGTCTTGAAATGCCTGTAAACTAATTGCCACAGTTGTGCCTCAGCTCTCAGAACTTGCCACTTAATTTCTCATCAGGGATTGCTTGAATGCATCTGCCATGTTGCCTGTGCCTTGCTATGTGGATAAACCTACATCTTATTGGGGGCAGGCAAAATCTGCCACCAGCCACCTTCCACTGAGTAAGAAAATACTAGAGGAAAGATGAGCTCAGAAGAACCATCCCTTGCCAGGCAGTCTTTTCACAGAGTGAGGGCGCAATCCTAACCTGGAGATAGGCCAGCACAGTTAGGCTAGCAAAGTTTGGCCGGCACAAGGGCCAATGTAAAGTATGCCTGGACCACTCTCGGAATCAGAGAGGTGAGCAAAAACCTCCCTGACTCTGAGAGTGCTTTATGGTGCCCCTTGTGCCAGCCAAATTTTGCTGCCCTAAATCCAGGTTAGGATTGCGCCCTGAAGAACATTCCAGAGGAAGTAGTACACTTTTGAATCGGTGACAGCTACCAGAGCATTCCCAGCATGAAGAGGAGGATCAAAAAGATAAACTAGAATAACATGTTTGGGATTCTCTCTTGTCTTGCTTCCCTTACATCCATATGTGGTTTTGGAGCAGAGAGCAGAGCAAAATTAACAGATCACACACACGCCCCTGGTGGCTGCCCTTTCACCATGAGTATCACCATGCTTTTATTTACTTGCTTGAAAAACAAATGAGAAATTTGGTTGGAGGCTTTGTGGCCTTTCATTACAGACTGCTGGAAAAACTAGAAATGAACCTGAGAGCACACTGTTTCTCCAGGGTCTGTATAAAAATGCAAACAGACAATGGTATTCACTCACCATGTTCAAAGAGAATGGTCTTTTTTTTTTTTTTAAGAATGTGAGACCTGGTGGTCTAAGATTTCCTCACATCTCTTCATTCCCAGTCCTGCGCTAGAATTACACCCACAACCTTAAACACGTTTCGTAGGAAGTCAGTTCCATTGATGTCTCCCAGGTTAGCATGCTTAGGCTGCCTAAAAGCAGAACTAGAGGTAAGCAAGGAAAAAATTATTTCAATTGGTTCATTGCTTTTCATTGTTAAAAATAGCGACCATTTTGGTACTGATTTCTTAAAAGAGTGCTTGTTGGGGGGGGGCGTTCATTGTGAATTCTGTTTGTGCATTTGTTTTCGTTTCCCCCTGATTTCAACAGAACTGTTGTACTTCTCGGACCTCTAACCTCCTTATTTTCTAATCAATTGATACAAAATGTGAAGGTATTCTAGATCAGTGGCCTTCGAAGTCCTACTCAGATTTTGAAGACTTTGTAAGTGCTTGCGGGGCAGGGGTTGCGGGGAGGATCTAGCAGTGCCACGGTGATCATAGCACTCCGGTTGGCGCGCCCCTCCGCTGCTTGCCCAGGCACCCGGCGCGCCCCCCAGGCAAGCGG
Source organism: Lerista edwardsae (assembly GCA_029204185.1). Taxonomy (NCBI): domain Eukaryota; kingdom Metazoa; phylum Chordata; class Lepidosauria; order Squamata; family Scincidae; genus Lerista; species Lerista edwardsae. The sequence goes on from JAJKFI010000014.1 coordinate 390,383, forward strand.
GCACCTCCTCCGAAGCCAGGGGTGCCCACCCAGGCGGGCAGGCGGCGACACGTCACGGACAGGTAGCCAATCAGGCGGTAAGTCCTGCCTAGCGTTCTGGCAGCTCATTGCCGGATGACACCGCTGGCTACTAGATATTAGATACTGGACCCAACATACTTCAGCAGAATAGAAACAGAATTAGAAGGGCAGCCTTTAGCATCAGAGCATGATAGAGTAAAGGAGTTGCTTTAGGAAGTCTGTCTCAGGCAGGGTTGGGAAATAGAAAATGTCCCCAGAATTTGGTCTGACAAATTTGGGAGTTACAGTGTCCAACAGCGCTATCTCAAAGCAACGTTTGCAGCATGCAGAAGTCTCTGTACTATGTTGGCATGCCCATTACAGACACACATGTGCACACATACACAAGCACACAGCAGGGGTATAGCTAAAGAAGTGCAGGGAGATCAATTGCATGGGGCTACAAGCTTTAGGAGGGCAACAAGCTGCACTTGACACTAGTGGTGGCCAAAACTGTGAAAACCTTGGTATGTATGAATAATACCTTCATGTTATATACCATTCAATGTGGAATTTAATGCAATGAAACAAATTGGAGCGTAATATCTTCATTCTATCAAATATATCAAATAGTGATGGTCAAAAAAACTGAAAACGAAAATACAAGTGTCATAAAGATTGGATAACTTTTAAAGTGGACAAAAGAAAGGGAGGAATCGGCATACCACCCTGAGCTCCTTGGAAGAAGAGTAATATAAAAATGTGAATGAATGAATGAATGATAGAGTGAGTGAGTGAGTGAGTGAGTGAGTGAGTGAGTGAGTGAGTGAGTGAGTGAGTGAGTGATTTGGGGGGTTAAAAATTTATGGGCCCTGAGTGTCAAATCACCACTGTTGGGGGATAACTGCAGGCTTTGGGGCAGCAGGAAGGGTCACACTGCTGAGCAGAGGATGTGTGCCTTGTTGCCTTGACTTGGAAGTGCTTAAGGACACACTCTGCTGAACGTTCACAACTGATATGGGCCCTGGGCTGGTTATAGGGCATATGAGCCTGTGAATTACAGTTTGCTTTGTGGCTTCTTTGATTGCCCACCCAAGCCTTGTTTGTTTCCTTTGGAGAAAATGCACTTAATTCCTTCTATCTTCTATTGATTTTAGTACACACAAAAAAGAATCTGCTTTGGGGATATGCCAGAAAATGCTGAGACAATGTAAAATATTTCTAAGCGAGGATCACTGCACACAATCCATGGGACGAAAGGCTTTCACAGAGCTGGACTCTGTGATTGGTACAAATTAATGAGAAGCTTTGGAAAGGTTGTAGAGATCTCATTAGGAGATGGCAGCAGAGGATTACATCTTTGTTTTCTTCATTTCACCTTTAAATGGTCTTTAAATGGGAATTATAATTACACCATGAGACGGAAAGGGAAGGGCAGTGGTGAATACTCTTACAGCTGAACAGTTTAAACTTTTGATGCTTATTATGCTACTGCAAAGCCCAGTTCTAGGCCAGTTTGCACAGCACTGAGGGCCCGATCCTATTGGATATTAGTGCAGATGGTACAAGCGTGCTGCCCGCACTTCTGTCATAAAAGGTGGCATAAGGCACATCCAGCGCTTTCAGTAAGTCCATACTGCCAGCACTGGGCCAACGCCAGCTCAGTGCCAGCCCAACACTGGGTCCCGCCCCCAGGACGTGGCAATGCAATGCCAGCATGCGGGAAGTTTACCCCTCGCTGGCATTACGCTGATTACAGGCAGGGCAGGAGGGTGGAACTGGGCAGGGGCGGGGGAGGGATGGGACTTCACTGCCAGATCCTATCCTCCATGTTGGGCCATGTAGCCTGACATGGAAGCCCTCTCGTCTGCGCTGGCAAAATAGCCAGTGCAGACACAAGGAGCCCCATTGGGCAAACATCCTCTTCCCCCAAGGAGCCTCTGATGCCTGCCCAGCACTGGTAGGATGCACTGGTAGCCGCTTGGCTATTACTGCTCCTACGGCCACATGGGCAGCATAGGATTGGGCTGCCCGTCCCATTGACTTTGATGGGACTTACTCCCAGGTAAGTGTTAACAACAGCATTGTAACTTTTGTGGGCAGAAATGGAATAAGCCTCCCACTGTAAGGCAGATCAGTAAATACATTCGAGCTGGAATCCTTCGCTGCATTTTTTTTTCCTCCCAAGAACACGGAGGCAGTGGCTTCTCTGTTAGGCAGTCCTAGACCAAACATAGAACCTGTTCTCTGGGGGAAGGCAAAGCCTGAAAAGTAAAATGCATTCAGTTTGTAGTGACTGGTCTATTCATGGAAATCCACACTATTGAAAGTATAGCAAAGGGAGGGAAAGCTTACAGCTACATTATGTATTTGATGGACTTTATGAATGATTCTATAGTAACTTGATATCAGCATCCAAAGGCCCAGCCAGATCAATCTGGAGAGTGTTCAAAATGAGAGCAGTAGTTCTTCCCCTTCCAGAACCTTTGGAAATGTAATCATTGTAACATTATAGCCAGCGGTGTTATGCTGCCGGAACGCTGGGCGGGACATCCGGGTGATCGACAGCCCGCCCGTCGCATTCTGCCATTTGCATAACCAATTACGCCACTTGCGTATGTTACGCAAACAGCGGAACGCTGCGGAACGCAACGGGCGGGCTGTCAATCACCCGGATGTCCCGCCCAGCGTTCCGGCAGCATAACACCGCTGATTATAGCACATTATATTCCTTCTACCAATGTGTGCTACCGTTCCATGGAAAGGTTGAGTATCCCTTATCCAGACTGCTTGGGACAGGAAGGTGCCTGGATTTCGGATTTCTCTGGCTTTCGGAATAATTGCATAAATATAATGAGAAATGCTTCCTCTTGTTCTTTTCACTGTTGGCCCATACAGGTGTCTGCTGGCCTATTTGACAGTTTTCATCAGTATCTGTTGAGACACCGCAGAGCAGAGCAGAGAATAGAACGTACAGCCTGCTCTTGCAATGTACATGGGATTAAGCAAAAACCTTTTAGTGTTCACACTAAGGAAGGTTTTTTTTAAGTATTGGCCAAAAAAGTCTGGATTTTGGAATACAGTAGCCCACATTTTGGATGTCCAGATAAGGAGTAATCTACCTGTACCTTACATACTGAATATGTGGATTAGGTCCCGATTACTGGCATAGCTAATGGAAGTGTAGCCCGGTGCAGAAGGCAAAATGATGCCTGAGAAGTGACATCACAGCAGGAAGTGACACCACAGTTGTGTTTTCATCTTGTTGGTTTTTTGCCCATAACTTTTGAGAAAATGAAGATACGACACTCTGATTTGTTGCATTGCATTCTGCGTTAAATTCTGCATTGAATGGTATATAACCTGATGGTATTATTCATGCATACCAAAGGTTTCACAGTTTTGGCCACTAATGTCAAGCTCAGCTTGTTGCCCTCCTACAGCTTGCTGCCCAATGCAGTTGCACCCCTCTGCACTTCTTTAGTTATGCCCCTGGTCCCAAGCACTCTATTTTCCCTTTGTTAGAATTAGAAGAATGTATGAATTAAAACTGTTGAAGTGGCACACGTTTTCTAGACATCAACTGTGCAAAATTTTGTTAATTAATTTCCTAATTATTGTTCATGATAGTCTTCTTCATTCTAGGATGAGTGATATTATAATGATGAGTGTGAAGCATAATCGCAATAAATCTGTTTTGGCTTTCAGTAAGCCAGGAAGAAATTATATGCAACTGATTACCTTTAATCTCCTCTCACCTCAAAAATGTTTGAAAAAGATTTATGACTGCAGAGCAAAAAGAATAATGCTCATGTTTTTGATATTTCATCAAACACCACTATAAATTGTCTCTTCTTGAGCATAATGATGCTGACAGCAGACTGTCATTTGTTTTATCTTTGGTCTTTTTGCTGCATGGAAACTCCATATAGTTTTATACTTTCACCACAACATCATTAACAACCTGATTCTCTGTTTAAGGATTACTAACGGTGGGACACATTGACAGCAATTATGATGCATCAAACGTATCGCTGTTGGGAATATATACACACACACACACACACACACACACACTAGCTTTTTGTTACCCGGTATTGCCCGGGTAACAAAATGATCTTCCAGAGTTTATGAGTTTTGCACCCCTTCTCACCCCCATGTTGAGGGGGGGGCTGAACCTGAACTCCCACTGCGTCGGGAGCATCGCCACTCGCCTCGGCGACCCCGGAAACTACGGATCTGATGCCGATTTTGTCCGTTTTCAACCATTCTCACACGGGGGCCAACACACACTCGCCTGACCCCCGCAGTGTTTGTCACCAGGCCGCAAGGCACGTGCATGCCAGGTTTGGTGCACATCGCTCCAGGCGTTCCAGCACGGCATGG
>JAJKFI010000014.1:394778-420392 GCA_029204185.1 Lerista edwardsae
ATGCCAGGTTTGGTGCACATCGCTCCAGGCGTTCCAGCACGGCATGGCGGAAGTTTTGTTTCGCACCCCTTCTGGGCCCCCGTGCCGAGGGGGGCCCGAACCCAGACTCCAACCGCATCGGGCGCATCACCGGTCACCTCGGCGACCCCAGAAACTATGGACTCGATGCCAATTTTGCCCGTTTTCAGCCGTCTTCACTTCAGGCCCCCTACCTCGGCCCCCTGCCTCAGGCCTCGGCGACCCCGGAAATGACGGGTCTGACACCGATTTTGTCTGTTTTTGACCGTTCTCTCGCAGGGGCCCCTGCGCACCCCACCCCCGGGGGCGGTAGTGGGGCCTGACCCCCGCAGATTTTGTTGCCAGGCCTCAAGGCACGTGCGTGCCGAGTCGGGCACCAATCGCTCCAGGCATCGCAGCGGGGCATGGCAGACATCTTGTTTCGCACCCCTCCCGCTCCCCACGCTGAGGGGGGCTGAACCCGAACTCCCATGGCATCGGGAGCGTCGCCACTCACCTCGGCGACCCCGGAAACTACAGATTCAGTGTCGATTACGGCTGTTTTCAACCGATTTACGCAGGGCCCCGTGCGTACCCCCACCCCGGGATCGCTGGGAGGGTCTGCCCCCTGCAGTGTTTGTCGCCAGGCCGCAAGGCACGCGCGTGCCGAGTCTGGCGCCATTCCCTCCAGGCGTCGCAGTGGGGCATGGTGGATGTTGTGTTTCGGACCCCTCGGCGATCCCGGAAACTGCGGATCCGATGACGATTTCGGCCGTTTTCAACTATTTTCACGTGGGGGGCCCTGCGTACCACCACCCCCGGGAGCGCTAGGGGGGCCTGACCCCCGCAGTGTATGTCACCAGGCCGTAAGGCATGTGCATGCCGGGTTTGGTGCCAATCGCTCCAGGCGTTCCAGCGGGGCATGGCGGATGTTTTGTCTCGCACCCCTTCTCACCCCCATGCCGAGGGGGGCTGAACCCGGACTTCAACAGCATCGGGAGCGTCGCCGCTCGTCTCGGCGACCCTGGAAACTGCGGATTCGATGCCAATTTCAGCTGTTTTCGGCCGTCTTCACGTGGGGACCCCCACGTACCCCCACCCCCAGGGGCGCTGGGGGCTCCGCCCCCCGCAGTGTTTGTGGCCAGGCCGCTAGGCTTCCGCATGCCGAGTTTGGTGCCAATCGCTCCAAGCGTTGCAGCGGGGCATGGCGGACGTCTTGTTTCGCACCCCTTCTCGCCCCCATGTCGAGGGGGGCTGAACCCGGACTCCGACGGCGTCGGGGGCATCGCCGTTCATCTCGGCGACCCGGAAACTGTGGATTTGACGCCGATTTCGGCCGTTGTTGACCGTTTTCCCGCGGGGACCCCATGTACCCCCACTCCCGGGGGCGCTAGGGGGCCCCGACCCCCGCAGTGTTTGTGGCCAGGCCGCTAGGCTTCCGCATGCCAAGTTTGGTGCCAATCGGTCCAGGCATTCCAGCAGGGCATGGCGGATGTCTTGTCTCGCCCCCCGTCTCGCCCCCCACATCGAGGGGGGGCTGAACCCGGACTCCGACGACGTCGGGAGCATCGCCGCTCATCTCGGCGACCCCGAAAACTACGGACTCTACGCCGATTTCGGCCGTTGTTGACCATTTTCATGCGGGGACCCCGCGTACCCCCACCCCCGGGGGTGCTAGGGGCCCCGACCCCCGCAGTGTTTGTTGCCAGGCCGCAAGGTGTATGCATGCCAAGTTTCATGCCGATCACTCCAGGCGTTGAGGAGCCTATGCGAAACATACATACATACATACATACATACATACACACATACACACATACACACATACACACATACACACCGACGCGCTTCTTTATATAGATAGATATAACTATTATGTAGCACACTAAATTATATCATGGTGTAGCAAGATTGTGCCTCTGTTTTGTCAAATCTCATGTCTCTTTCACGTACCCAATAACAATTCAACAAAAACTGCATCTTCTGTTTCCACCCCAGTGTCCAGGTCTACTCATGTGCGTAAATGTACCCACATGCTTAAGTGTTTTCCTGGACTGAGGCCCAGATGGCTTGTCTGGCAGCAGTTACAGCCTCATTAACTGCTTTTTGTGCAGGCCAGCAACTAGAGGGACACAAAAATTGGGCTGGGATAATATGGTTGCTACAAGAATCGCTGGATGGAAGCCATATGTTAAGGACGTGTCACTGAAAGGTCAGAGGGTATGGACTATTCACAGCATTAAGAAAACATTGTGTGAATTCTGTCAATTGCACGTTGGAAAGCTGCCAATATGTGTGACCCTCATCTGATATACAGAGTCATATATTTAGGATTCTGTGTAACCAGGATGGTTTTTTTAATTATAATTTTTTTTGGGGGGGGGCTGGGATTTTCGCTCCTGACCACAGTTTCCCAGTTGCCCTTATATTTTTCCTCTCCTCCTTCTGAGCAAATGGCCCAAATAGCTGAGGGGTGCAGGGAACACTGAATTTTTGCATGCAGGGAAGGGGCACTACATGTAGAGAAACAACTTTTGAAATGCAAGTTGCCCATCAAGTACCAGAGATTCTCCCAGGAATCAATGTAAAAGAGAAATCTTTCATTTCTTTTTTCAGAATGACTCATTTAAAAGATCTATACTTACATGTCCATGTATTGTCTTTAGTAGCTTTTTTCAACCAGTGCGCTGCGGCACATTGGTGTGCTATAAATGGTCTGCAGATGTGCCAAGGATGTTTGAGGGTAGGTAATTTATCAGTAGGGCCATTGGGGATGTGAGCCCCCCCCCCTTGCCAGTACCATAGTTTGCCTTGTCAAATGTAAAACAAAAACAAAACCTGATACTGTGCCCTGAACATTTTAGCATCTTGTCAGTGTGCCATGAAATGAAAAAGGTTAAAAATCACTGACCTATAGCATATCAGTGTAAAAAAAAACCTATTCCATTATTCCTAATGAGAAAGTTGCCATTTTTGCCATGGCAAGAGGCAAAGCCATATCACTTCTCCAACTTCCCCCCTTTTTTTAAATTTAGTCATCCATTTGCATTATCTCCCTGCATTTACTAGCAATACTGTAACAATGGGAATATTGAAGACATCCAAAAGACAGAACACAGAGCCATTGAGCTGCCTGCTGTATCACAGATGTGATCAACTTCAGTGTCTCCTGCTACCTGCTTCTTCACTTTCACTTCAAAGGATGCCGGCAGAGCCAAGCAAATTTCATGTAATTGCGATGCACTTAATAGCCCTGAAGAAGAAACTACATTTCACCATAGTTATTGTAGAAAACATGAAACAAGCATGCAATGAACCCTCCCTTATCCATCATCTAGCAAACTTTCAGGCCATTATTGGACTTCCTTTTACAATGCCCCCCCCCAAATCCAGGGGAGGATACAATGCAGCCATCCAATCCACATCCATCTATTCCACATATACCCCAACCAAATCTGCCAGCATAAATAGCAAATGCCACCAGCCCTGATTGGGGACAAGACCTCAAGCCTCCTAATTTGTCTCTGTGGAGTTTTTATTCCTGGGCTACACTTACGAGTGTAGTCCACGTCCATGTCCCTTAGATAAAGATGTTATTTTCATAACAATGGAATCTGTCTAGTTCTCCATGCAGTAATGGGAATGTTATTGCATTATGTCAAGAGAAGAGAGGATCGGCTCTCAGGGCTTCTCAGGGCTTGATTAGATGAGCATTGATTACTGGGGCGCCACGCTGTGCATACATGAGTTGGGAGCAGAAGGTAAATTTGGAATGTAGCCAGCAAGGGAGAAGAAAATCTGAGGTTTTGCACCGGGCAGGCAATCGGAGATTTGCAGGGCTCTGAGAGTATGTTGTTGATTTGGAGGAACCTACAATACCACTTGACAGGCTGGCATCATCCAGCTGCCCCCTCATGCTCCATTTCTACATTTGTGAATTTTCAGAGATCGAGATCCTCTCCAGTGTGATCTCCTCCTCAATAGGCGACTCAGCTTGAGACGAGGGTTCTAGAATCTGTCTTATCAGGTGGCTTCTAGAATCCCTTACTGCCATGGTTCCCAAACGGTGGGTCGGGACCCACCAGTGGGTCACGAGCCAATTTCAGGTGGGTTGCAAAGCACCTAGGGCAGCCATATTGAAAGCATGGGAAGATGGGATGCTGGAAAGGGGGAGGGCTGTGTGGTTGTTCTGCTTGTGTCAAGGTTGTAAAAGGACTTTTTTTCTGAGTCATTTTGCTATTGAAAAATGACTGACAGCGCAATTCCAAGCTGCCCTGGAGCAGGCAGTGCAGCTTCCGAGGAGACTGGAGCCTCCCCGGCATGTTCCTCAGATCTGCAACCATGATTTCAGGAGACTGCCTGGCCCGAATTGGGGCCGCATGGCCTGGGGATGAGGCCTTAGATGTGGCCCATCCACCCCCTGCCCAGTTCTGTCCTCCAGTTCACCCTCCAAGAAGTGCCCCTGCTCCAGGTGAGTTTGGCTGGCACACGGGCGGCTCTCTGCCCACTCTCCCAGGCCAGCACTACAGCTAGCGCCAGCATGGGAGCATTAGCGCTGACGTGAGGGTGCCACTCGCCCCCCCCCCGTGTTGGCGCTAATGATGTAGCACTGATGCAACCATGTTGCTCCGGCACTGCGCAATCCCCCGGATTGCGCTCTGAAAAAATAACCCAATTTATTTTTGCATTCTCAGGAAAGCAGCAGGCTCTGGTGTTACAATATTGGCACTTCCAGCCATGACATCACTTCTGGTGGGTCCTGGACAGACTGTCATTCTAAAAAGTGGGTCCCAGTGCAAAAAGGTTTAAGAACCGCAGTCTTAGTGCATAGGACAGTGGCTGGAAGGAAGACGTGAATACAAGCTCAGCACGCACATTTTTGCCAAAACATCGGATCTACATTTGTCCGTGTTAGTGAGTCCAAGGTGGAACTCAGCATCTGGCAGTTGATACATTTTCCTTTTTGCCAGCATAAGAGGCCAACTGGGAGAATCTTATCGTTCTGGGGGAATTCAAAGCAGCCTGAATGAGAGGACTGGCTTTTAATTGAGAAACGATTGCCTCGTTGCTGTGATTTGTGGTTCTATTACTGAAGTCTAATGCTGCTGAGCGCAAATCCCCACCCCACCCTCAGATCAGGCAGCCTGTAATTGGACTCCCCTTTGGTCGCCTTCAAAAATTATCCTTGCGTGCTGTATTAAAACAAAAAGTGTGTCCAATCCCAGAATGGCAGGTGTGGGTTAAAGGTCAATTAAGGGGGTTCAAAGATAGCCCGCCTAAGGCCAGAAAAATTCCAAAGACCTGTCACCAGAAAACAGGCATAATGATAGGTTTGGATACATCGATGGCAGTCAGAAATGTAAAGAAGCTGAAGGTGCACCGTATAAAAAATCCTCGTCTTTATTTTTTTCAGCTTACGGGATGTGTGTGTGTGTGTGTGTGTGTGTGTGTGTGTGTGTGTGTGTGTGTGTGTGTAGAGATGCCCTTGGGCTGACACAAGCTCCTTGAGGTGGCACTGTGCTTTCGCGAACGTGCTGTAAAGCACTTCCGTGTCAGTGCAAGTGGCGCAGGGCTGGCACAGGCAGCAATGTCAGCCCTGCTGTGCTGAAGATGGGCCCAGGTAAGCCAGTCATGCGCTGGCTGAGTTCAGGTCACTGCAGCCCTCTTGGACTTGTGCCTGCTAACTAGAGGGGACAGGTCTGAGCAGTCCCATAGGTGTGGCTGGTGCTTACCCCGAGGCAAGAGGGCAAATGTCACCTTGCCCTGTGGAGGCTCCAGTGTGGGTCAAGATTGCGCTGCCCTTCAGTTATATTTAGGGCACAATCCTAACCTGGAGTTAGGCCGGAACAAGGAACTTGTGCAGACCCAAGAGTGTCACAAACACACCGTAAGAGCGCAATTCTAACCTGAAGTTATGCCGGCACAGTTAGGCCAGCAAAGCTTGGCCAGCACAAAGGTCACCATAAAGTGCGTTTTTTTCTTACGTTTCTCCTGATGTTTTTTCTTACGTTTCTCCTGCATTTATAATATAAAACAGCTTCAAAAGGGGTGTGCCATGTAGCAGTTCAAGAGATGCAAGCCCACGACTGCCTTGTGCATTAGGAAATAGTTCCTTGGTTCTTTATAGCCTAGCTTGGATATCCTATTTCTCTTCTAGCCGAGCCCAAGTTATAGGCCATAGGGCACCTTCATTATCCTGGAGTTCAAAAACCACCATCAAGTTCCTCTCCTCCGTTTTTTCCATCAGCTCTCAGGTTTCATCTCAAACTGCCTTCTGCCTTGCTGCAATACAAAGTTCTGGAGACTTGATCAAGCCAAGAGTCCTCAAACACTGTTAACCGTTTTTTTCATACCTCCAAGACAATAATTATCTTGTCATCATCTTTGGTTTAGCACTCAGCCGTCCCAAAAGATTTTTTTCCCCCTGTAACATTTGTTAATGTGTCTTACTGAGCACTTAGAGTGTCAGTTTCCTGACCTCATCTCCTGAAGTCCGCAAACAATACCTTGGCCCAGAGCAGAGACAGGCAAAAATGCAGTGGTCCCCTTTGGGTGCGGGCAGGTGATGAGTGGAGGCCCAGAGGCAGGAGATGTGGCCAAAGACAGGGCACAACGTCAGGCAGAGAAGGAGAGGGCCACAGGCAGAAGCCATAGGCAGAAGCTGGCTGGTGGTCTAGTACTGAAGCAGGCAAAGCAAGGCAAGGCTGGCCAAGGCAAATCAGGTCAGGTCTGGACAGTGAATGCTCAGACTTTAGGACTACCTTTGAGGTTTGACCTTTATATTTATTTACAGGATTTATCCATGGTGTAGCACTGGAAGACGTTCTCCACATGTCATGAGATTATATATGAATGAATGAATGAATGAATGAATGAATGAATGAAGAAGAAGAAGAAGAAGAAGAAGAAGAAGAAGAAGAAAACAAACAAACAAACAAACAAACAAACAAACAACAACTTGCCTGTGGATCAGGCAAGAAAATGTGCGCAGGACTCAGCCTTTTTATTGTCAATAAGGTTGGAACAATTGGGAATCGGATACCTTTGCTTATCTACTACATATTGCAGGCATGCCCCGGTATCTGCTGGGGTTCTGTTCCAGACCCCACTGTAGATACTGTGAATGCTGGGGATGCCTGTTTTAAGATAGGGGAGCATCAGTGGTTTTGCTGTAACAAGGTTAAAAAAAGAGATTTTTTAAATGTTTCCCTGTCTTTTTAATAGGTCCCAGGATCCAGGTAATCTGTGGATAACTGAAACAGTGGATACCCAATCAATAGATACTGAGACACACCTGTACCTAGAGGTCTAACATAAAAAAACCCATCTGTCTCCTTCCCATCCCTGTTTTAAGAGACAAGAAGGACCATACTTTACATTTCATAATGATCCAAGCACAGCAAATTGAGAATGTTCAGCCCTGCCAGTTTATTGCTGCTGTATTGTTGTCAGTTTGTCATATAATATTGTATTTTGATGTTGTTTTAAATTTTTTGTCTGTTGCCCACTTCGGTTTTGTTTAAAAGGCAATTGGAGTACGTTTTTACATGAAGAACAAAAAAACTTCTTTGAAATGCATTGCTTTTGATATGGATGCTCTAGTGTCTTAAAACAAAAAACAAAAAAACCTGGTTTCCTGCAGAATTTCCTGCAGAAATGCACTACTTATTTACACAATGTGGCCATTTGTCTCCATGAGTACTGCACAAGCACACTAAGGTTAAGAACATGGTGATGGGGATAATGGATTCAAAGCAGGTGGAGAAAAGGCTCTGGTAGCAGGCAGGAAAATGTAGCAGACCCTTTCCTAAGGAAGCAAATATTTAAGGCCGCTCCTGAACTGTGAGTGTATAATACAAATCATCACACTTTTGTCTGCAGGCTCTCTCTCTCTCTCTCTCTCTCTCTCTCTCTCTCTCTCTCTCTCCCCCTCCCCCGCCCCGAGCCCAATGAACAGCGTTTGACAGATAAGACTTCCCTTGTACATTATGAAGTTATATATTCTAGGTATTAAATACAGATGTACTATACTGAGAGCGCAATCCAAAGCATGCCGTAAAGCATGTCTGCACCAGCCAGAGAGGTGCTGGGCAGACAGAAGCACTTGCGTCAACCCAGGCCCACCTGCGAGGGGGGGGGGCAGAACAGGGCAGGGGGAAGACATTCCTGTGGGCAGGGCAACCTGGGAATGGAAGATAAACCTCCATCCATCCACATGCCTCCACATCTCCTTGTCATCCTTCTCTTGGATTCAGAAAGGAATAACAGAGGAAGAAGGAGGAGAGGAGAGTGGTGGGCTAGAACTTTCTAGCCCTCTCCACATTTCTTCTTCTCCTTATTCCTTTTTGAATCCAGGGAGCTTAAGGAATGGTGGAGGTAGAAGTTGGCTCACCAGTGTGTAAGGTAGTAAGGGACGTTTGGTACACCACCAAATCAGATATTGGAGATCTTGGATTGACCCAAAATGCAACAGTTTTCAATGAGGTGTATGTGCACATGCAGGTCTGAATTACCTCTGAGTGTACTCAGAAGTCTGAGTTTCTCGCATCCGTAGACAGAAAGGTTCTGCTAGAGCGCTAACATCTTAAGACACCATTCTAAATTTGTGTTTTGTTTGCCCTCCGTACACTGGAAGCACACAGAATTAACATTTGCAGACGGTTATGCTCCATTGAGGGAGGGCCATTTGAGCAAAATGTTCATGTCTGGGAACACAAAATGAGCCAATTGGCTGGAGATAATTTGCATTTCAACTGCTGCACAGACAGCATGATACGCACAATACTGGCATGAAAATGGTCAATATTGGAGCAGTGGAAGCCTTGCACTTTGGCAGTGTTATATTTTCTGCCACTTCCAGACTGCAACTGGAGGCTCTCTTTCTATTCACAAAAGGCATGAGTTAATATCATTTCCCGCATGTGCACAATGACATCACATGGATTTTTCATGGCACGGTGGAAGCAGTTATTTGGTTGCATGCCTTGAAATGCCACACCCACTCTTTTATTGAAGGAAATGATGCGGCTCCTGGAAGCAAGTTCAGACTGGTGAAAACTGGCAGATGGAGAAAGGGAAATGGAAGAGAATACAGTTAGATGAGGCTGTATATCTGTTCACACCAGTGCTGGATAACAAAGGAACACGGGTGCATTTCAAGCAAGCACCCGCTTCATGGAAACGAAACTTCAATTGAAAAATGATGCTTCTGCATTCTTCTTCCCACCATCTACTTACTAAAGTTAAAACTGCACACGCATTGCACTGACTGCTGATCAGCCTAGTTCAGGATTGTCCAAGGCTGCCTGGTAATGACTCTTGGTTTCAAATAGGCATCTTTCGCCATTCCCAGCCCTATCTAGAGATATCGGGGTATGAACCTGGGATCATCCACATGCAAACTGGGTCCTCTAAAGCTCCATCCCCAAACCTAGGATCAGATGTTGTTATATCAGTGGTTCTCAAACCTTTTAGCCTCAAGACCCACTCTTTAGAGTGACAATCTGTCTGGGACCCACCAGAAGTGATGTCGTGGCCAGAAGTGCTGTCATTATGATGCCAGAGCCTGCTGCTTTCTTGAGAACGCAGCAATAAGTTGGGTTATTTCCCAGCCAATAGCAAAGTGAATCAGAAGATTAAAAAAGCCTATTTGCAACCTTGACACAAGCAAAATAACCACAGACTTCCCCCTACTGCATCTCATCTTCCCACATTTCCAATATGGCTGCTCTAGGCGCTATGCGACCCACCTGAACTTGGCTCATGACCCACTGGTGGGTCCTAACCCACAATTTGGGAGCCACTGTCTTATATCATTTGGGAAAGAGGTACCAGCATTTCCTACAAAATGGCCTGTAGACAGTCACAAGTGGCAATCCCTCGCATATGCACGCACCCCACTATGGTTTGGGGTACTACACATATGGAAGCAGGCTTGTGGGTGCGTACCACTAACTGAGAAGGGAAGAGCATGTGCAGCTAGATGTCACATGTAAGATTCCCTTCCCTGATCCAGAAACCAGAGATGCACATACAAAGTCCTTTTTTTCAACACTAAGATGCCAGCAATTCCAGTTGAATGACAGCTTTTACAAAAGGTTCCTCATTTCACAATCCTGACAGCTCTGCAAGAAGTCCATCAGATCCTTGCCTTGGAAAGTCTGGGCAATCAGGGCTTCCCAGCTTGCTTAAATTCATCATAAGATGAGCTGCATGAGCCTTTTTCTTATCCATGTTCAAGACAATGCAAAAACAAAAAGCAGAACACGCCCAGACACAAAATAGACAGCTTCTTACAGCAGGCATCAACATACACTTGGATAATTTATACAAAGCAAGTCTTTCATGCAGCAGCGTCACTATGTCTGAAGAAGAGGCCCTAAGAATAGAGGTTTTTCATGAGTGGCATCTCCCTCCAACTCATGACAGCTTGCAATTTTTTATTAAGTAATGAACAATGTTTACCCAAAGAAATTGTTGCCCAGGCACAAGTTCATTTTCTCAAGCTCAGTCAAGAGCTTGTGTCAGTGTTTCTCAAACTGTGGGTCGGGATGAGCCAGTTTCAGGTGGGTTGCATAGCAGCCATCGTGGAAAATATGTGATGATGGGATTCTGGAAAGGAGGAGGGCTGTGTAGTTGCTTTGCTTGTGTCAAGGTTGCAAATAGGCTTTTTTTCTTTCTGATTCACTTTGCTGTTGGGAAATGGCTGAGAAATAACCCGACTTATTGCTGCATGCTCTGGAAAGCTGCAGGCTTTGGCCTCACAATGACAGCACTTCTGGCCATGACATCACTCCCAGTTTAATGACATCACTTCTAGTGGGTACCGGACAGATAGTAATTCTAAAAAGTGGGCCCTGGTGCTAAAAAGTTTGAGAACCATTAATCTGGGTTACCATCATTCCATAAATAAACAGAAACAGACAACTCAGAAAGCCTAACAAAGCACTGGGTTTGAACAAGAAAGTCACATGTCACATTGAGACCTCTGCCATTTGTTCAGTTTTCAAAAATATATACTGTATTTTTTTTAAAAAAATCATATTTTAAAAAATGAGATCACACATTTCCAATTATATTTTTCTGTCTTTCAAGTCCAAAAGATTCATGTTGAATCCCTGCTTTTTTATATATAGATATGCATAAAAATAAATGATGATGATGAATATACAGTATATGCATCAAAATATTCATCCAAAATAAATGAAATGCTATCTAACAGGATGCAAGAGGGTTTTTTTAACTTCAGTGAAATGGCAGGGAAGGTTTTCAGAGTTCTGGAAACATCTGAGGCAAGAGCGTGAAGGGAGATGATGAATGTCCTAAATGACAGCTACTTAAACGGAGAAGATAGAGGGCCTCCCAGTAACCAAACAGCAATAACAGAAATCTCTTTGAGAAGAGAGAAATATGCACCCTGCTCCTACTGAATTTGACCCAAGGACTGAAGGAAAACTAATGAAGTTATTTGTACGCAGCAGTACATGTGAAACAAAATTGATAGGATTAAGATGAAAGTCTGCGAAAGCAACATAAATTTCCAACAGGTAGAGTTTTTTTTAAAAAAACAACATTTATTTTGAACTTGTTTGACATTATTTCAGAATTGTAATTTAGGCTATGATTCTCAAACTGGTAAAGTGACAGTACTTTCATTTGGCTGATTTAGTTCCATTGAAATCAATCACTTTTGTCCAGACAAGATTATTGTCTGCTAACTGGGCAAGAGGCATTTTTTCAAGTGGTGTCCTCTTATATTTAGCAGGGGGAGAGCAATTGTCCCTCTTCACCCCAGCACAGTGTCTTTCTCATGGCTGTTGCTGGTAGTGTTCTCCATTCTTTTAGATTGTGAGCCCTTTTGGGACAGGGAGCCATTTAACTTTAATGTTATTATTTGCCTGTAAACCGCTTTGTGAACTTGTGTTGAAAAGCGGTATATAAATACTAGTGATTGATTGATTGATTGATTGTGAGCATACACACTTACTTACCCTCTCCTCTTTTTCCTTCTCCGTGCCTGAAAAGAGGGCAGTGAAAATTTTGCTTTCAGTTTAAAACAAACTATAGTCCTGTGTAACATACAGTATGAACACCAGTAGAACTGGTTTGTTCTAACCCTAGTTTCTTAAAACAAACCAGGATTCTAAAGAACAATTTCTTCCTGGCTTATTTAAACAATCTAGAGTTAAAACAAACCCCAATTCTCTAAGTTCATATGCAGCACAGACGTGTGGTTTGTTCTTTTCTTATCAATACAGAAGGAGCAGCTGAGTACAAGGCTTATTTGCAGCTTATTTGCAATAATCAATAGTTTCCAACCACAATGCCAGTGCAAGGCTGCCGGGGGGGGGGGGGGTTGCTACACTTTCCCTCCATGCCTCGTTCTTGACAGGCCACGTTCCCACAATACACAGTGAAAGGATTTTTAATTATTATTATGTATGTGACCCAACTTTGGGGTGGGTTAGGGTGCAGGTAACAGTGTCAAATTGACAAGCCCTAGTCCTTGCAGCCTAACTATGGACACAATCCTAAACTGAGGCATGAACTAAGCCAGCAAAGTTTGGCCAGCACAAGGGACATTGTAAAGTATGTTTGGACCAGTCTTGGACTCAGAGAGGCCGGCACACAGACACGAGCCATCCTCCCTGACTCTGAGAGTCATCCCACCATGCTTTGTGCTGGCCAAACTTTGCTGGTTTAACTTATGCTGGCCTAACTCCAGTTTAGGATTGCAATCTGTGCCAAGGTTTCAGCCTAGTCAGCCTTATGGATAACATGACCCCACAGCTGCTTGGAGGATTTAGTTTACCCCTTCTAATCCACTTCATGTTTTGAATCCATCAGTTAAGGACAGATTTAAACGTATGTCTAGGTTGGCCCTTGTGGTCATGTAAATTGTATTGGCTCAGGGAAGAACTAAGGAACTAAGCAACCCTTTAAAATGTATCACTTTGCACTCTGACTTCTGACTTCATAGTCTTCTGCCTGCTCTTTGGATAACCACAAAGATATCCATTGTCCATTGCATGAATGCCTCTGCACCAGACCCCAGCCAGAAATATTGAGGAATACAATATATACAGAGCTCAAATGGAACTCCTTCCTTTTATTGATCAAGACACACTGGTGTACAACCTAGAAATGCTTGGGCTGTTGTGGTTACTTTCATGTGGATAAAACAGTGGGATTTTAAAAAAAATATCCAAAACCATAGAGACCACACTTTACGAACAACACATTCCTGAAAAAGTGCTTAGTTGTGTGCTGAATAGAATTTGCATGCTGTTGGGTTGGGATGTCTTTCATTCTTGCCCCAATGGGCTTTATTTTTGCACTTTGCCTTTGTGACTAGCACTCTTTTGCTCTAATTTGGAGGAGTCTATGGATATGTCACCCAGTGAGGACAGAAGACTGGCTCCTACTCTGAGCCTGATGAAATTGTTTGTCCTGTAAAAGAGAAAAAACAAGGACCTTAGCGAAGCACAGATCTGAGCCTCCGACAGACAAGGGATGTTGAAAGACAGTGTCTTTTCGAGATAGTAGAGACAGGGAAAAACTATTGTTGAGAACAAGGGGAGGAAAAGAGATCTGCAGGCTATAAACGATAGTGCATACCACATTTTACAAGAATTAAGGATTATATATCTATAGGATTATATTTTCTTATTTCTTCTTCTTTTATTTTATAGCCAAATACACAATACAGATAAGATCAGGCCATGCATGCTAATATCCTGGGATAATATGCCAGGATATGCATGCTAATATCTCAGGTGCAAGGTAATCCCATAGGAGGGAAAAACTACTATGATGGAACTCTGAAACTTCCTGAGTGTTAAGGACCCAGGACCAGTAGCATATTTTGTTACCTGGCATGCCAAGATCAGCATCAGAAGGGCCAGGTGCAGACCCCCAAGAACAACAGTGGTGTTCCTAGAGTGGGGCAAAACACTAACCCTTGCAGGAGCCCATGGGCACCAACTAGGGGGGCTGCGGGTTTTTCAGCCCCCAGGGTTTTTTTTCCATGGCGCAGAGCACTCATGTTCCAGCCAGCCCCCCCCCCCTGCATCCAGCACCCATGCCAATCAGTGGCCCGAGCACCCATGCCCGAGGCCAGGGCGTGCGATCAAAACAGAGATCGCACCCTGGCCTCAGGAAAGTTGGCTGTCAGACCGGCAGACCCCTTCCCAAGGCTGGGGTACGTGCCCCGGCCTCAGGAGATGACAGGGGACCTGGTCACATCAACGTCGGGGGCGTTGCCATGGGCATCCCGATGTTAGAAGGAAGTCGGTGCCACTGCAGGAGCCTGAGCTTTCCCCCTTGCCTTCAGAGCCATTTGCGGCTGGGAGAGCAAAGCCTCCAAGCCAGTTTTCCGGGCCACGAATGGCTCCGAAGGCAAGGGGCCCCATAACACAGCAGTTCAGGCTCCGGCAACACTTAGCTTTTTCCCCCTTCTAGGAATGCCACTGAGGAACCCTTGTGAGGAACACTTCTGTGCCCATAGCTTGAGAGGCAATTTGCCAAGATCCACCTGAAATCTTGAGCTAGCCTTGGGCAGACCACAAAGAGGGAAGTGTGGGTCCACAGCAGACTCACCATGCAAAATATGCATGCAGGCTGTGTCACAGGTTTGGCTTGCCATGAAATGGCAATTGCTTCACTTTAAGAGCTGGTGTAGCTGGTGTAGCATACTGGCGAAGGGACTGGATTTCTCTGTTTTGAACACCGTCTCTGCCACAAACTCACTAGGTAGGCAAACCTTCAACTCCTCCTCAGGGTGCCAATGTCGTAAGCACTGTCAGGGTTCCTTGTCTTGCACCCCCTCCCACAGGCACTCAGAGATGTTGTGCGCTGCTCTGAGTGGTCAACCACTTTTTTTTAAAAAACAGAAAAAAGTGAAAAAGTGCTCAGCTGCTCAGAGCAGTGCACAACCACTCTGAATGCCCATGACCCAGAAGTAATTGGTGGTGATGTCATCACATTACACCCAGGTCAGGCACTTCCAGGGGGCGATATTGATCCTTATGGTCCCAGGTGCCAGAAGGGCCAGCTATGCCAGCGCTCCCCCTTAATTATAGGTGCCCTCTAGTGGGAAATGTGGGTAGGAGAGACACACTCCTCCAAATCCAAAATAACACTTTCAGTGCAGTTCGCTTATTGTGAAATACCTAAAGACATGATCCAGGGCCCATCCATGACTGGCGGCGCAGTCCTATACCGTACATATCTACTCTGAAGTAAGCCACACCAAGTTCAATGGGACTGACGGTCAGGCAAGTGTGTATAGAATTGCAGTCCAGTTATGCATCTTAGGGCGCAATCCTGACCAGCTTTCCAGCACTGACATAGCTGTGCCAATGGGGCCTGTGCTGCATCCTGCAGTGGGGGAGGGGCAGTCACAGAGGCCTCCTCAAGGTAAGAGAATGTTTGTTCCCTCACCTCAGAGCTGCATTGCCCTTACCCCGGTGCTGGAAAGTTGGTTAGGATTGCACCCTTATTTACCCAACCACTTCAGGCAATGTTTGAGTACACTTTAGGTGGAAATTGATTTGCAATTAGCATGTTTGGTTCCACGAGGAATATTTGCTCTTTCAGTCTCTCAGCAACAGCAGCCTATACTTTCAATAAGATGCCAAAAGGATGCATTTGTCGGCGTCTGTGTGCTTGGAGAATGTTTCTTTCTCGGCTCTCAGTTCCACAATGTTTTGCTTCACACTTTCAGTCTCCAGCCAGTTCCTCAATACCCAGCACAATGCCTGAACCCCAATTACGTTTCCATAATGTCTTATTGCCTGACAAATCCTTATGACTTTTTATCTAGTACAGCTTGTCCAAGAACCAGAAATCTGTAAAAAAAAGGTAATTCAAAAATATTGCCGTAATTTTAATAGTGCAAGAACCTTTTTGGTACTTCAGAGGAAAGAATGTTTTGCTGCAGTTTATGAGCAGTGGAAATATACCGAAGGGTCTTAAGGGGACCAAACATTCCTGACGGATCTCTAGCCTTAACAAAAAGAAATTGCTCAAATATAGCTTAGACTCCTTATCTCTAGGCTTCTTAAATACAGAGGGCTGTCACATGGAGATGACTGAAACATGGATGTTAAACAGAGCCAGCATGACAAGCCAGGAAGTACTTGACAAAAATCAAAAGGAGTTTACTATTTCCTCCAGTGTACACTGTACTTCTATAGTACAGGGAAGGCCTGTAAAGGGAAGGCCACAGAAACATTGCTCTATGCCAGTGGTTCCCAAACTGTGGGTTGGGACCCACCAGTGAGTCGCGAGCCAATTTCAGGTGGGCCATAAAGCACCTAGAGTAGCCATATTGACAAGATGGGAAGATGGGATGCTGGAAAGGGAGAGCGCTGTGTGGTTGTTTTGCTTGTGTCAAGGTTGTAATTAGGCTTTTTTCTTTCTTTCTGATTCACTTTGCTATTGAAAAATGACTGAGAAATAGCCCAACTTATGGCTGCATTCTCAGGAAAGCAGCAGGCTCTAGCATCTCAGTGATGGCACTTCTGGCCATGACCTCACTTATGGTAGGTCCCGGACAGACTGTCATTCTAAAAAGTGAGTCCCGGTGCTAAAAATTTTGAGAACTACTAACGGAGGCAGTTGCATATCAGGCTGACCTAGAAAAAATGTTGAAGGAGGGGTTAGGTGTACTTAAATGTCGAAAGTCCGCTCAAGATAAGTGTGTTTATTTGGGATGCTTCCTCCTTATCTTTACCTTCTTTCTTTTTAAACAGTAAACTAATCTAATACATTGCCAGTCAGAATGGCTGGTTTTACTTTTTACTACTCACAAAGTACTCATTTCATTCTACTGCTTAGAACATAAAAGTCCTGTTGAATCAGCCTGAAAGCCCATCCAGCATTCTTTTTCTCAAAGTGGCCAACCAACGCATGAAGGTGAGAGTCTGCTGTTACTTTCCCAGCAATGCTATTCTATGGCAGTTCAGCTTCTGAATATGGAGGCTTCATAGTCGCCATCATGACTGTTGTTGACAGACCTGTCCTCCATGAATTTGCCCAGGCCCCCGCTGCCTATCTAAGCTAGAGGTCATCACTGCATCTTATGGCAATCAATCCCATACATTAATGATAGACTTCTTTTTTTCTGTCCTGAATCTCCTGCCAATCTGTTTCATTGGATAACACCAAGTGCTAGCGGTATGAAAAAGAACAACTCTCAGGGCACAATCCTAAACAGAGTTAGGCCAGCATAAGCTAAGAAAGCAAAGTTTGGCCAGCACAAGGGCCACTGTACAGTATGTTTGGGCCACTCTCGGAGCCAGATGTGAGCCATCCTCTCTGACTCCGCGAGTAGTCCAAACACGCTTTATGGTGGCTCTTGTTCTGGCCAAACTTTGCTGGCTTAGCTTATGCCAGCCTAACTCTGTTTAGGATTGTGCCCTGAGAGTTGTTCTTTTTTATACTGCTAGCATTTGGGTTTATCCAATGTTTAGGATTGTGCTCTCAATCTATTTTCCCACTCCATGCATCATTTTAAACATTCCTATTATATCTGCCACCCATCATGAACTAAAATGTCTCACATGGTGTTGTCTTTCCTTGTACAGGAATTAAATGTCATTGGCTTCATGGCAAATCCTTGAGAATCTCCACTTCTTACTCTGTCATGAGAGCTACACTTTTAGTCTTAGTTGCTAGTCCTGTTACTGTATCTGTTGCTGTCTAACCAATCCATAAAAGCACCATCCTCTTATCTCATAACAGCCATGTTCACTAACAGAGCATTCCTAGGCATATCCAGTCCCATTTAATTCAATGGAACTTACAGTGTAAGTCCTATAAGTGTGTATAGCAGCAATTTTCAACCTTTTTCATCTCACTGACATGGCACTGAAATTGTCAATGCACCCCATCAGTTCTTGGACAATTGACAAGGCACACCATGCTGCTGGTGGAGGGCTCACATCCCCCAATTGCCCTATTAATAAATGCCCCTCCCGCAACCTCCCATGGCACACCTGTGAACGATTCAAGGCACACCAATGTGCCATGGCACACTGGTTGAAAACCACTGGAGTATAGGGTTGCAGCCTAAGAAACATTTCCTAAGGAACTGTGTCAAAAGCATTTGGAAAACCAAGCTTGTGTCTTTGGGGTCACCCATATGCATGTTCTTGTTCATACTCTCCAAAAGATTAGCAAGGATTGACTTCCCTTCTACATGCTTGAGCTACATACATTTACATTCTCAAGCATGTAGAAGAACAGGTATTGTTGAGCAAGAATCTACATGCTATATCTTCAAGGACGCCTTCAGAACCCACCCACCCACCCCAAAATAAATCTGAAATAGGGTCCCTTAGTTTGGATGTTGAAGTTATCATCTTTACCACAAGAGTTGTTAAAAGATGCTTCAGGTGTATGTATGCATCACCTTTGATTTAGCCGCTCTTCCACATGCCAGTGTCCGATAGAGTCAAAGAAACAAAGTCCTCCATCTATTATATAGAGTTTGGGGACAGGTCGAACTTTAAAATGTTTGCACCTGCATGAATTAAGCATTCATAAAAATAAACAATGGAAGACTTTAAGGCTTATGTGACTCTGTGAATACAAATTAGCAGCTGATTCTGTGCTGCTCAAAAGGGAAGCCATAGGTTGTACATTTATTACACACAGGTCAATTTCTATGGTCCATATCCTGTTCTTTGTGGGAGAACACACATGACTGGCTGCGAGCCTGGGCCAAAATAAACAAGCGGGACAGACTGGGTGGAGCATTGGTTGGAGAAAGAAGACATTGAGAGAGAGAGAGAGAGAGAGAGAGAGAGAGAGAGAGCTTGAAATAGCCTAGCTAAAAACTGAATTTATATTTCTGTTTTTCAGTGTTCTGAAAGATGACAAGAAGCCACTAATCAAGGAAAATAATAGCCTTAATTTTTTCATCTTTTGGTAACCTTCAAGCAAAGGACTGCTATGAAAAGAGCAATGAAAATAAATAAAAAATATTCATCTTGGAGAAACAGGATTATTGAGTATGCAAGAAGTTCTTCTAACCATCTCAATCGGGGCTGGTTCCAGGTTACTGGGGTCCCTGGGGAAAAACCCCTTCAACATTCACTACGGGAATGTTGTGAGAAGGCCAGCCGGCAAAAGAACGGAGTCCAACCTTGAGGACCTGTCCAGGCTGGACTTACGATCACCTGCTGAAGCTCGATGTCGCATGGCCAGAGGAGAGAACCACACTGTGAAGGCTACATCTGGGACTGAGGATTCGGTGAATTCCAGAATACTGTATATTTGTTTAAAAAAAACCCCATTGAAAATTTGTGGTTTAGACTAGCCTGCCCATGTAAGCCGCCTTGGGCATTTGCTTCGGCATGGGAAAGGCAGGGTATAAATTCTTCAAAATAACTAAAAATAAAATAAAAAATAGGCCTCCCCATAGTGCCCCACACCACTTTGGGAGGCTAATTGGCAAAGGCACCGTTACACAAACCAGGACTCCCTCTAACATCTCTCCACTTGTGGACCAAGAGCAGTGCAAGAGCCTCACTTGAGCATAATGGGTGTCTCTTGTATGGTGTTGCTCAAAGGTGGCTGTCTCTGTTGCCTGGCTTAACAAACTAGACCCAGGTTGCTGTTGACTGATATTCAGGGCAAAGAATGCAGCTTTGTTGCTCAGATGCAAACTGTCCTCTTGCATGCCTTTGCTTTGTGCTACTCCTCTTTTCAAAAACCCCTTTGAAATGGCAAAATGGCACATTCCCAACCCAAGCGGCCTCAAGATATACAGTAGACACCTTCCAAAATCCAATATATTTTGGAACACTTCACGTTTCACAGGCTGATTTTGGTGCCGTCTTGGTTTGGGATTTGTCCACACAGTAAAAATAAGGGAATGGAAAAGAATGAGCGCCTTAACAGCGCAGGGCCCTTTTTCAAGCTTAAAGCATGACAGAGTCGAAGCAGATGCACTGCTAATTACAGCTCCCCTTACAGAGGTCCCACTTGAACAACTAACACAGGTCAGCACAGGTTTGGCTGTCTTAAATGTTACACCTATTCCTGGGTATATTTGGGGTGCCAATTCCAAAATTGGCGTCCATTTTGCCAGATCACATCTAGTTTCATATAGCATAGCCTGGTTAGTGAATGGTTCAAGCAGCTTCCTCATGAGGAAGCCTACCCCACAGCTGCCTCACAAGGGCGCTGCTTGAACCATTCACAGATGAGGCTATGCCATCTCTCCAAAACTAGGCAAGACAGGGCAAAACGGATGCCATTTTTTGCAGCAGCATTACAAATTCCTATAAAGCCAGCACAAATTTTGAAGAAGAAAAAATCTAATCCTTAACTTAGATTAATACACAGGCCTGTGTAGCTATCAGGTTTTTTTTATTGTAATGTGGGCCACTACTTTTTTATATTGTCACACATGATCTTTCTTTTTCCGGCAGCCTGCCATTTGACTGAACTAGCATGCCGTCACTGCTTTGCTTCTGCCAAGGTCCGTTGCATTCCAGAGCACCTCCTTATGCATTTCAGTTGTCTCTGTGGTACAATATTAATTTAAACTCATAGCTGATCCATGATCAAATCAATCCATGATTGGAGCATTAGTAGAGAACGCAATGCAGAATGCAGCATCTCACCATCAATTTAAAAAAAAATATTGAGGATTTAAAAAAGTAATGCAATAGGAATAAGAGGACACACTTTTGTCCCCTGGTTAAGCAAACAGCATAGGCTACAGTGGTCATGCAGTTGGGAAGTGTAGAAATGGGAACAACAGAAAATTAAATTGCAGGCATATGTAGATTGTGTATGGTACTAGGGCAGTGTTTCTCAAACTGTGGGTCGGGACCCACTTGGTGGGTTGTGACCTGATGTCAGGTGGCCATGGAAAGTTAGGAGCCACCCTCTTAGAAGCTATAGACTTTACTCTTGCTATATTCCTTTTGTGAGTGTTAACAGTTTTAATTTTCAAAAGAGGGTGTCTTTTAATTTTGTTTTTAGTTCAGTGTTTTTTCATAACATCTTGCTTTCTGTCAGTTATGTTTTATGGTCGTGCAGTTGCTGCAGTCCAAGAACGCCAGCTTGTATTCAAGGCGTGACACTTGATTATGCAACAAGCACGGCACTTCCTGCTTCCCAGCCTTAACCTTTGTGTTTGAAAAATAAACATATTTTGGGACACAAATGTCCAGGTCTCTCTCTCACACATACACACACACAGGCGCAAATGTCCAGGCACACCAATGAGTAGGATGCATTCGGCCAGGACACAGTTGTCCAAGATGCAATGAACCTGTCACTACACATGGCAGATGCATTTCCATTAGGGGCCCCATCCTAACCAACTTTCCAGTACTGGTGTTGCAGCAGTGCAGAGCCAAGGAAAGGGAACAAACATTCCCTTACCTGGAGGAGGTGTCCCTGACTGCCCCCGTATCCAGTGGTGTCATCTAAATGATTTAAGAACAGGAACTCACTTTTGATTGGCACGTGTCAGTGGGACTTCCCCACTGCAGCCCTTCCCCCTTTGCCCCCCTAGGAATCCAGAGTCGCTCCCTTTAACCCTCTGAGTGCCAACCAACCAAGAAGAAAAGCTCTTTGCAGAGGAATCGGGAGGGGGGAGAGTGAAGTGAGCGGAGTCAGCCCTAATTTTAACTAGTGGAACTGAGTTCCCCCGCGTTCCCCTTGCATGACATCACTGCCTATACCACAGGAAGCAGCGCTTGCCCATTACATTGTCATGGCTGCACCAGTGCTGATAAGTTGGATAGGATTTGGCCTTCAGTCCTTAGAAGATGGCCATGGAGATGCTAGTTTATACTAAGTCAGGTAAGTAGTCCATCTTGCCTACCTCTGTCTGCTTTTTTTCTGCCCCAGAATTGTACATGTGACACATACACACATATCATTCCAGAGAACCATCAAAAATAGCCTAAATATTGTGTTCACTGCGAACCTGCAAGTGCAAGGAAATCTAGGTTGGCAAATCTAGGTTGCTACATTTGTTGCAGTTTATATTTAAAAAAAAATTCACCAACTTGATAGAGTTGGGGGTCATGCTTTATTACCAATGAAAGATCCAACTGATGCAGATTGTTTTGCGGAGTTTCACGGACTAATGTTTTCACACAATAGAAACTATCCCAGAAGAAAATGCTCATTATGAAAAAATATTTTTAATGAGAAATACTGTTATTAGCTTGAGCTTCTGCCAATATGAACTCATTAACCAAGTATAAAAATCTGTCTTCGTATGCCAAAATTACAGTAGCTGTGAAAGGCACAGCCAAAATTAATTATGTGGTAAACACTTCGCTTTCAAGAATCTAGCAATGACCTCTTCCTGTTCTGCTTAGTAGACATCTTTCTTTGGGAAAAATCCCCACTTCCACAGCTGGCTTATCATCGAGAAAGCAGGACAACCACCTTCTTTATGAAATGTGTGCAGGTATTCCAGAACATTGAAAACCACCCAGAGTTCCCAATCAGTCTTCCACAATGCTGAGTTTAGCAACACTTGTTTATTTTTAAAATGCAGATATTGTGCATGTATGAATATTTGTTGGTATCAACATTTTTTGAAACATCAAGGATATTATAAAAAATCCTTGCTTGTGGGATTGCTATTTCCAAAATCATCAGAAATAATAAAAGACAAATTAAAGGTTTCGAGTTGGGATTCAATTTTAGATTTGGAATTCTGATAAAGGTAAAGGTTTCCCCACGACCGAATGGTCTAGTCATGACCGACTGTAGGGGGCGGTGCTCATTTCCGTTTCAAAGCCTGTAGAGCCGGCGTTTTGTCCGAGGACAAGCTTCCGTGGTCATGTGGCCAGCATGACTATAGACCATAGCGCACGGAACACCGTTACCTTCCCACCAAAGTGGTCCCTATTTATCTACTTGCATTTAGGTGCTTTCGAACTGCTAGGTTGGCAGGAGCTGGGACAAGCAACAGCAGCTCACTCCGTCGCACAGTCTTGAACTCCCAACCTTCCGGTCAAAAAGCCCAGCAACAGCGAATTAAAAAATGATATGTTCCAGCAGATTACACAAGCATTTCCGGTTCTGCATTCCCAATTTAACCCCTTGTAATGGAGCATCTTGTAGCTCCTCTGCAAATTAAGCACAAACACTTTTAAAGTGGTGCTTCTCTTATATTTAAATTAGAATCTGCCCCTTTTAATCCTAGTAGAGCACTTTGCAAGTGTGCCCTTGTATGTGTGTTTTGAACTGCAAGCCCTTTACAAACAGGGGGCCTCTTCCCACCCCCATTTCGTTTGCTGTGTAAACCAGTTGGCAGACTTTTTATTTGCTGAAAAGTGATGGATATTCTTACTGCCCCAGAATAGGGCTGGCCCATCCATGCGGCCAACTGAAGCAGTCGCGTCAGGCAACAGATTGGCACTCATCCCTGCCTCTCTACTTGACTCCTTCTCCTTCCACTCTTTCAACTGGAAAAGGAAAGGTGGGCAGCGGAAAAAAGGAAATGTGGAGAAAAGTGCTGAGCTAGGAAGCACATCATCAAGTAAATGCGGGGGGGGGGGGGAGAGGAAGAGTTCTTGGGTCACACCTGTTCCAGAAGCTCACAAGCTCACAACCAGTAAGGGATGTGGGTCATTTCACCATCACCATCACTCTGTTGTGTACTTTCCATGCATGCATATATGGGGCTCCTGGAATTGCAGCTTGGGACACTGGAAAACTTGCAAATATCCATTTTAAAAAGCACCAAGAACATAATGATGATGCTGTAGAAACAAATTTACAGGCAAAATAAAAAGTGTAAGGCAAAAGCAATCTGATGCACCTTTATTTAGGAGTAAGCCCCAATGAACACAGCAAGACTTATTTCTGCGCAAATATGTGCACTGAACATCTGTAAGAGTCAGGTTTTTAATGTTGTTACAAGCTGCCTCAAGCATATGGCTTTGTATTAAGAAACAGCCTATCTTACTCTTTTTCATTTCTGAGTGCCAATGCTGCAAACAGAAATATTTTGGATTGCCTCCAAATGTTTTACACTAACCTTCTACTTTTCTCAAAGAACAGGAGACCACAAACTCATTTTTTCCTGGTTTAGAAGAGACATGATATGACATGCATTGTGCTCCAACATTGCAAATTGATGGATACTTTTCACAGTTGTATCAATATTTGTTCTCTATAATGAATGGTTGCCAAGTTTCATCCAGTATTATTAACAAGCATCTATGTAATAAGGAAAATGGCAATGGTGATATTGCTATATCAGCACTACATAGTGTTGTTGAAGTGGGTTACAGTATTTTGCTAGTTGTATAGCTTGATTTTTTTAGGGTACATGCACATGTAATGGGTAGACCTTCTGTGGTTGGATTATTTTACTTGCTTTGCTTCTAAAATACTTGTGAAATGCACCCAAATTATATATATATAATTTGATGGATACTTTTGATGGAAATATATATATATATATTATATATATGGAAATATATATATATATATTTGATGGAAATATATATATATATATATTTGGGTGCATTTCATATATATATGTCCTAGATCCCAATTCCAGAATGAAAAGATAAAACATCAGCTGACAAGGCAATAATATTTTCTGGCACTTAATTCAGCTTAATTTTAAAATACCCTGAGAAAAATCTGTTGATGGAAGAGACTCAGGCAGCTGAGGATTAGGATAAAACTGGTGAACACTACAATGGTGCTTGCAAGCTGCTAACCCAAGCTCATGTATAATTCTTTTTGGAAATTTTATAGTACGGGAAATGGCATTTCGCATGCCGACATAGACAAAATTTCCACTGAGGCTAATAGGAATAAAGCATGTGGATGCCTGGAGGGAGAAAACAGGCTGCGGAAGAATTAATATATCCTTTATGCAAAACATTATTAGTTTTTCCTGCCTTTTTTTTAAATAAGCAAATGGAGAGTGGTTTTCCTTGCAGCAACACCAACACATTCTACTAGAAGAGGCCAAAAATCTCACCATATTATGGTACCTTCAGAAAATATCGGAAGCCTCTTTGGGAGAGGCACACAGGAAAATGTTAGGAGAAAAAAAATATGCATACAAAAATGGAAGAGCAAAAGTGAGAATTACTCCTTTTTATGAGTCTGTATACTGGAAAACACTTTCTGATAACCTCAGTAAATCCTACAGGGATGAAGAAAGCCTCCCCCAACAATCCAACCTTTGAGGCTTCTGCACTGTTGTTAAAAAGGAAAAAAAGACCAACATAGAGATGTTTTGGAATACATCTGAAACGTTTTGTGTGTATTAATTCTATAGTATTGATGTACCTCTAAGAGTCTAGACCAACTTAAACAGTAGTTCAAGGAATTTGAATCCTTGAGGCACCTTTAATTAATCAGCTCATTAAATGGATTCCTGGGATCCACACTGGTGTCCATAAATATATTAATACACACATCCTAATTTGTATTCCAAAACATCTCTATGGTGGTCTTCCCCCCCCCCCGCCCCTGAGAGAGACAGAGAGAGGGGGGGGAACTGTACCCAGCAAACAAGTTACTTTTTTTGACCCTTTGCACACTTCCCAATTACAGTGGAAGGAAGGAAGGAAGGAAGGAAGGAAGGAAGGAAGGAAGGAAGGA
>JAJKFI010000014.1:430058-531160 GCA_029204185.1 Lerista edwardsae
ATGCCAGTTTCAACCAGTTCTGGAGTGTGTGGTGTGAAACTGCAACAAGATAGATGGGTATCCAAACCCAAACTATTTCCCCCAAACTAGTAGTCCGCACTTGGGGGATGTTTCAGAATTGCGCTGCTGCAGGATTTATTGTTACTTTAATAGGCCCATTATCCCAAGCCTTCCTCTGGCATGCTTTTGGGGAATATACCCATCCCCACCTCTGACTCCTTTCCTCGTCACCAGTCAGCTACTTCTTTAAACCAGGCCAAGTAGAAAGGAGATTTCTCTTTCACTTCCAGAATATTCCTGTACACACCTCTTTAAAGGCAGCAGCAGCAAGTATGGTAATAGAGGAAGGTAGCAAAAGCAGTTTAGGGTTATGTGTGTGGGGTGTGAGAATGCTTTTAAAAAGGAAAAAAGGGTGGAAAAATTTCAGGCACCCAAACGCCCTTGGCTCAAATCTCCCAAGGGATTATCTTGTTTAGGACAATGCTATCTGGTGAAATGAATATGTTCCTTATGCAGACCACAAACTTGTAAAGCAAAGTTCCTGGTGTTCGTCTGCAACCCCATACACACTTTCCTAGGAGTAAGCCTCATTGAACGCAATGTAACCTACTTCTGAGTAGACATGCATATCACTGGGCTACAACAAGGCGGAAAAATTGCAGATAGGGAACCACATGTGGCTCCTTGACATATAATGTGAGCTTGCGGAAATATGTTGACAAGCTCCTTTTTGCATCACAATGTAAAAGAAAATAACACACATTTTCAAGCTTTATAGTTATTTGCTGCGTATACATGCCTTTTTTCCTTTCTTTATGCACAAAGGGATTTGGAATTTCCAATTTGTGATTTGGAACCAACTGTAGTTTCCTGCTTCATACAACACAGAAAATGGTTTGTACAAACCACAGTTTGGATGAACCAGGAAAATATAGTTTGCTTCCAGCTGCAAAGAGAAGCTTTAAAATGTCTTCCCCTCACACACAAAGGGGAGGGGGAAGAAAGGGAAAGACAGTTCATGAGCCTGGTGCCTACAACAGCTCATATACATAAACCATCCTTTGACATCACATTGTGTTGTGTCACTTAGGATCCTACGGGCACTTAAGTGACAGCACATGCCAAGTTGTGCTGCAACAGCAAAGGCTGGTGGGCCTGCGCTGTATCCAACGCAGGTTGGGACTGTGCTGGTGTCTCCACAGGGCAAGGGGTAGGTGGTGCCAGCCAGCCCTATGGGCTACTTGGATCCTATGGGCGCAGATCCGAGTTCCCCATGTGGCCCAGAAGCGCTCATGTGCACATGCTTATGGCATGTGTGCGACAGCACTCGGTCGGCGCAAGAGGCCTGGGCTGGCCATGGGGAGGAGGTTCGGACTGTGCTGTTAATTTACTTTGCTGATCATCCAACCAAGTTTAAGACAGCTAGAAGCAGGTCTTAAACCACTTAAAAGTCTGGCTATCTATATTTATTGACATTGTGCCCAAATATTTCTTTGACACAAACCTTTCCATGCATTTCTCAATTTATGACAACAGCACCTTTGCAGCAGGAAAAAAACAACGATTAATTGCATGTGTCTTGCTTTGGTGTAGTAATCAACAGGATGGGGGGGGCTCCATGCTATTCTGTTTTGTGTGTTTTTAAAGCTCCTCATCATCATGACTCTTCCCACCAAGATTTTTTTCTTGCTCCACCCATCAGTTCTGCAGTTTTTCATACAATTTTCTTTTCCTCTTGTGTCGTCTTCGTTTATGTTGACATGTTATTTGTAGCTTTTGATTTCCTACGCTAGCCATCTGGAGTACTTCAGTATAAAATGGACAGACAGGATACAAATCTTGAAATAAATAAAACGAAGATTTGGAAGAATTTTGACGCAAGAAAAGATAACCCAAGGTTCAGTGCTACATCTCTGTATCAGAAGCGACAAGAAATAAGGATTTTTACCGAGGAGCCATTTTTAATACTGTGCAAAATTGCACACAGGCTCTTCCACCAGAAAAGGGAGAAGTCTGGTAATTGGTCAAGTCAGTACATTTGTCTCTCATGCCTGATCTTCTGAATACTTTGTGAGCATCTTTAAGATGTGAACAGCAGTTAAACACACAGTACTATTCCTCAGCGTAAAGATATCCAAGGCCGCTCTTGTCCTCCTCACCACCTGAGACGTTCTTTGTATCCTGTAGCTTCAGGGGACACATTACTTCCAATTGACAAGGAAAGTCATGTCATAACAAGAAAGCTATGATGATTGAGACCAGCAACAGAATACTAATGGTCTGCCTGCTGCTGCCTGATGTCCTCCGAGCATGCACAACCGCAAAGACAGCATTGGTATGATTCGTTGGTATGTCAACATTGCAGATCATCCCTTCACAGCAGGAAGTACATTCCTGTAGGTTGAAAAAGAAGGCATTATTTATACAGAATTAGTTACTTCTCAAATAAAGCAATGTTAGGAGATTCGTATGAATCTGTTAGCCCAATCCTTTGCATGCCTACTTAGCCGTCAATCCCTTTGGGATTCACTCCCAAGAAAGCACTATAGCATTGCAGCATTAATCACTTAAATCTGCATAGTTGAAACAGCAGCAATTCTGCACAAAAAAGACATATCTCTCTCTTTCTCTCTCTCTCTCTCCTATACACATGCATGAACAAGTCTTAGCAGGGGCAATTTTAGAAGAGGCATTTCAAAATCAAACATGGTGAAATACGGCTTCTAAGATGATAACCAGCCACCTGTATTTTTTTGTAAATAGTTTATTATTACCCCTTGCCCAATTAATTGTGAGCACCCTTGTAAAACCAATCAATTAATCTAATCAGCCACTGTAGCCCTTATAACATGGCAACTTCCATGTCAGCATTGATTAAGATGCTGAAAATTTGCATTTCTATCAGGTGGTCAATATGGAACGAATCTGTGCTAAACTGTTTTAATTATTCACACAATATTTTACATGTACTGTGGTTCCCAGACCTTTTGTCTGGTCTGCACATGCCACAGACTGAGATCAGAAATAAATAAGTACTTAAGTTGGGATTTGGTATCACCAATTTTACTTTAGATTTCAGGTATGGGATTATATATTTTTTAAATGTTCTTCTGAATTTTAAAAAAACTTCGTACTATCACAAAAATGAGCAGGTTACATGCAAATCTTCCTTCCTCTTATGCTGGGGTTTTTACATGGCAGCTTTGAAAAACGGCACCCATCACCTACTACGTGAAGTGGTACAGCCCACGATGACTTCCATTCTGCTACATTGGCAAACCAGTAAACCTGCAACACTGATGGATTCTGGCACCAGCAATGAAATAAAGCAATGGTTCCCGAACTATGGGTCACAAGTCAGTTTCGGGTGCGTCATCAAGGTTGTAAATAAGGTTTGTTCGAAAAGGCTGAGAAATAATTTATTGCTACATTGTGAAGAAAGCAGCAGGTTCTGGTGTCACAATGACAGCACTTCATGCCATGACAACACTTCCAGTGGGTTCCACACAGATCGTCATTATAAAAAGTGGGTCTTGGTGCACAAAAGTTTGAGAACCACTGAAATAAAGTATTGTGAACGTAGAGGAAACTTTCCTATCTGTGACAAGCATTGGGGAATGTACTGCATCGTAACCATAACTTTCTAATCACTTCCCTCACTGAATTGATGGGATGATAGTTGTTCCCATTTTGTGATTGTGGAACTGAGGCTGGGCATGATTACCATGCATGTGGCATCCATTATGTTTCATGATTAGCTATTTAAACTAATGCCCAGGTACAGCATTCTATTCTGCAGATCAGCGTTTCTGCTGCTCTCGATCACACTGATCTCCAATACAGTAATTGGTGGCCAAAAACTTCTTGTTCTCTTTCAGTGCTTTAGGTGAATTAACACACATTAAAATATTTGGATGACAATACACTTATAATTTCAAGGTCAATGTGCATTAATGTATATGCAAATGTTCTGTTAGTAGCCTCATCACAGAGGTCTGATTTTGCTGAACTTCAGCTCAAGCACAATCACAAAGATCAAGAGAACCTTGCTATTCATAACTTCACAGCCAGAGCTTTGTACATGTTTTGCTTTATAATAAAACTGTACATAAAGATCATTCAACTTCTGCAAGCTATGCACATGTACATAAAGATCATCAACTTTTTCTGCACTGTGCACTCCGATTCTGCTGGTGCTAAATAAGACAAAAAGATATAATGAAGCCCCACCCTCGGACCCCCTAGGAATCTTATTAAGTCCCCCTCCCAGATACACTCCTGAGATTTCCTCAGGCAATGCCCACACACTTTCAAGACTATATTTGAAGACAGACAGACCAGAAACAAAAACAAAAACTAGAGTCTTGCAGGAGATTTAATTATGCTCCCAGATTTTGTAATTGCACTGAACTTGCATGAAGTCATACTATATACACTGCTCTGCTTGTACTGCCATGATCTGCAAAAATGGTAGGAAATCTATACTCTGCAGCCCAGGCTCTCAAAGCAGGGCACCTCAAGAAAAGCAGGTGTCTCTGGTTCATGTTATCTTCACTCAATGTCTACTAGGGTCTAAAGAACGCACAAAATCCTACACTTGGGGGAAGACAGTTGTAGGCTGGTTTAGTATCTTTAGTCATGATTTAAGAGTTGTTCATATGGAAACTGAACTTTAAGGTGCAGGTATTAAAAGAAATGAAGGCAGGGGAAAAATATACTGCCACAGCAGAAACTCAGTCGTGTCTCGTTGTTCCACTGGGAGCTTCTATACAGAGACGAAGGGCCCTTGATTTAAATTGCTTTTCCACACAGAAACAAGCAATACTTGCCATATGACCAGTTTCCCTGTGGTGCTGACAACCAACAAAATGGCATTCCTCCCTGGTAGCACATTTTTTGGTTACGGAAGTGCTTCTTCCATGGCTGGTGAAGTGATGGATTGTCAAACAGTACTGTGTGTCTAAAAGAACGGAAAAAAGGGGGGAAAGAGTCAAAATTAGGATGCCAGTTTTATATTAGAAAAGCAGAGGTTGAGCTTGATGAAAGAAACCCACTTATTACTATTAAGCACAAGATACCTCAATGCAACTTGTATTACTTAAAAGTTTAAAAAAATGGAGAACTCAAGCAGCAGCAAATGGAAAAAATGCTATTTTATATAGGGCTGTAAGCAAAGAAAGTCATAACTAAGTTTCACTGATACTAATGGAACTTGAGTCACAACTAGCTTATGCTGTATCACCTACTTCAATTGTGCTTGATACAACCCATTCTATTCGTATGCAAACTGAATTTTGGCTTTCCAGTCTTCAAGAAAGAGGGGCTAAATTTGAAAGACTCACTGTGCTTTTTCTGTGTGTAACTCTGTGGTTAGAGGAAGACGGGATTGATACTTTTGCTCCTAGCTTGCTTCCAAATTCCTCAATGCCTATTATTTACCTGACATTTTCCAATTCCAGATAAAGTTTTCAGTCATGTCTAAACACTTAATACAGAGTCATTTATAAACATCATCTCTGAAGTCCAAGGAATAGAATTAGAATAAAGCATCAGTAGCATCCCTAGAAAGGGGTGCTGCACTGAAAGGGGTTTTTGCAAGGCATTTTATCTTGCCATGTGAACCGCTCCTCTCCCTTGCCATCGTAGCCATTCTGGGTTGCAGAAGCAACAAGGAGGAGACCATTCCCCATTTCTTCCACCACGTCAGCAAGGAAGAGGAGCCGTTTACACTGCAAGGTAAGGTGCCTTGCAAAACTTAGCACCCTGCCTGCCTTCTATGGACACTAAAAAAGGTAAAGGTTTCCCCATGACCGAATGGTCTAGTCATGACCGACTGTAGGGGGCGGTGCTCATCTCCATTTCTATGCCGAAGAGCCGGTGTTTGTCCGAGGACAAGTTTTTGTGGTCATGTAGCCGGCATGACTATATGCCAAGCACACAGAACACTGTTACCTTCCCATTGAAGTGGTCCCTATTTATCTACTTGCATTTTTACATGCTTTCGAACTGCTAGGTTGGCAGGAGCTGGGACAAGCAACGGGAGCTCACTCCATCGCATGGTCTTGAACTGCCGACCCTCCAGTCAGCGAGTTCAGCAACAGAGGTTTAACCCGCAGACCCACCACGTCCCTGGCAGGGACACTACTGTACAGCATACATTTCCTGGTTCTTCCTCACATAAGGAATGCCTGAGTATTAGCATAGTACCATGAATGCCACTGGTGCAGTTTTCTGATCCAAAATGGTGGGAGAAGTGCTGAAGACATCTGTTCCATTGACATGCAGTTACCAGGTCGCAACTTTGAAAGGCCAGTACCAACTGAGAAGTCCACAGTAACTCTTTAACGCCTTCCCACTCTCCAGTCACCATTTTGTCTTCAGACTGTTGGAATCCATAGGCCAAAAGTGCCCTTCCCGTACAACAACAGTCTTGGAGAAGCCATTTACCTTCATGTGTAAAGGCTCAGCCAATGGCATGGGTCTTCCCATGCAACTGTCACCATCAGGCAGGTCAGATCCTAGGTATTAGACCAGCCAGTATCATTTGGAGGGTGAAGAACTTCTCTGCCACTGATACTAACATATGAACACCAAAGTCAGTCCTTGATGTCAAATTATACTTGACACTGTGCCATGCTGAACTACAGCAAGCTGTTCCTTGCCATTTCCATCTTTTTACTGTTAAAATGATTTTCCACACAGAAGTCCAGGAAAACAGCTGTGCACTGTAAAGTAACAGTGCTGGAATGTTAATCCTCCTTAATCACCTGATGTTCACGACAAGATGGCGTTAGTGACAAAGGCCAAGGCACAGGCCTTTCAGTGTCTTAGTGTTCCCCACAGAACTTACTCTGAGGACACCATTTATCTTCAGCCCATCTGTTACAGCTGTAATTGTCAACAACACTGTCACAAGTAAAACACTTGAAGCTGCTTGGAAATGGAGTCGCTTTAAAAGAAAAAAGAAAAAAAAGTTAAAATAGACTTAGAAATCTCAAATGGCCCAACTTGGCTAATTCCAGCCTCCCTCCCCACCCCCAAATAGGCTGAAATTAATAAAACATCAGTTAAGCACTGTTAAAACCTAAATTTGTCTCCCTGGTTGAATTTTCAACACACTGAGAGATGGGGCCAAGTGTACATTTGAGACCCACATGAATGCAGTAAGTGGAGAGTTATGCAGACCTAAACCACAAGGATCATTTCATGTAGGAGAGCAGATAAGGACAGTAGTCAACAGTCCTTTGGGGAATATCCACCTACTCCACACACTCTCAGAAAATAAAGCCAGAGCCTTGTCCGGACCACAGAGCTTTTATCCGGCCTGCAGCAACTTGAAGTATTTGACATTTTTAATCATTTCTCAGTTTGTGCACAGCATTGTTTCTTTGTAAATGTCACATTCCTCTTGTTCTGAATCATATCATGCAGGTTACAAAAAAGATCCGAGTAAAACTTATTCATTCATTTAAATGTCATTCATTCATACATACAACTTTTGGGGGGGGGGTTGCCACGAAAATCTGTAAAACATATGATGTGGTTCTCGTACTGAAAAGTTTGGAGACCCCTGGTATATACCATGAAGGCATATCCCGGAGGCCCTGACTGCCACATATGGAGTCCAACTTAGGTTTTCAGCATGCCTGTGTATGTACAGTGGCACGCATGGAAGCAGCACCCCACATGATCAGGATTCCTAAAAAAGCATGTTCTCAGTGGTATTGAGCACTATGTTTGAACAAGCTTAGTGTCTCCTACCGTGAAGGTATTTGTTACAAGTGAACAACAGAGCAAACCTTATCTGAACAGGCTGTGCAAAACTTGCCTCTCTTTATCCCAGCAAATTTTTTTCAACATGCCCGTGTTATAACAACTTATTGTAAGTGCAGGTAAAGCAGGTCACTTGCCCAGTGCTGATGGCTCGAACCATCACTGACAATGCTCTGGTGTGAAAATGAGCATTGGATGCAAAGCACATCCAGCTCTTAATTCTTGTTTGTACTCAACTCCTGGCATCTTGTAGCTCCATATCCAAACAGTGAGGAAACGTATGAAAAATGGAGCACTCAGTTCACAGTGCAAAACCTTAGCATAACGTGTGAACAACAAAAGTGTGCAGGACACCCAGGAAACAATTTTATTTTTTTTAAAAAAGGTATAATAACTTAATAAGATGAACAAGCAGGTGCACCTTTCAGACCATTAATCAAGGGCTCCACCTAACAATTAACCACCATTTAAGACAGTCAAGTTAATGTTTTGCTTGCGGGCCTTAACAGAACCATGTTATATATTCCTTTAAAAAAAACAAAAAACCTCACAATGGGCCTAGAAGAGAAAATGCAAAAATGTCTCAAAACACATGTACTGATATAGCAGAACAGACTGTAAACGGGTACTTACGGTCTACTGGAAGTCTCACATTATAGAAATTGATGTTCTTGGCCAGAATCCAATTGCCCGAGACTATAAAGATCTGAACAAAAGCTACAGCCAATATGTGACAAAGTACCGGCATGCTGATATGGTAGGTCAACCTCACACTCTTACACCTGAAAGGAAAAGCAGAGCGCACACATTTCATTGCCAAAGAAGCATGAGACTTGGCAATGATGTTATCTATGGTACAAAGTTTGCAGCGCATTCCTCACAACCACCATTGCCAACAGTCTCGGTGCCAGGGATGAGCATACATAAATTACACTAAGATACTAATTCTGCAACACTAAGTATATGCTGCCTTCTGCTGACCTAGATGTGATACATACCTGTTAATACAGCACTTATTACAGGAAAAACCTTTACACCAGTGTGGCAGCGCAGAGAAGCGTAAGAAAAACTGACATAAGGAGCTTGGGACTTCCTGGGTAACTACACTTCAGGCATGCCCCGGTATCTGTTGTTTTGCTACAAGACAAACAAGGTTTAAAAAAGAGATTTGTATAACATCTCCCTAGCTTTTTAATAGGCATACCAGTTATCCATGGTATTCGTAGATAACTAGATACCAAATCAGTGGATACCGGGGCACACCGGTATTTAGAAAGTGGAGCAGGGCTTCAGTTTTCAAAATCTGCATTAAGATTAAAATATAATTTGGTGATCAGGTGACCTGTGTAATCTGCACCAAAGTTTATGGTTAGTTGTGCATTGACTACTCACAGATGCTCACTCAAAAATGGTGGAATTAATCATGCAAGATCATATTCTGAGGCTGCAGTGGTGTTGAGCTACACCACACAATTCTACACAATTCACACAAGAGACAGCAAGTGTTTTACATTGTTTTAATTATATTTTTAAGTTCTGACCATAACATTGCTGTATGTTTTGACTTTTGAGATGCCATTAAAGGTTTTGACTGACTGACTGACTGACAATTCTACTTTCAAAAGCACATTACACCCCTTCCTTATAACTTCAGGGTGCAATTCTAAACTGGAGTTAGGCCAGCACAGTTTGGCTAGCAGAAGGGTCACCGTAAAGCAAGTTTGGACCACTCTTGGTGTCAGGGAGGATGGCGCATGTCTGTGTACTGGTCTCTCTGATTCTGAGAATGGTCCAAAAACATTACAAGCTTTACAGTGTCCCTTGTGCCAGCCAAACTTTGCTGGCCTAACTGTGCAGGCCTAACTCCAGGTTAACCCTCAGTTGCATAAAATCATCAGTGGTGGAATATACCAATATAGACTTAATTACTAAATTAGAAGAGGCCTTCTATTACTATCAGAGCAATTACTTTGGTAGTAAGAACTCATCCCTTTATTTCTATGTCTGCTCATATAACTATCCTTATCAAATAAAAAGGTTAACGGCTATTTAGTGGTAATGTAAGATGGGCATGGATGATTAGGAGGTAAGCTGGTGCCTCTAGTGCCCTGCAAATATGGGATTTGCCCCATTCTGTGCTGCCATAGATTTCTGATTTGGTGCAGAGGTCTGGAAAAAGTTTCCATACCACTGTATTACAGACAAAGAGCTAACCAAAGAGCTAAAATGTACCCTGTGATAAAATTACTATTAGTTAGTGAGTATCTGGACTCGCTCTATTCCTTGAACATAAAGAGGTAAATTTGAAGTTAACTATCTTAATTTAAATCATCATTTGAACAAGCTACTAAACAGCCATTCAAGAATCTGGATTACACTTCAAGGGCTAATATATTCCTCCTGGCTCACTTCAGTTGATTTGGGAATAAATGGTTGTAAATCCAAATGATAGTAAAGTAAAATGAAGTACAGATGTAAGCCTGCTTATTCTTACACCCGTGTCACTATATGGGGTGTTGAATGCTAAATAAATGGGCAAGACCACTATTCAGAGTCACCACTAGATGGCATGAAATAAGATTACATCTGTAGTTTGCAAATCTTTTCTGCAATCTAGCCAGTTACAATGCTGTGAACCAACATATACACCTTTTCTCACTTAATATACAGAAAAACAATTCAAGTCAAGGCAAGTTTGTTTGCTAATGTGCGCTGGTCATCATAGACAGGGGAAGAGAATATTTTGCACCCTCTTCAGAGGAACCCAGCGTAGCATAAAAAGTACACAGTTGAACATGGATGATGTCAGGCACAACGCATCACTTTTGCAAGAGAAATTCACACCTAAATCTTTCTAAGTAAAGACAAATTATAGCAATTCACATTCAACGTAGCCATGTCCATCATTTATGAATAATTTTTAAAAGCCAGTGCAGTATATCATAAGTACATTACATAAGCATGCGTACAGTCAATGAAGAGGCACACACGTACAAACACTGATCTGCGCACATGTGTACAAAAATCCTTTTCACTTACAGAGGGGATGACTGAGCTGAATTTGTTTGAGAGGATACTGTATTCCCTTAGAATTGCTCTCCACTCTAAGAGGGCATTCCTAACCTGGAGTTAGGCTGGCACAGTTAAGCCAGCAAAGTTTGGCTGGCACAAGGGACACTGTAAAGTATGTTGGACCAATCTTGGAGTCAGAGAGGCCAGCACACAGACATGTGCCATCCTCCCTGACTCTGAGAGTAGTCGAAACAGGCTTTATGGTGTCCCTTGTGCTGCCCAAACTTTGCTGGCTTAACTGTGCCTGCCTAACTCCAGGTTAGGATTGTGGTCCCAATATACTACAGAAGAGCAGGGGCGGACCTAGTCAAAATGGCGCCCAGGGCACCCAATAGAAGTGCGCCCCCACGGGAGCCCAGGTCTACCCCATTAGGACTGGCCGTGGGTAGACCTGGTCTACCCATTAGGATGGGTCTACCCATTAGACCTAGTCTACCCATTCCAATTTGCCTATATAGCTGGGGGGGCAGGCACATGCTAATCTCCCATGCAAATTGGAAGCATTGCATGATGGTCTCTGCTCACATGTGGCTTTTCAGACACTGACTCGGATTTTTGAAAGTGGAGACACAGGGATTTCAAACTGAAGTCAGCAAACATTAAGAACCAACTACAAAAAAAAAAAAACTGAGGCTAAGCTCACCGTGACCTTAAAAGTTATGATTAAAGATGCCTTGACACTGGAAAGATGTTTTGAATGGGTGGGGGAAGGTCTGCACTACGGATGCCTTCCTGACCTGCGGAGCACTGGTCTACCTGTGGCTGGTCCTAATGGGTAGATCTGGGCTCTGCTGTTGTTTCTAATGGGTAGACCTGGGCTATGGAGCCCAGGTCTACCCACACAATGTTGCGGGGGCCACTGGCATCCCCCTAGATGGCCCCAAGATGGCGCCCAGGGCTCATGCCCCCCCTGGCCCCCCCTAGATCCGTGACTGCAGAAGAGCACATAGCTTTTTCTTTCTTGTGCATTCTGGGTTCTTAATCTAAATTTTCCCAACTCTAGCTTACATGTTAAAAGCAGCCAAGTTAATAAAACCTCTGATCAAATAAAGTCTCCACCTTTCAAACATTTGTGCCTGGCCAAACACAGAGAGGGAGTCAGCCTGGATATTTTTGCCCACCTTATATAGCTTCATTAATTGAATTGTTTTTACATGCTAAATGGTGTGCAACAGCCTGTGAAAATGTCTGCTACTGGAATGCCAACACAGCAAATGCCCTACAGATTTTTACCAGTTGTTCCTGGAAGCTATCATTTCTTGCAAATGAAAAATGATAACAACCCAAGCAGCTTCAGCCACTACTGGCAATTAAAACCTAAAACGGAGTCACTGACTGTGCAACCATCAGTCTTTTAGAATACTTGATAGACAACAAACATACAGCAGAAGCCACTGGAATTAGTGTGCTGGGATGTAACTTGTATTTCAAGATATTAGATCAACAAGTTGCTTCTACCTTCTAGCAAATGGATTCCTTCTCCACCACATAATTGCAAAACATATATCCAGTCTGTTTGTTTATTTCGAAGACAAATGGTTTTATGGCACCTTAAAGATTAATTAATTCTGGCAGCAGCCCTCAGAAGCAACAGACTCCTCCAATGAATACATGAAGTGGAACCTATCTGCACATGCATGAACAAGGACACACCCTAAAAGTAAGCATTTTCTTAACAAATGTTTTGCTTCTATGCACCATTTCAACTAGTAATATATGAGCTCCCCTGGATATATAAGCCCCACTAACTATTTGAGCTAATCGGTTCATTTGGAGCGGTGTTTCTCAACCAGTGGTGGTACTTGATGTGATGTCCAGTGAAACTTATGGGACCCCCCCCACCGCCTAGGGCGAGACCAGCAATGCAACAAGCAATGGTAGGAGGCGCCGCTTGGCAGGCATAGCTCCAGGGCCCACTTTCACATCCTCAAAAACTCCCTCCCGTCTTCCCTGATCCCCTTACTGGCATTTGTTTGCCACATCACATCTAGCCTGCCAATCTGGATGTAACTGGTGGTTATATCACCAGTTATTTCTGATGGTACTTCCAATAGGTGAACCATGGGAAGTGATAGGCAGGGGACAAACATAGAGAAACACTGATTTGAAGTGTTTGACAGGAATGTCCAGATGAGTGACACACAAGCACAAGGTCTTTCCAGCCTCGGATAAGCAGGAGAAGGTACACAGGTTCCATGTAATGGAGAATTCACAACTTACTGCCACCTTGCAAATACTGCTGGATTCAGAGTTCTGACAATCTGCAGTTTGCTGTTCACCCTGCTTTGAATGGGGTGTTGCGCTCGCTCCCTGGAGAATGAAGTATCCAACTTACCAATGGAAGGTACCAACTATTTGTGGACCCAGTGCCAGTCCTGGATGCCCAGGAGCAGTTTGCAGTAGCTTCAACTGGGACAACAGCTGTGTTCTTTCCTAGTGGCACCATCCACCCATCTTTTTTGGGGGGGGAGTTGCACACCTCTAATCCTGAGGGGAGTGCTGCCACCACCAGACATCTTGGTAGGCGGAAAGGTGGAGTAAAGATAAGGGGGTTGGAGCAGCAGCACCTAACCCACATGATGATGTATCCTGGAGTAGTTCCTTCAGGCACAGTTCCTTGCATGGCAATCTCATGAAGGTTCCATTTTAGCCTCTTAAAAAATGTAGTTCTATCACCTGCTGATCAGCAGTTGGTGACTTCATAGCATGCTGGATCCATGCTAAATAATACCAATACAGTAAAAATGCAAGCCTTCTTTTCCTCCAACTCCCTTAGGAATTTCAGGTGATACGCTTGCCCTTCAGAAAGTCTTCTTTGTTCTCTCATATTAATCTATGCCCCCCAGCTTCCATGCATTTCTTCAGGCTTGTTTCTTTTTTACTGCCTCCGATTACTCCTTTTTCCGCAACTAACCAGGGAGGATGTGCCTGACAATTATGGTTATACAGGATATAAATATACAATATATCCTCTGTATGCCCATCATGAGCTAAATCGTCTCTTTCATTCACTGCTCATTGGAAAGGCAGATCTCTCTTCTTCCATTTGCCTTCCAAGATGGGAGGGGAATGTATGGTTTAACAAGTGAAATTTTAGAACCCCTCTGTACTTAAGCCAAATTGTTAGCTTATACAGTACGTGCTATATAGCACAACCTTGTTTTAATTGGACGGGTTTAAACCTAAGTTTAAACCTAAACTTAATTGGACCTTTACTAAACTGAGGGTGCAGTCCAAGGGATGGCTTAGCGCTGATGTAACGTGGTTGTGTCGGCGCTACATCATTAGCGCCGACATAGGGGCACAGACTGGCACCCCCGTGTCAGCGTTACAGCACTTGCGCCAACGCTATGAGTAGCGTAGACCTGAGAGCGCCAATGGGGAGCCTCCTGGGTGCCAGCCAAACCTAGCTGGTGCAAGGAGGTTCTGGGAGGAGGGAGGGCAGGGAGAGGTGTAACTGGGCAGGGGGCGGGTGGGCGTGTCAGCCTGGGGGTGTGGCCGGGATGCTGTCATCAGGCTGCAACCAAGGCCTTGTCCTTGGGCCACGTGGCTTCCTCGGACCTGCGCCCGCCATTTCACGGGCGCAGATCTGAGGAATCCATTGAGGAGGCTGGAGGCTCCTCTGGTGTAAGGGCCCGAATGTGCCCTTGTGCCAGGGAGGCTCCTCAGGACTCGCAAGCTGCGCTGGATACAGTGCAGGCCCGCTGGTCTGCCTGCTCAAGTGCAGTTTAGGATGTGAAAGTGTACTCTGATCCCCCAGCAGAGAGTGGCTACCAAGCAGGGAAGCCTGGAGACACTGCAATGCTATGAGCTCACTGCACCACTTGGGACTTCAGGGCTGCAACCAGCAGATGAGGCATTCCCAGCTTGTGCCTGAATGTTCCCTTGCATAAAAACATAAGAAAAGCCCTGCTGGATCAGGCCAAAGGCCCATCTAATCCATCTTCCCTCATCTCACAGTGGCCCACCAGGTGCCCCAGGGAGCACACAAGACAACAAGAT
Source organism: Lerista edwardsae (assembly GCA_029204185.1). Taxonomy (NCBI): domain Eukaryota; kingdom Metazoa; phylum Chordata; class Lepidosauria; order Squamata; family Scincidae; genus Lerista; species Lerista edwardsae. Next base: position 444,906 of record JAJKFI010000014.1, read on the forward strand.
GCCTGCATCCTGTAGCCACTACCTTGCACCTGGCATTCTTAGGTAGCCTACTATTAATGTAAGGAGGTTTCACAACCCATCATGGCCTATAGCCCATAATGGACTTTTCCTCCAGAAATCTGTTCAATCCCTTTTTAAAGGCATCTAAGCCAGATGCCATTACCACCTCCTGTGGCAAGGAGTTGCATAGGTAAATTACCCGCTGGGTAAAAAAGTATTTCCTTTTATCTGTTTTAACTCTCCCAACACTCAATTTTAGTGGATGTCCTCTGGTTCTTGCAGATGGACTTCCTTCTGCATGAAAAGCCAATGAACAACTCTGCACTTGCCATCTTCCATCAGAGCACCAGTGCAGTACAGAACTAGGGGTAGCTAAATATCACATCATCATGCAGTAGGCAGGGCAACGACTTGAGAAAAACATGAGGGTAGGGACAAAGGTTTCCCAAGATTATGGGTTTAGTGACCTGCATACCTCTTTGCCTCCCCACATGACCAGCAGCAAATTGTGCAAACAAGTGGAGATTGTTTTTAAGGTGGGGAAGGGACAGGAGAAGACAAGACCTTCCTTCTGCTTCACCCCCACATCACATCTCTATTCACACATCCCAAGAAGCAGGCCAGAGGGAAAGAGTGGTCCATAGCAGCCTGCTACTGCAGACTGAGGCGTGTATTACAACCTCTCTTTCTGTGCTAGCTCTGCCACTAGCATTTAGGGTATTTTCCCGCTTGCAGGTTGAAGTGGGCTCACTTATCAACTCAACACTCAAGTCTCAACTCAATACATCCTATATTTTGTAATGGGCAGAGAGGAGGCAGTAGGAATGGTTTAAAGTCAGGGAAAATCATAGGGGTTTGAGCTCAAGGAATGAGGCGTTCAAGTTGTGCATTTCTCCTGTGGCCAGGCCAGTCCAACCCATCCATAAATCAGTGGTCCAGGAGCACTTCAGGTATTACTTGCCAAACACCCATCTAACTCTTCTGCATGTTGGCTTCCTACAGGCTGTTGAACTTGGCTACATCGCCCCCGATCTGCTGCAAGGGCTGCCACGCCTACCTGAGCACCTCAAGTGCCATCCTTTGACCATGTTCCCATCCACACGCAGACCAGGTTCAAACACATTTATCTGGCCAAGCAAACATATGCAATTTCCCTTCTCCAAAGAATTTAGCTTTTCTTGTTACAAAGCTGCACATGGCCCTGCTTGTATCTCTGCCCACACCCAAATTATCCCGAAGAAGGAAATCTACTGTGGTACGTTAATACCCCAAACAGAGAAACACATTTCAGGTATTTAATGCCTGAAAATTAGAGAGCACAGTAAAAACGCCTAAAGGTGAAATGTATATGCACAGGTAGATGGAAGTGTGGGTGTTCCCCCCCTCCAAAATGTGGTATGCTCCTTGCTCATGAAAATAAAATTGCCCTGGAGTTTTCTCCCCTGCATACCTTTCACCCAGATATAAATCAGGAGCATAACTTTTTAAAAAATTCCAAAAGCAGTATAGGCCAGGAGGAGAAAACTCCTGTGCTTGAAAATGATCAGATTCCTCCTGCCTATTGTTCCGTACAGAGCAATTAAATATACAATGGGGAGTGATCATTGCCTTCAAGTAAAACTCAATTTTTTATCAGCAAGTCTTTGCCAAGGAAGTACAGTAGTGCCTAAAGGCGAACCTGTAGAAGCAGATGACACAGTAAGCGGCAGTCATATGGTCAGAGCAAAGATAGGCTATGTAATAACAACAAAATACTGGTATTTAGAACAGGTGCCTCCAAACTCTGGCCCACAGGCCAGATCCAGTGCACTGGAAGAATCATTCCAAGTGCAGCAGTGGCAAAGCCTTGCCATTCCGCCCTGCCGCCACCTTTTAAATGCCTGATTGTGGATAGCCTCACACCGGGCAGCCACTTCCTCAGGAAATTACTGGGACACAGAGCCTTCTGGAGCAATATGCAGCAAATGCAGCTCTCTTTGCCACAATCCAGCATGAAGAAAGGTGGCTGCGGGGCAGAACAGTATGGTGCCTCTTTGTCCAGTTCACAGGAGCACCACCACATGGAGGTGTGTCAAGCTCTGCCAGTTAAAATCAAGATGCCAATAGCATCTGGTGAGGTTGAGATGCTGCTCCAGCAGAGTATTGCTAAATGTATCAAACATCAGCGCATGCTGCGCATTGGCTCTTGGTTTCCAGCTCCAACCAGGGCCTTCTCCGACAACCCCTTTTCCCCTCTGCTTTGCTACCTCACAGTCAGGCCTTTCCAAGTACAGGTCATGCCTAGTTATCCACTGTTTCTGTATCCATTGATTGGACTCACTATTGATTTTGGGGTCCATTTTTAAATGCCTTGTACCAAGGAAAAAAAGTGCCAAAATCCTATTTCCTACCTTCGTGCTGTTAAACGTCACCAGTTGCAAGCTTCTGGGAGTTAAAGATAGCTCTAAAGAGCCACGTAAGGGACGTGGTGGCGCAGCAAGTTAATCCGCTGTTGCTGGGCTTTCAACCGCAAGGTTGGGAGTTCGAGACTGCATGACGGAGTGAGCTCCCGTTGCTTGTCCCAGATCCTGCCAACCTAGCAGTTCGAAAGCACCTAAAAAAATGCAAGTAGATAAATAGGGACCACTTCGGTGGGAAGGTAACGGCGTTCCGTGCGCTATGGCGTAGAGTCATGCTGGCCACATGATTGGACAAAAAAAACGCCGGCTCTACAGGCTTTGAGACGGAGATGAGCACCGCCCCCTACAGTCAGTCACGACTAGACCATTCGGTCGTGGGGAAACCTTTACCTTTACCTTAAAGAGCCATGTCCGGGTTTCCTGCTCTTCCCCAGAATGGGTGGGAATTGGGTTTTAAACAGTGTTGTCATCCAGGCGGAACGGCCCGGAACCCCGTTCCGCTAGTTCCGCGGAGGTCCCGGGCTGCTCCGCTGCCTCGGAGGACGGGTGAGCTGCTGCTGGGCCCGCCCTCCCTCGCGTCCGGAATCGCTCTAAAATGGAGCGATTCTGGCGCAATGAGGCTTGGGGGGCGTGGCAGCCCTCCGCCATAGGGGCGGAGGGCTGTCAATCATCTGAGCGTTCCGGTAGTTGGCGCACTCGGATGACATCACTGGTTTTAAAGCTATTTTTCCAGTGATTTGGAATCTGTTCCAGTGGAACAGAACTCCAGTGGATAACGAGGCATGACTGTACTTGGTCCTTGCCCTGTCGACTTTATTCAACGTAGACATCCAGCATTGTTAGTTGCTGAGTAGTAAAACCAGGGTCCAGGTAGGGAGGACGACCAGGGGATGGTTACAGGAGAAATTGCAGTTCTGTTGCAGTTTGCAATCCTAAATTTGTTGCAATCCTAAATTTGTTAAATAGGCTTAGGATTGCTGCTCCAGGCTACAGCTAGGCTAGTTTCCCATGCTGTTAGGTACATTTTATTATGTAATCTCAAGTCCACATAATTGCAGACAAAGATGTACAGATGTAGTGGCATTTTCATGACATTCCTTGGGGGAATTTGCTCCAGATAATCTTGCTAGTTCCCCAATTGACACTACAAGGTAGGATCCTAACCATACACAACAAGGTCTGGCTGCCCTTGGTTTACATTTTTCTTCTATTTGCTAAAGGAAAATTTAATGGCAGCATGAAATATTTAATCTTTCTTTGAAATACAGCACTTTTGGAGAAAACACAGTGTTTGTGTCCTCTTTATTAGTGCATTTTTATTTCATGAAATATTTCTACAATAAAAGCAGAAGACATGAGTGCACACATTTGCTAGAAGACTGAGAGGTAAATCCATATTCAACTTTCTTCTGTCCACATTGGGAACAAAAGGTTCATACCTATTGCAGTAATGCTGGTCTCTCTCCCTCCAGCTATGAATCTTTGTGCAGTGCATTTATACAACGGAACAGCATTACCTATCTTGTATTTCAGTCCCATGCACAGAAATTCCGGGACCTTTCCACAGGATCTGTCTGTGTGCACAACTGCTTGTTAGCTTGTTCCATCAAAATACAAAGCAACTTCGCACTCACTTCTCAGATTCCATCCCCGCATCATTTTTGCTAGTTAGAACAACGACGGCCTAGTTTTTCAGCCATTAATTCAGCCATACATCTAATTCAGTCCACAATGATGAGCTCTGCTATCACAACTTACAAAGTCAATGCCACACGTTTCTGTGATTAGCTGTCTGCAGAAACTGGGAGGATTTTGTTTATATGAAAGACGACACCACTGTGCAAAGATGCACAGCAGCTGTGTCCAAGCAGTGTATAATCACTCACAAAATTCTACTACGCTCCTAAAATCTTGCATGCCAAGATTCAGCCTGGGGCACATTTTTATGGGTGAGTTATAGCATTCACTCTTGAAAACTGGGAGGGGTGTATAATAGAGCCACTGACAAACTCTTAATTACTACTGCTTTGAAAAATACAAGTTAGAAAGAAAGTTGTAAAAACCTCACATCCCCCCCCCCGCCCCACCAGAGATTCAATCAGCAGGAATTCCTTTGATAGTATATGAACACACAAAGGGAAATGTACATTATGGTCATAAATCAATGCATCCCTTTGGTTTCTATGTAAACTGAAGAACTCAATGGCCCTAATTTACACACCTGGTGGTGGTGGTGTCAGGAAATCGGTTATTGGCAAACAAAAGGAAAAATAGTCACTGTGTTTATTACAGGCCAAGTGTTTACAGCAGCCTTTGAAAATGAGAATGTAAATTCTTTTTTTGTTCATCACATATTGATCATTAAATGCACAAGTGCTTAGAATCAGTAGGAATACAGAGCTGGCGTGTCCTAATTTGCATGACCAATGGACAATGGTTTTAAAATATATATCTGATGTATCTATGGATCTTCATCTACATCTAATACAGTAAAAAATCATTTTAGGGTGTATTGGACCCTACTCAGACTTTATCATAAAGGACCTGTTAAAAAATCCAGATGCCGGCAGTGTGGGACATCGGAAGCTTCTCTTTCACATATGTTTTGGTCATGCTCCATAATAATTGGGTTTGGGGGTGAAGTAATATTATAAATATTGTTTTACAACAATCATAGATATTTAGTGATACATAAATTATTCTCAATTATTTACCTGTGACTCGGAGACTATCCATGGGTCAACAGAAATGGAAACCAACATTTTTTCAAATGGATTATTGCATTTAGCTATTTTTGAGCAAATGGCATATCAACACCAATTACAACTGGATATATATCCAGTTTTGGAATCCATTCCTCAAAAAAGCATATACAAGTTAGTGAAATGTACAATTTTTATTAATTCTCATGTTTGATAGTCTGCATATCCTTTTTTGTCACTTTTAATTTGTGTTGTATTTTTAGTATGTACACGTTTTCTTTATATTGTATGTTAATAAATATATATTAAAAACATATTGATCATTAAATTTAATCATGCTATTCAAATGCACATGAAATTAATTATTATATATTCAGAATCTAATTAAAGACTCAACCACTATCAGTATATGGAGTTGAGGGCACTACTAAGAAATGCTCAATGCCTCTATAGCGGTGGTTCCTAAGCTATGGTTCTGTGTCCCACCAGTGGGTCACAATCCAATTTTTGGTGGATTGCAAAACTGACAAGGTATGTTAGGCTCTGTGCATCAAGGGTTAAACAATCGACAACTTGGGGGAAGAGCACTGCTGCCCAAATACCATTATAGCCATTGACTCTAAAAGTGAAACTTTTTTAAAGGTGGGTCCCAATGTTAAAACATTTGGGAGCCACTGCTCTACAGCAGTGTTTCTCAAACTGTGGGTTTGGACTCCTTTGGTGGGTTGCGGAAAGCTAGGAGCAGCCATCTTGGAAGCTGCAAACCTTACTCTTGCTACATTTTTTTAAGAGTTTGAATTTTCAAGTGAGCTTTTTTAAAATTTGGTTTTAATTCAGTGCTTTTACATAATATTTGGTCCTAATCTTATTTTTGGTCATGACGTTTCATGGTTGTGTAATTGCTGCAGTCCAAGAATGCTGGTTTGCATTCCAGGAGTGTCGTTTGATTATGTTACAATGGTGGCACTTCCTGCTTGATGATGACCGTTCTGGCTATGACATGCCAAGTTAATGGCACCTCTTCTGGCGAGTCCTGACACAAGTGCAATTCTAAAAAGTGGGTCCCGGTCTAAACTTTTTGAGAACCACTGCTCTACAGAACTTCATGTTATGCCATCCTCCAACTGCTGGAGAGCAACAGTGAGCAAGTGCAATAGCCTGCATCTCCTGCTTTATGGATTCCTGGAGGCATCATTGTGGGAAACAGGATGGTGGACTAGAAAAACCTTCAATTAACATGGGGCTCTTATACTCTCACGTATTGTACCACAGCGGGTGGCAGGCATTAACAATTAGATTTACAAGCTCTTGCCCAGAGAGGGCACTGGGAGCGCAATCCTAAACTGAAGTTAGGCTGGCACAGTTAGGCCAGCAAAGTTTGACCAACACAAGGGCCACCATAAAGCAAGTTTGGACTACTTTCAGAGTCAGGGAGGATGGCTCACATCTGTGTGCCGGCTTCTCCGACTCCGAGAGTGGTCCAAACATTCTTTACGGTATCCCTTGTGGCCAAACCTTGCTGACTTAGCTTATGCCAGCCTAACCCAGTTTAGAATTGCGCCCTGAACCAGAGCAGGACTAATAAAAAAATACTTTTCCTTATGCAAAAGAAAGCCCTAAGTGAAGCAACATGCTGCTACTTTAACTTCAATGGCAACTGTTTAAGGGCATGCTTTACCCTCCCAATGAAAATCGATGGGAGACGAAAGCACCAAACTCTGCTTTGCTCCTAATTTTCCACTCCCAACAACATCACAATCCACAGAACACTCAACAATTCTCTCAGCTCATGCCATACTAATTCCCTGCTGGCTTACACAAAAGAGCAGAGTAAAACGACTAGCACTTAAAGAGGCTGTGTGGTTAATGCTCCGTTATTAGGTGTGCGTAATTTCCTGCAATTTATAGACACTGCTGCTCTTTGCCTCTTTGATGTTCCACAGTTTGAAGATTGGAAAAGGACCACCACTAGCAATTCCATTTTCAAAGAACGTGGCTCCTTGTCCTTGTTTGCTTACAGCACTGAATATAAAGAGAGAAAATCTCTTTTCCTTGTATTTTAAAATTGCTCGCAAGAATGCAGTTAGGCAAGCTTGTCCTAACAAATCAGTGGCCACCCACATAAACAACGTCCTGGCTCCCAGTACTTCACAAGCCAACAATTTTAGTGATGTTCTTAAAAAAAACCCTAAAAAAAGAATATGTTGCTAATGCCCTGCATAACAGCTGTGCAAAATATAGGACATGTTGTTATTCACTGAGCAAGGCCTGCTGACCTCAATCAAGCCGACATGAGTCCCACTGAAAGGGACTAGAAGTGCTGTGAATGAGTCACTAGTTTGCATCACTGGCATCAATGGGATTTGTCACAACACGACTTAGCTGGACTGGGGTCAGTAAGTTTAAGTTCCTTATAGCCCAAGCCTAACTTGCATCAGGGCAAACAGGCAGGCTGGCCTGCACTGCAGCCAATACAGGTTTGGCTGCCATTGGAGTTCACCACAGGGAAAGGAGACATTTGTTCCCTTACCCCCGGAGTAAGCCCCAGTCCCAGAGTAAGCCCCTATGGGGCTGCCTGGATCTGCATCAGTAAAATTAGGGCTGCGCAGCCCAGGGATGGGGGTTAGGATCCAGCGTAATAGCTAGATCCTGACCCCACTCCCATCCTGGGCCAGCTCCCCCACAGGGCTCCCCTCCCCCACCCTGCTCCACCTCCCTCCTGCCTTCTCCATGCTGGCCAAACTCAGCCAGCACAGGAGTTGCTTAACTGGGCAGCTGGACTGGCGCAAGTTCCCACGCTGGCCCAGCATCCCTTGGGCTGTCGTGAACGTGCCTTATGGACATGCCTAACACCTAGGAAACCCCCATGGATTTGAAAATATTTTGGCTTAAATTGAAGAATTATGCCTCTGTGGTTCACCAACATCAGACTGACACAATCTTCCACAATCTGTTGTACAGGAATACAATGATCACTGTTTCTCAAACAGTGGGTTGGGATCCATTTGGTGGGTTGCAACCTGATGTCAGGTGGGTCGTGGAAAGCTGGGAAATTCAATCTTGGAAGCTGCAGACCTTACTCTTGCTATATTCCTTTTGTGTTTTCAAGTGAGGTTTTTTAAATTTTGCTCTTAGTTCAGTGTTTTTACGTAACATTTTGTCCTAATCTTGCATTCTGTCAGGGTTGTTTCATGGTTGTGCAATTGCTGCAGTCCAAGAATGTCAGTCTGCATTCCAGGAGTGTCCTTTGATTACATTACAATGTTGCACTTCCTTCCTGATTATGTCACCACTGGCCATGACATCACTTCTAGGTTAATGATATCACTTCTGGTGGGCCCGAACATGAGTGCCATTCTAAAAAGTGGGTCCTGATGCTAAAAAGTTTCAGAACCATTGCAACTATCTGCTCTATCTTGCAAAGGCTTCATAACTCCTTGTAGTATGTTTCACTTGTTACCATTGGTCAGTTGTTTGTTCTCACATATTGCTCAGAAACACAAAATTCATGAATGAATTAGATCAAACAACTTCCCATCATCCGTTTCTTATAATAATATATATATATATATATATTTGGCTGGTAATTTTGTATCATAGGCTCATAGCTTGAAAGAAAAACCACATACACCATTGCATCCCAAGGAGTCACATCTACTAAATTCCCCATGACACTATCAGTGAAGCGTTTGTGGTAATTTTTCAGCTGCTGGATACCTTATGTATCAGAAAGACATGAACTGTTTTGCAACTATACCAAAGCTTCAGTCTTCTTGTCTTATTTCAAAAAGAAGCTACAGAGAAATACATAGGAACAGCTAACTCCGTTTCATAGTTGAGGCTTATTATTAGAAAGGAACTGAGACAGACATGCCACAGGACTGACCTCCAAAGTTCTTACTGGGGTGGGGAGTAATAAAAATGCATCTGATGTGATTCACAAGTAGTTCCCGCACCCACAAGCACAGATTCCCACCTTCTGCTTGCAACGTGTCTGGCTCCAGGACGCCAAAGATTCTAGGAATAAGGCACTTCAGAAGACTGATTTATTCTATGTGGTTAAATTACGCAGAGTACAGGAAATTTTCTAAGATGTGTTTAATGAATGTGCAGAAGTTAACAAAACTATATAGCTGAATCAGCATTTTCAAATTTTATTTACATTTTCTGTTTCCCATGTCTAAGAATAGGTAACATGGTTGTGTTCCTTTGTGCTTTAATTTTCCCTCCTGGCCCTCAGGGGTCATATAGCAATGGAAAAGGAATGGAAAGGGAAATGAAGCAACTTCTAGCATTTTAAAGATCTAATTATAGTCTCTCTCCCTGGTTTTTAGGCTTTCAGAAACGTTTCAGCTTCTTTATTGCACATTTCATTACCATCATCAGTATTTATATAACCCTTTTTAACAAAAAAAAGGGGTCTCAAATGCTATTGCATGTTTTCTTGGGATACTGGTACTTTATTCTGTTACAATTGCATGTCGATTCTAATGCTGCAGCTCTAGAAGAGCAGTTGTACTAGTAATTATACTGGTCTGCAGTTCAGAGCCAATGGCACTGCTCATCATTAGCATGTGGCCATATTGTACTGCCTGTAGCATAATACACGTGGAATGGCCAGTTATTAATATTAAATTATTGTGCTCCTAAAGATCAGTCCTAAAAATAGGGGTCTATTTGTGGGCATCTTACTTTGCCAAACGCTAGTGAGTATTTAAACCTTACCTTCACACCTCTCCAAAGCATAAAGCACAGGTAACTCTTCTACTTAATTGCACCTTTTTCTAGGAACTGTAGAACTTTGAGTAGCCTGAAGTGATTTACAATCAGGCCATCTCACATAGGTTTCTTGTTTAACTTTGCTCACACTACAGAGGAATAACTGCCTGCCAAATGCTATCTGTGAAAACCAACAAGGCCAAGGTAAATGTGTCAAACCCAGTTAGATACACATTGTTTGAGCTCCACTTATTCATCCTCTTAGACTAGCAGAGGAATTAGTTCAAACATCCTCCATGTGATTAGTAGCAATGGGAGCTATACCTGAATTAAACCAGAAGAGCCAATAAATGAGCTGGACAGGGCGCTTCTATCATTCACTCATTTAGGATCTTGCGAACTCTGAAAATTATGAGCAGTAAATTGGAGAAGGTATCTGGTCAACCGGTGTTGTAAACAGGTTCTGATCTGAGTTAAAGAGATTCCCGCAACAAGGGAGCAACACTGCCACAACAGAATGATTCCAAGCCCCCTACCACAGTATTGCTCTCCTCCTCCTCACTAATTCAAGTCGAAATTGCAAACAATAATGGGTGGAGGTAGTGGTGAACTCTGACTTAGACAAAGGAGGCCTGACTTAGACAAAGTGTCACTGTGTTCAGTGCAAAACTGAACTGTGTTCAGTGACTATAAAACAGAATTCACTAAAATTTTACTGAAGACTGAGAAAATTAGAAATCACTAAACTAATGCTCTTGGACCACTGAGACACATTTTAAGATGACCAAGTAACAGATAATATTAGTAAGGAGTAAAGTTTTACATGGCCACATAACCTGGATAATGACAACGGTCCACAACTATTTGTTGTACAACTGCACTATCCAATCAACGTTTTTGGAAAATTAAATCACTCAGCAATCTTTATCTAATATCTGTTTAATTGACAAGACAGAGAAAGAGAGAGAAAAACATGCACACAAGGGTGTCTCTTAAGCAAAATTCCCAAAGTTGGAAGGATGAATTGAATGATACAGAAAATCTACAGCAATCATGTCAGTATGTCAGGGAATGAGAATAAAAAACAATGGATACGAAGCATTAGACACTGCTGTTGCTCGTGTTCCATTTATTTTAAAGAGACAAGCACAATGTAAAACATTTTCAGAAGTAGATTCTTCCAAATATTCTCATACTAACCTTCTACATAGCATTGCTCAGCTTTTAGGGCTGGTTCATATAGAGCCCTGGTGTGTACAGTAGAGATAATTACCCCTGAGTTCCACTTAGGTTCATGGTGTATACGTGTCGATAAATTATTAAGTAGGTAGGTTCCATTTGTGTGATCTACCCACTCAAATAGAGTGTAGAACATGAAGTAAGAGCACTACGTAAGTATTTGAACCTGTTTAGGGGCATGAGGTGTGGACTCATGGTTGAGCTGTTAGACCTGCCCGAAGCTAAGCATGAGAATCTGTGCTCTTGTTTTTGGATGGGAGATGGAATGCCTGGCCCACAGACTGCAGTACCTGTTGTGGCAGGACAGAGTTGCTGTGCAGCCAAATAGCTAGCGTGGGAGTGTGTGAGAAGGCCAGCTGGCAAAAGAATGGAGTACGACCTTGACAATCTGTCCAGGCTTGTCTTACGATTGCCTGCTTGATGGCACACCGCCAGAGGAGAGAACCGCACTGTGAAGGCTACATCTGGGACTGATGATTCAGTGAAGCACAGAATACTATCTGTCTGTCTGTCTGTCTGTACGTACGTAAAAACCCCATTGATAAAAATGATGGTTTAGACTAGCCTGCCCATGTAGGCTGCCTTGGGCATCTGCTTCGGCATGGGAAAGATGGAATATAAATTCTTCAAATAAATAAAATTACACTAAAATGGTCTCCTGAATATATAACCTACATGGGAACCAGCCCTTAAATTGTGAAGGTATATCATATGGTGTGTGTGTGTGTGTGTGTGTGTGTGTGTGCGCGCACACACACACTACTACTGCGTATGTACAAATGATACTTAAGTAGATATTAAGTAAACTAAATACATACTAGAAAATAAAACTAATGAGCCTGTTAGTTGCTCATTTCCACAGAAATCAGAATGTGCTAACACAGAATCTGACTGCAGGACACAATTATCCCCAGGCTGGAAAGCAAGTCTTTAAAGTACCTTTCTCTGCTTCCCATTCACCTCCATATCTTCCATCGCTGAAGCAGGAGAAACGTGACACTTACTGCAAACAGAAGGGAGCTCTGACTTTTTTTAATGAGAAGATTTTAAAAGGACCAAAGCCTTGGGTGAAGTTGTACCTGCTGCTTTTAAATTACTGGATAATCCATAACAGAACATGTGCCCACTGACATCACTGGCTTGTTTCTAAAAGAACACAGGGAAGGAACCCGATGGATTTATTAAGACTAGGTTCAGCGTCCATTCTTAATATAACGGGCACAACCCCAGTTAAGCATCTCAGAATTATATTGTTGGTTTCAACGGGAGAGTGAATCATTTGCTAAACTCTCTCCAATTAAACATCCATAGAAGTCAAAAGTTCTTAATTGTCCCTGAATCATGCCCTTGTTTTTAGCCTTCATGGTTGCAAACAGTGGAAAGCATCTCCTAATGGCTTAGCAATGCAATGCAGAAACTTTCAACAGGTGGGTTGGAGCTTCGAATTGGGCTGCAAGCCAAGCTAGGGAAGATCACAGCACTGCCACTGCACATTTGGAGGCACAGGCCTGCACAATTTGAACTGCAGTTAGGGCTGGGTGGGTGGGGGGATAGATGAGGGACACTGGGCCAGAGAATTTGGCTGAGGCAGCTTGGCCAAGCTCCAAGTCTTTAGTAAGTTGTCTCCCATCAAATTCTCCTACGCATCTGCTTGCTCTTCTCTGCTGAAACACTCTCCCAGCATCTACCTTCCTTTTCCTCTTCCTTCACCTTTCAAACTTTTGTCATGTCACCATGGGCCCTGCCTCATCTTCCAATTCGTATCAGAGGAAAAAGAAACATGAAACAGCAGGCTGTTTTCCTGCTTACTGGTGGCCAAAAAAAGAGAGGAATCATGGCCATTCATTCACCCACCCCTCTGAGTTGCTAGGCTCTTGAGAGTGGGTTTCATATTGCAATAGAGGGTTTTGAGGCAGGTCCCCACTGAAGTTGAAGATTACCGGAAGGAACTTCACACAATTCCTCTTAGTGCACTTCCAAACGCTCGTTCAGCTGGTGCAAGTTGTGCTTTATGGCATTTTTGCACCTCCTGCAGAGTCAGGGAGGCCAACACAAGGATGCGGGCTAGCCTCCCCATGCCAGATCCTGGACCTGAACCAGTAAGGAAGTGCTGACCAAGGGTAGCTGGCAAAGGGAGTTGGGAAGAACGTACTGCGCAGGGGGGAGGCAGAGGAAGGGAGGGAGGGTGGGCGAGCCAGCCCAGGAAGGGGAGTGAGCCAGGCCTGAGACCTAGGCTTGATCCAAACCCTGGCCTGGGTGGCCTTACCTGGGCTGCTCGGATCTGCATCAATAATTTGCTCATGCAAATCCAAGTAGCCCCATTGAGGTGGCTGCCACGTGATACAGGATAACAAGAAATAATTCCTCTTAATCCGAGTTGTGCAGTAGCCAGCTCCTACTCTGTGCTGGATTCCGTGCAGGCCGGCCAGCCAGTTCCAGCACAAGATAGGATCGGGCTGCCCCACTATGATCATCACTTCCAAACCAGTTGGATATGTATATGTCTCTAAAATATGTCTCTTTGCCTCTCCTGCAAAACCCCCACAGACCAGTATCATCAACTCCTCTGAAAACAAATAATTAGCTGGAAGTTCACCAAATATCATTTTTCAAAATGTTATATGCAAGAGTGATCCTTTTCATTTCAATTGCTTCACATTTCCAACCACTCCATTACTGCACACATTTCTCCTGACATCGTATCTCAAAACGCTGTTCTGAAAAGTTTGCTTAACAAGGAGTACTGAAAAAAAAAAGTCCACATGGCATTTCAGGTTTTTTAGATAATAGAAAACTCAATAGAGTGTATGTTTTAGTCATATCTTTATTGACAAAGGCATGCCTGTTGGCAGGGTTGTCCACTTAAAGCACAGTGCTTTAAAAAAAAAACCTAAACACAAGTTTCAAGGGCTTTGCTATCTTGACAAATTCCACAGCTGCTAGGAAACATCTATGCAGCAATGGCCATGCTGAGCTACTGTCAACAGACCCACCTCTCTTTTCCCAAGTGACAGGCTCTAGCACAATTAGTCTTTCTTTTCTCTCAGGGAACTGTTCCCAATTCAGCACAGAGCAAATTCACACAGTGTTTGTTAGCGCTACCCTTTAAAATCACCACTGAAGTCGGCAGCAGAGTATACCCTCTTTCCTTCTCATACTGGCCACCTGCTTTATAGCCAAGAGGAGTCCACTACTAAACATTGCTTGGGTCCTGTGCCCTCTGTCCTAGAAACGTTTTCTCCTAATGAGAGCTCATTTTGAGGCCTGGCTATGAATGATGACAGTACTGTGTGCACACTTTGAATAGGCTTGAATGAGACCTCTCTGTATTATTCCTCCACAACTTCCAGTTACACTGTAAAACGAGAACATGATTCTGGGATGAATTCTTGGCTAAGTTGATACCCTGCCAATAGCTCTCCTCCTGTACGTGCACACTGAGGCTGTCCCTTGTAAAGGCTCCTCTCATACTTTACAATCACTCCCCGCCCCCTGCCGTGACTTCTGCTCATTCCTCCATTATAACGCTTGTAAGCCCAAATCTTCATGGCATCAATAGCTTATATTGGGGGTCTGTGGCTCAGAAAATCCTAGGTTCAGTCCCTGGCAGCATATCCAGGCAGGGCAGGAAAAGATTCCTCTCAGAAACTTTGGAGAGTCACTGACAGTCAAAAGCCAACAATATTGAGGCAGGTGGACCAATGGACTGACACAGCAGTTTGTTTCCTATGTACTAGTCATGATGGCTTCATGCTGCCTCCGGGTTCAGAGAAGTCTTTCTCTGAATAACACCAGTGACAGAAAAGGGCAATGACAGAAAAGGACACGTTATGGCCTTCCCAGAGCCATCTGGCTGTCCAGTGTGAGAAGTCAGATGCTCCACTGCATAAATCAGTGGTTCCCAACCTTTTTAGCACCTGGACCCACTTTTTAGGTAAAACAACCTGTCGGGATCCCCCTAAGCAGGAAATGATATCATTGTGCCTGTAAAAAAAACATGTATGTAGACTATCACAGGTCGCCAAATGCAACAGTTGAAACTTTTCTTCCAAAACTTATTTCTGTTCCCTGAAAATGTTGCAAAAATGAAATTTTTAAATGTTGCACAAACACATCTATGGTGGTAAATAGGGTCTCCACAACCCCCTGGAAATTACCTCGTAACTCCCAGGTTGGAAACCACTGGCATAAATCTTTGGTTTGATCCAGAAGAGCTCTTTTTAAGTCCTTATTGCATAGGTCTTTCCCTCCTTGATTTTCACTCTTCCTCCTAAAAAAAATAAATCATGAGCTGGCGCTACAGGTTCACCTATGTGGTTCAAGGTGTCCACTTGATTCAGTCCACCTAGGTGCTTGGGAGTCCAACGGCTACCATGCTGGTGTGGGCAGAAGGCACAGAGAAGCAGTTCCCACAAAACTGTGGTGGGACTCTAGATGGGACTCTGCATTTAGAAAGATGTAGGGGTAGCCTCAACTGAAACACAGCAAGTAAAAACAAACATCAGGACATGATGGGGAAAATATGGTGGCTGCCAGCAGCCAAGTTGGGTCCAAGTTCTCCATCCCGCTCCAAGGACAGACACAATCAAACTTCATGGCCCCAGCAGCTGCCCAAAAGAATTGCCTGCAAAAGTTAGGCCAGTCCATAGGACACAAGACCAGAGACAGAGCAGTACCTAGCAATTACAAGCAGAGTTTCCTTCCTTTCCCTCTCATAAAGCTGCTGATTGGCAAAGCCAATCACATGCTCTAGGGTTCAGTATCTAGTCACCCGATACTGGGGTTCATCCGTTCGTGTTGGACTGCTTGTCCCATTCCTCATCTAGCGGGGCTGAACCACTCTCTCTGTGGTTGCGAATGCCACACACAGTTGCCCAGTTCAGGCTGCTGTCTTGCCATAATCAAGACAATGTCTCTCTGCAACTGGGGAATCTGGCCCTATTACACCATGGCATAAACAGCTTACTCCAAAGTGCTACATTAATTGATTCATACTTAAGAGGCGTGAAAGGGGAGAGGCATAGTACTTGCCAAAACAAGCAATTGCACCTGTCACCACTTCACCTAGATTTCTCCTGACAACTCTTAAAGAGTGTGCTTGCTTAAAATCTCCAAAAGCTACTGTTACATTATTACAAGAGGTAAGAACTGGGTCATCTTAATGAGAAGGGAGATTTCTTATTCTGGTCTCTGGAAGTTATCACAGCCAGGTCAAGTTTCTTCTTTAGCCCTCCAACAGTAAACAGTCTTTGTGCACACCTGATACAGAAAATGAACTGCTTTCATTCCAAGTGTTAATAGGCCCAACAGAAATGATAAAGGTAACAGTACTTGCATGCCTAGAGAAAACCTGGGCTTTGTTAACTCATGATGGCAGCCATCCAGAGGCCTCTATTTGCTACTAACATTAGAAACCAAACTTTTACAAGTTGAAGACTTGCTAGACACAAAGAACAAAATGCTGGGGGCACAGTTAATTAAGCTAACGCCAACCTAATTATGCCAAATTATAGGCATTTTGGAGGGTTACAGCTGTGCTGGTTTTCTGAACGACAAAGCATCCAGTGCAGTCTGTTGACATAATTGTGCCTTCAATCACTTAAGGGTAGATAAACACTCATTTAAATGTAAATCATATCTTGGGTTTTATTTATATTCACATTATCACTTCTCTTTCATGCCACACACAGTGCCTAGCTTGTTCTTCAACTATCATCCTATCCCAAGATTGGGCGAGGAAGGGGAGCTAAGGAAAAAAGATTTGGGTGTGGTGTCAAAACAACTGCCTGTGTCTATTTCTGGAAAATTCCATGAGTTGAAACTGAACGCCACCACTGCTTGCTGATTTAGAAAAACAAAAGAATTAAAGTTAGAAGGCATCTACAAGATCATTGGGTCCAACCCTCTGCCCACACAGCAGGTCTACAATTACAACATCCCTAATAGACCACCATCTATTCTCTGCTTAAAGACTCCAACAAAGCAGGGCAGTGATTTTCAACCCTTTCCACCTCACAGAACACTGGCAAAAGGCACTAAAATGGTCAAGGCACACCATCAGCTTTTTGACAATTGACAAGTAAAGGCACACTGTGCTACCAGTGGGGCGTTCACATGCACCAATGGCCCATCTAATAAATGACTCTCTCCCAAATTCCCACAACACATCTGGAGGCCATTCACAGCACACCCATGTGCCGCGGCACAATGGTTGAAAATGGCTGGTATAGATTCTACATCACCTTCTGAGGCAAACTGTTCCACTGCCAAACAGTTCTTACTGTCAGGAAGCTCTTCCTAACATTTAACTAAGGTCATCCTTATTGCAGTTAATTTGTCCGGGTCTTACTTTCTAGAGCATCTGAGAACAAATCCACTCTGTCCTCCACATGACAGCCTCTCAGGTATTTGTAGATGGTTAAGAGGTGACATAATTGTCTCTTCTCCAAACTCAACATGCCCAACTCCTTTAACCTTTGTCATACAACATGACCTCCGGCCCTTTCAACATCCTAGTCCAGGGGTGCCAAACTCATTTCATACAGCAGGCAGAATAGCATTTGTATAGTGCCTGCTGAGAGCTGGAAGTGATGTCATTAAGCCGTAAGTCGTCATTAAGCAAGTCATGGCAGAAATCAGCCCTTTTTTTCCACTGAGGAACTCATTAGCTGCAAATAAAAGATAATATGCAAATCTTGACCATATTTTTAAGATATGGGGGAGACCAATTATAGTGTGGGCTGCGCTTTCAGCAGCAACACCTCAGCCCAGCTCAGCAGCTGAAAGTATCTGATGATGGTGCTAGGAGAGCCTGAGGCCAGAAAAAAGGTTTCCATGGGCCACATCTGGTCCCTAGACCTTATGTTTGACACCCCTGTCCTAGCTGCAGCCTCCAGAACCAGAAAGAATATTACAGATGGGGTCTGCATAAAGCAGAGTACAACAGTATCATTACATCCTAGCTGCATTACATCCTGATGCAGCCTAGAATTCCATTCCCGTTCTTTGCTGCCACATCTTACTTCGGACTTAGGGTTAGCTTGTTTTTCACCAAAGCACCAGATCCTTGTCACATGTAATGCTATCTCAGTCTTAAATGTGTGCTTCTGTTTTTCCTACACAAATGCAGAACTCTATATTTATCCCCGTTGTATATCTGAGAGAGAGAGAGAGAGATGAAACAGAGACAGACATGAAAAGGCAACATTATGTTGTAAGTTTATATAACAATACATGCCACAGCTGTATATATTGTTAACAATGTAAGATTGAGAGCTCTTTGGGGACAAGGAACAATTTTTCTTTGCTTTGTGAACTGCTTATGAATATTAATCACCATTTTAAAATGGTTTTTGCAACAAAAAATGAAGTCTGATAGCAATGTAGGCTCTTGATTGCCCAAGGCAGAACCTTTTTGGTTGTTTTCAAGTTGACATTAGATAAAGCAGCAGAGGCTTCCTAAAGGGAAGTCTCCTTTATCAGAGTTGTAGTATCTTTTGGTGCTGCTTTATATCAGCCATTTTCAAAGTCTTTTGCAGTTACTCCTCCCTACTTAGGGATGGAATTACATTAGCAAGTCAAAACACACACACTACAGCTGCCACCAAATGAAGAAAGTATAGTGACAGCAATTTAATTCAAAAAAACAGCTGCAGGACCAGGGCATTAATGGATTATTATTGAAAGCTTTATAGTCAAGCCGTGAAGCCTGAATCTAGATCCATAAATCTGTTCTTCTAATCCGATTGTCAAGAGGCTGCATTGCTTTAGTAAGAGACGAAAGGTTGATTCCAAAAAACCAAGAGCAAAAAAGAGAACAGTCACTCGTGCCGTTTCACAAATGCTTGCATAAGAGTTCCTGCGGAGTTACTATAGGAATATTCTACAACAATTTTCATTACTCCACTTCTGCAGGATATCGTGTGCAAGCGGAATACTGCTTTTAGATGTAGTATAACTTTTCTTGTGCAATATCCTAGTGAAGAGCAACCATTCTGTTGTGGGACAGATCAAGTGTCTATTTTTGGAACCTCTCATTTGATGGACTGTATGATCTTCTGAAGCTGAAAACTTCAAGCAAGAACACCACCCTTGTAGTGTAGCACAGAAACCAGCAAACAGTAAAGGTTCAGGCAACAGTAGAAGCAGCAACTCTTCGTGGGAAAACACTTCTTGGCTAAAGTCCAACTGTTGAGAGCCTCCTTAACGTGGTTCTGTACCCCATTGTGGTTATTTTGGCCTATAGGTAACACTTGTGATTGCTATGCTCATGATGGTCAGATGGAGGTGTAACCAGATACACCTAATGCAGAACTTGGGAAGGGGTAAGACCACGATGTGATGGGAATAGGTATGCACCCCATCGAGGGGAGGGCAGTGCTGAGAACACCCTCTCCTTCCCTTAAACATGTACAGGTCTAACTCCATTTTGGATTTCATCCTGGGAGTTCTGAGCTGCTATCCTGCAAAGAAGTCACACAGGTGATCCTCGGGAGATAGCACAAGACAATGCAGACCATTAAGAATTGGTGCCAGGGACATCCAAACGTCTCCCTTCCTTCAGAGTCTTGTGATGCAAATCTGGGTATCTGACAAAAGGCATGGCAAGAACAAATGCTGCCTAAATCTCTCAATTTACATTCTAATCTACCCAGGAACTAAACTAACCTGGAGTCTTTTTTTGGACTAAGCCAGAAGGTTTCCCCACCAAAGTTTAAAGCAGCAACAGAAAAGGCTGGAGCATTAGAGTGATTTTATAAAAGAAACAAAATGTTGTGTTTAGGAAAAGCATGAAGCAGTTTTTAAAGGAACAAGGTTTTGGCTGGACAGCTGTCTGTTAAGGAAAATAGTGCTTTCTCAGCTGACGAGGGAAAAGGGGGGTGTTGAAATGTTGCAGAGAAGGTCTAAAGACTGTACCTGCCTTGGTCTTCCAGCATCTATTGTCAATCTTATGTCATCAAGATTGACTGGATTAGAAGGGAGGTGGGGAAGGGAAGACTCCAACTCTTAAGGTTTGCATCTTCCTGTGCAAGTATTTATGACACTGATAGCTGTTGTATCAAGCAATCAAATGTGTCAAGCACTTGTGGCTAAATCTGTCTGGTTTAAATGTCTCCTTCCTGCTTTTGTGTAAGTACCTCCTTCCTGTTTAAATGTGCAACCCTATTGTAATCTTATCTTAATATTGGTGCCATAGTTGATGCGAAATGTATTTGACCACCCTTTGTAATCACTCCTCCTTTCCCTTCCCTGACCCTTGGTTGGGGTCACACTGGAGGGGAGGGGGAGCAGGCGCAGCAAAGAAGAACCACCAATCAGATGTTCCACATCACCAAAATTGCCAATAGCAAATGGCCAAAGTTTTTATTTGTTGTTGTCAATTCCACATTTGCATGTTCAACTGTACAAAGCTCAACTTTGATCAAGTCAAAATGTACAAATTGCACAAGATCTGTGGTCTCCTTGGAGGCGTTTGTGTCTGCATCTGTGTATGTTTTATTAATGTCCTACACATTAATAATAATAATAATAATAATAATAATAATAATAATGCTCGTATTTATATACCGCCTTTCTTAAGATCACTAGATTACTGATTCACAAACCCGAAGGTTTTTACAATTATACAGAAACGTTCTATCTTTCAAGAACAACACTCATACAGATGGATCTTTCTGGATTTAGCCTTCTTTCTTTAGCCGCCTGTCTGTCTTCTGCTGGCTGATAAGAGGCTTCCCTGCTCTCACCAGAGACGCAGCTGACCAGCATACTACTCCTCCCACAAGGCAGCTAGAACTCAGCTTTTTAATCAGCCACAGTTTGCAAGGTCTGCCGCTCACAGAGACTTCCGGCAGTCCCGAGCTGGCAACCTTCAGATCTTCAGCTCTTATCTTCAGGCAAACGGAGGCATTAACCCTCTCGACTAAATCTTCTGCATTTTACATTAGTAAAATGTATTTCTCTTTCTGCAACATCATAGTCCAGCTGGCATTTTTTTTTGTCGACGTTAAACTTGTTAAGCTATACCAGGGGTCCCATGGGGGGATCGGTGGGCTTGGAGGTTTTGCGGACCTCAGCAGGAATGGGGAACACACGCCGGAAAAAATGAACATCTCAATCTTTGGGAGCCCAGTCCCACTGCTTAAAGAGACAGGGGCTTAGAGAATCAACCCCCTTGGCTTGACTTCCTCCCATTTCAATTCCATGAGCAGAATACACCTCCTGCATGTGGAAGAACTTCTTTGGATCCAACACAAAGGACACACAATAATCCACTTGCAACAAAGCCCTTTGATTAAAATTTAAATTGTCTCTGTTTAGCTACATTCTTTCAGGTTTTCCTTAATAACAAGAAACTATATAATAAAAGCATTAGTAAAGTGAAGAACAAATTTGATTCCACCCTTTCCCTGGTCCCACATTTCAATCCATTTTACCATGTGAACACACAAGAATAATTCCTTCCAATGTTCTCCTTTAATCCAGCTCAACCTGAAGATGAGCAGATTCAAAACATTTGATATCCAATAGCTTATCTATACTATTTGACAGAAATAAGAACATATTTAAGAATTTAGCAAGACATGTTAATCAATGTGGAATAGAGAAGGCAAAAAAGAACCTGCTATATAAAAAAATTAATTACTCTTATGCAATTATATTACATTATAATGTTCTGGCTCAAAAATCAGTGGCCCCTACTCACCTCATATCTGACTTTGCAGCTTGTCAGACCCAGAACAAGCTTCTTTCTCCTCTAGGCTGTTACCGTAGTAATGCCAACCTAGCAGCCTCTGTTGGGACACTCTCACCTTGTGCTTTTTCGTGAGCCTCCTCTTTCTTCAAGTCTGCTTGCACTTACCCTCCTCTTCATTCCACATCCACCGGACACACTGCTACCTGTTACAACTGGAATCCTTTTCCTATTGTCTATTTTTCCTTTGCCTAGCTGTCTGATATTTTTCTGCCGCCTAATATGCAAATATTTGGCAACTTTCAATGGAGGAAGAGAAATGGTGCAGCAGTGGCAAAGCTGATTTAACAACCTTAACAATCTGTCTTCCAAGATAAGGAAAACGGAGCTAAACAGTTGTTCCCATTTCAATGAGGGGCATGGGGAATTTGGTTACTAGAAGCCTCTCTCATCAAAGCAGCAGTTTAACAGGAGGCAAAGAGAGACGCCAGAGAAAGCAGGATTCAGTTACAGAAATCAAGCTACGAAGGGCAGCAACAAAAACGGTATTCACATTTTGTAGAAGAAGCACAGTAGGTTAGTATTTAGAGAAGAGGCTGGGGGGTGGGGAAGAGGATACCAGAGTGAAATGTGAAATGCATAACTTGTTTGCTTATGGATGGAAGCCATGTGTTCTCTCCTAAACACCACAAATGATGCAAGCACAAGCACAACTGTGGCAAGTTTTCCAAGGTAAGACTCACATTGTGTTCATGGTAAAAAAAAAGCTTCTGTCACATTGCCCAAAGAGTACACCCTGTTGATATTTCAATATCAGGCCAATACTTAGATTCCTACATGAAAAAGTGTACAACCCACATGGATTTTGCGTATAAAAAAGTTACATGCATTGCAATGATCTATCATGAAGGGCTCTTGCTAACATGTGAAGTGCTTGTCTAAATAGCCTGCATTTGTTTGCTGTTAAATACAAGTGAAATCAGAACAGAAATGGACATAAAAAAAGACAGAGGTGATTAATTAAAGGGCTTTATTGTTAACTGCTTTATGCTGTGGCTAGAGGAGTTTGAAAATGGTTTTATTTTTCACCTGCATTTTTAAGACTTGCATTCTGTGACTAGGATGACTATGACCAGAGAAGAATGTGATGGTAATCACCCATCCAACTTTCTTACTGAAGTGAAGGTTATTGCTTCTAGCTTTAGTCGATGGCCAAGAGCCAATAACTGAGCAATAAAGCTCATGCTTCATCTTTCAACCTGAAATTTAGTCAATATGTTCCCCACACACCGAGGCAAGAAGGTAAGCACAAAAGGTTTGTATAAAATAGTACTGTAAGATCTGTATGCATTTATGAGGGAGAAAACTTGAAACGTATCCTAGAACTTCTACTTTGGGTATTTAGTCCTATTCTCATCTTCACTACTATACCATGTATTGACTAAATGCCCAGATGAGAGGAGAGCAGGGTTGCAGGTTGCTTCATGCCCATTCAGACAAGGGTGAGAACAGGACTTTATGAACATCATCTCTTGCATGCAGTCAGGATCCCTACATTTCACGCTTCCTGACTGCCCGCCCAGCTGAATACACAGAGATCAGGGGGCACAACCAGATTTGACATTTGGGGTTGAGGGGCTGCAACTCCACCTCCTCTATGTTACTTTTAAAGTTACCATTCAGACCTTTAGACAAGGCCACCCTGTGACCTATACTTTGTGATTGATTTCTATTGATGGGTTATGTAGCCAACTGCACTCAGTAATACATATATAAAACTGCTTGATGTCAAGTCAGTGTAACTGTAAACTTTAGCATTATGTCTACATCTTCACATACACACCCTTTACTGTACTCCTTGCATGCTGCTGTGAAACCTGGAATTTTGGGACTTGCAGCTTCATTTCCAAGAGCAGTGCAAGCTCTCACACTGTCCCTGTAAATGAAACCAGAAGTCCTGCATTTCCAGATTTCACAGTAGCGCACAAGGAGTGCAGTAAGGAAGGATGAACTGCTTCTTAGATGAGTGGGAAGCAGAACAGTATGGCTTAAGTAATCACCAGTGTATGACTGTGAATCTAAACAGTTCAAGCCCTAACCAAGGGCCTAAGAACTGTTAAGGTAATGTCTGAGTATATAGGCAGTTCTAAGAAAGGTGGTTTTTTGCAAGGATATCGAAGACTGATAGATTCAGAATATCCAATAACTAGGTGGTATTATTATTATTCCACGGCTTTTAAACCTAAAAAAGTTCACAAAATGGTTTACAGTGATTTCGGCTCCTTGTCCCAAAAGGGTTCACAATTTAAAAAATAAAATGCAGAACTCCACCAGTAAACAGCCACTAGAAAGACCCTATGCTGGGGTGAAAAGGGACAGTTACTGATAAATATAATAGGAGCACCACTTGAAAAAAGTGACTTGTCCAGTTGGTAGGGGATAACTCTACCATCCTATCCTGCTGCAAGTGTAGACCAGATTTCATTTAAGGATTACCTACAGTAGGAATTTAGATCTGCTTAACAGTCACTGACTCCTTCCTGGAGTCCTGTATTTGCAGTTCTGTTAAAGAATGTGTACTGTAGATGTGCTATATGGTTATAGGCTTCTACTAGTGACACAGCTACTCTTGTATTTGGGTAGACAAAGATCTGTTTATGGAAGTAAACAAATAAGGTTGGTATGGATGGGTGGGTGGGATGAAAGAATACAGAAACCAGGAGTAAGCATGAAACAGTGTGAAACAAGATCAGACAATTTACTTTTGTTTGAGTTGTTCCATGCAGAGGAGATCAAAATGCAGAAAAACCACATTAATGAACAGTGTGGCACATACATCTCAAGCAAAGAGAAAGATTTATTTGCTCTCTGCCAAGTGCTTAGAATACCATTATGACTACAGCCTCAAGGAACTGCCCTTGCGTGTCAGATACATAGTTGGTCTTTGTGCTTTAGGAAATGAATACCCTGCAGGAAATGAACACACTGCCAAAGTCACTCCTATTAAAAACCTATTTTAGAGAATCTCTGAGATTTCCAAGGAACTGATCATAGCAACAGCATACCCAGCATACCCAGCATAAGAGACCCAAATGACTCGTGGATATGAGCTGTGAACTGGGGCAAAAAAAAAAATTAAAAGGACAAGAGAAATCACAGATGCAAAAAGGACAGAAGAAATGTGACAACGGAGTGCAATATCACGCGACCAGACATTTTATAGTTTTAATAAAATCCAGATATTTTGCAAAGCATATACATTTGTATAACTCCCGGCAATTCCCCAAGATTTGGCAACAAGAGTCTGATCCTCTGCTTTCTGGGGGCCCTGGGGCAAAGCCCTACAATGGCATACCACCCGCTGAAGGCTCTTTGGGTGTGTGTGCGTGCTACCACTGCCACAATTCTGAATCTCAGAGGGAAGCCTGACCAGGTAGGTCCCCTGGCCTGTGCCCAACCCCAGTCGCTTAAAACATATTAAGGTTTTAGACTAAAGCAGGAAGATAAACAGCAAATCTTATTTGTTGTGATGAGATATGAAATACTTCCCCAGCAAGGGCTTTGCCTGAGTCTGGCATACTACGTTTACATTCTCTCCCCCACCCACCCACTGCAATAGCCATAGAATCAGATGGCCTCAACCAGTGGTGTCATTCAAATGATTTAGGAACAGGAACTCACTATTGCGTTCAAATTCAAATGTTGGGGGGAAAAACAAACCCAGAAGCAGCCATGGAGCCCGTTAGGATCTGGAACGCCCATTCTGGTCCGTTCCCCCTGAATGACATCACTGCCTTCTCCCCAGTGGGCTGCAGACTCACCAGAGCGGCTGCTGACTCCACGTGTGTGGCTGGAGGGAGCGAGGAAGGGGGCTGTGCAGGATGGGACTTCCCCACAGCAGCCCTTCCCCCTTCGCCCCCCAGGAATCCGGAGTCACTCCCTTTAACCCTCTGAGTGCCGGCCAACCAAGAAGAAAAGCTCTTTGCAGAGGAATTGGAATTGGGCGGAGTCAGCCCTAATTTTAACTAGTGGAACTGTTAAAATTCCCGCATTCCCCCTCCATGATATCACTGGCCTCAACTCTCTTTTCTAGGGGTGAAAAACTGCATAACTGGCCAAATCTGACAGTTGTTTTTTCTGAATAACTTCCTACCCAAAATTAACAATGATATGGCAGCTATACTCTCCTCCATAGTACATGAAGACAGAATGAATGGTATGCTAACATACTACTAGCATACAGTGGGGAGCTCTTAAGGACTTTGCAAACGTTTTTATTCTGGTGAGGAAGTACCCCTTATCCGCTCCTTGAACAGCCTTCCTACATTGCCCAGTATCAGCTTCTGTTTCGGAGAAAGGGAGAGAGAGGTTTTAATGACTAATTTCCTCTCATTTATTTTTTTAAAATATTCTAAATGGCACAATGTAATATTTCTACTGGCACCTGCATTTCTCTAGTCAATCCATCAGACCACCTAGAAATACATATTCTAGTCAACATACATGACTTATGTCAGTGGTTCCCAAACTGTGGGTTGGGAACCACCAATGGGTTGTGAGTCAATTTCAGGTGGGTTGTGAAGCACCTAGGGCAGCCATATTGAAAATATGGGAAGATGGGATGCTGGAAAGGGGGAGGGCTGTGCAGTTACTTTGCTTGTGTCAAGGTTGTAAATAGGCTTTTTTCTCTCTGATTCACTTTGTTATTGAAAAATGGCTGAGAAATAACCCAATTGATTGCTGCATTCTCAGAAATGCAGCAAGCTTTGACATCACAGTGATGGCTCTTTCAGCCATGACATCATTTCCAGTGGGTCCTGGACACATTGTCGTTTGACAGAGTGGGTACCAGTGCTAAAAGGTTTGCAAACCACGGACTTGGGTATTTATTGAACAGCCTGTAAGCATAAATGTATGTACAAAATTTTAAAATTTACCAAGGGAACCAAAAACTTTTCAGAACTAGTGTATTTCTTTTGTTTTCCCTTTGAAACAAGTTTAAGGAATTCTTAAACTTAATACTAATGAAGCCAGGCTAGGTGCAATTTTGGCAGATCCATATGTACTCCTCTATGCCTCGTCTGCCAAGAGTCCCTCTGGAATTGTGATAGTCATATAGCCTGCCTTATGTACTTTGACTGGCGTTCCCTATACAGTACTTGCATGAAAGATCTATCCTGGTACAGAAAAAAGCACAGAAATTTAGTTTCATTCTACTTGAACTATCTTTGTTACAAGAGTGATTTGTAAGTGTTATAGGCAGTGATGTCATGCAGGGGGTACGCGGGGATACGCGAGTACCGGTTTCTAGGATTATGGCTGGCCCCGCCCATTCGCCCGCCCACTCGTCAACTCCGCCCCCTGCAACGTTTGAATTTCCTGCATGTTTGAGTTGCCTGCACGTTCTCAGAGCCAGCCAGGCAGGCAGGCAGCGAGCGGAGCCTTGCCTTGCCTTGCCACTGAAAAATGAGCTGCTCTGGGGTTTTGGAACTGTTGGGTCACTTTAACATGATGCCAGCCCTCCTTAATATGTTCTGGGGGTGCTGTGGAATACTGTTGCAACTGTTGGGTCAGTTTAAAATGGTCTGAGGCCTCAAAAAGGGCTTTTTTCATGTCACTTCCTGCCACGACCTCACTTCCGGCTTATGACGTCACTTCTGGTGGGCAGGTCCCGACACGTGCCAATCAAAAGTGAGTACCTGTTCTTAAATCATTTAGATGACACCACTGGTTATAGGTATATTACCGTACATATACTGTATTTCCGAAAGAACGACTTGAAACAGAACTGGGAAACACGGATCCTTTGGAGTCGCTATATTTGTACAGGAGAGACTTGCAGAATGTACAACATGGCTTTTCCTGGCAGACTAAATTAGAGTAAACCCAAGTGCTTGTAAACCATTTTATTGCTTGTTTTATAGGGATTTCCCCCACGCCTAGCTCTTTGACTAGCTGCCATTTGGAGAGGCACTCCCTGCTTCATCTCTATACTACTACTGTCTACCACACCCATTTCTATGCTGTTGTGCCTACTAAGTCTCCTTTCCAGAAACTGAGCCAGACAACCAGTTATGCTACTTACATGCCAGGTCTCCTCCATTAAAAATGAAGCGTATCTGAGTCAGTATAAATTCACAACATATGAAATGAACGCAGATAACTAAGAATGAAATTGAGAGTAAGAGAATCTAATGAGGAAACTTTAGACTGGTGGAAGAGTAGAACACACATGTCAGCATAGAGTGGGATAATGGCAGAGATAAACTCCCTAGTTTCCTTATGTTTGTGTAGATGAATAATGGAGAAGCCTGTGTTAGAATCCTACAAGATGGCACTGCAGGGCAGCTCTGCAGCTCCAGTACATTTGGAAAGTGTGTCCTCTACACTAGTGTTCTTTAACCTTGGCAGCATCAAATGGAACATAAATGGTTGGACTAGAGCATCACCAGGTAAAGAGGGGAGGCATCTGCTGTATCCTTTCAGGTTCCAGGAAATTATGTCCCAGTCCTGCTCAGGTTGTTCACAATTGTGCTACAATAGCTTTTACTAGTGCCTGGCTTCATAGTAACTTTTTCTGCTCTCTCTAATAAGAATAATTGATTACAGTGAAAAGTGTTGGGAGGGTATAACAGGGAGAGTGGGAGGTGATGGGGCACGGTGGCAGATAGGGTCCTAGGAGGGGGGCGGGATCAATGGTGAGTCCCCAGTCTCATCCACAAACTCGATGTGTCAAAGAATTAACTAAAAGCATATGGAAAGCACACCAAGAGAAAAATAGTCATTATCAAGATATACAAAAGACTGAAACAGTGCCCTATTAAAGAGGATCAGATCTTACCCAGAAATGGTTAACCACATCAATGCACACTTCGGATTTAAGAAGCTCTTCTGACATTGCTGTCATTGTTGTATTTTTAATATTGTTTTTAGTGTCCTTTAATACTGTTTTTAATTGTTTTTTACTGTGTTTTTAACCTTGTAAATGCCGCCTTGAGGGCCTTGTGGCGGAAAGGCGGGATACAAATCAAATAAATAAATAATAAATAAATAAATTTCTGTCAATGATTTTGGAGCTATTCGAATGCAAGGGAGGATGGGAAGGCCTGGCCCAGCCCGCAACCCACACTTTGGGTTGCCCATATTAAAGGCTGCCTTGAGCATTGTCTCTGTTTAGTCATGCAGCTTGAAACAGAGCTCCGCGCAGCTCCTGGAAGTATGGAGATGATGTCATCACCAAGCATCTGAAGGCGCCGTCTTCAGGGGAAGATTTCAGCATTCTGTCTCAGATGGGATTTGCTGCCCGAATGGGAATGCTTCAGATTTAAAACAACCACCACCAGAAGCCATCCAACAATAGCTTGGGAACAACTACTGGGTTAAACATCTTCCAATTTGTGTTTATTTCAAGTAATTCCTAGCCTGTAAAAAGCTGTTCCAGTAGTGGAATAAATTGCCTGGGGAAGTCCTCCTTCCTTAGATGAGTTCAAAACTGAGAATGCATCTGCCATGGACTGGGAGACTTACCATGAATATCCCATCCTGACATCCAGTTTTGCCATTTATAAGGATTGAGGGTTGTAACTGAAGCCCTTTTGACTTCTGTGTAGCTATAGCAACAATATGTTTAAAAACCTTATCAGAAGGTACAAACTTACTTTACTTCTGAAGCATTTATAATTCAATGTGATATTTGAGGAACTGTCAAGGTACTGAAAAGCTTCTATTGTATCACCTGATCAAATTTCTCCCCCAAATATGCCCCTGATTTCTGCCAAGAAATCATGTCTTCATTCCATGTGCCAAATCTCTCATTTTGTCAGACTAATGAAGTAGAAAAACCTGGCTCATTTGACACTTCCCTTGGGTTACTTGGGCTGTGCAATAATTAACCACCATGTAACCTGGTTACTTCATAGAGGAAGTGGAAAACAGCCTCACCTTCACCTCAGTGGTTTGGATTTCAAGCCAAGTTTTCAAACAAATGAATTTTGGAAAAAAATCTTTTTTGATGTTTTGATAAACCAAGGGCAGAAGATATACATCTTTATATTCTACATGAGTCTTCAACCTTTTTCCTTAAAGAATAATGTTTTGCCATAGGGATGAAATGACAAATGCAAATGGTTAAACTAAAAAAGAAAAGTGAAGGGCTACTATATTTTATGTGGAAGCCAGACGTTCCATTGTTGTTTGCCATGATAATCACAAAAGTTCCTCCTGTAAACATGGTTATCACACACCCAAAGCAGCTGCAGCCACCTGCAGCTTCCCAGGGCCCATCCATGAATGTTTAAGGGTGTGTTTTCCCTTCACATTTTGTGTTTAATGTGGCAAATCTACAAGATTAAACTTAAATTTTGCATCATTACCGGTAGCCACATAATTAGCTTTGGGAGCCATTACTGGGTTAAACGTCCAATGTGTACATGTTTAAAACACACACACACACACACACACACACACACACACACACACACACACACTTACACTTCGACAATCCATCTGCCATGGACTCTCTAAGTATAGGAACTCTCTGTCAAGATTTGGAGGTCAGAGTAGAGGAGCCTACTGGATTCTACTCAACTGTACAATTCTAGCCGTGTTCCGATATCCTGCTAGCTCTATCTCATTCTCTTCATACCCTTGCCTTGTCACTTATATGGAATCAGCACGGAGGGCTGAAAAAGGGTGGAGTGATTAGTGACTGTTCCTCCTATCCAAGATTTACAGCCCAATTCAGAACTGCCTGGCCAACTGTTCGAGCAGTGGTAGTAAAGCAACTACTGCTGCATCCTGCAGCAGCCAGGAAGCTGCAGGAGGCTCTGCAGAAGAAGGTTATAGAGATCATTTCCTCTTTCTTCCACAACTGATGGGCAAGAAAGCTCACTACAGCTATGCAACTGATCTCCATGATAACTTCCCAACCCTCTCAGCATCCAAGGAAAAAAGTACAGGATCAGACTCCTAATTTAGGACAATCTAGAATAAAGCCACCATTAAAGCATCTCTATGTCAACAAAACAATAACCTAAACAGACATGCCATGGACCAGAGCACAGCTAAATTTTCCATAAGCAGTGGGTGGAGATGGAAAAGTATCATCTGTGCCAGAAGAACTACCTGTAAGCCATGTACTTCTAATAAGTGAGAAGTATCTGTCCCGTGTGGTTTGGTTACCTTCCAGCCCATCCGCCCCCATGACAAGTTATTATGAAATAGAAATGGTATTCACCTGCAGGTAACTGTGCAACTAACCCAAGAGATTAAAAGATGTCTTGTTAACAAAAAAGAAGCAGATCACTTGAGTCATCAAGAAATAATAGATCTCAAGTGCTCTCAAATTAACACAGCAGTAAATGCAGGCTAGTCAAATCTAGATTAAAAATCACATGTAGTCTTGAGTCACTAAACTGGAGCAGGCCTGGCTCATCTTTGAGACAAACTGAGGCAGGTGCCTCAGGGGTGCACTGGTAAGAGCACCCACCTCCATCCAGAAAGTTGGCATGGTGGTGGGGGTGGGAGAAACAATTACCAGGGAAAATGTTCATGTCTGCAAAAACAAAGTCAAAATTCATATCGGCTCTGCTCAAAATAACCCCACCTCACACCTATTGTTTTCAATGAGTGGGGAAGGCCCTTAAAATATTTTCCATATTAGTGAACTTATAATGTCCCAGGGCAGGAAGAAATCTACTCCCGAAACTGAAGGTTTCTCATTAACCCTCAGCACCATAAATCAGCACACAGTCCCAGCTCAGCCACCACTGCAGAAATGGGAGGAGGGTGAATTGTTACTCAGCTTCCCACCGAAGAGGGACTAGAAAGCTCAAGTCATACCTTATTAGCAAGCCTCACCTCACACCTTCAGACCACTTATAAAAGCCCACCTTTTTGTACAGAACACAAGAGCCCCAGAGAACATCGTTGGATTGCAGTTTTGAAGCCACGGTCCCAATGCTGCATTGTACAACATTCTCGACATCTCTGCAAAGAGGTCTGCAGTTTGTGCTTTGGACTTTTCTCTAAAGAGACCTAGTATGCTCAGCAGAAAACAATCCAAGGAAAAAAATTTAAATTATGAAAGAGCAAATGTTAAGAACATTAGACAGTGCTGGAGCGAGGCAACATTTAGAAAGGTTTTACTGCATTAAGATGGTCAGGTTCCTTCAAGAATTTTCAAGGCAGGGTGATGACTATAAATGGTGATAAAGTCTTGCCTACTCACTCAGGACCCACCATATTTTCAACGTTCACTATCATATTTTACAGTTACTCATTTCACATGGTATTATTGATTTCATGTGACAATAATAACGTTCACAAAAGCATACAAAACTGTCCCTATATCTTAAGAAACTGTACTTTAAAACGTAGAAACTGTACATTTTAAGAAAGCCTTACAGTTTTTACAGTGAAGATGCCTTGCTAGGCAGGGGTGTCAAACATTAGGCCTGCGGGCCAGATGTGGCCCTCAAAAGCTCTTTATCTGGCCCTCTGGTTCTCCCAACACCACCATCAGAGGGTCTCTGCTGCTCAGCTGTGCTGGTTTCACTGCTGAAAGGGGTGCTCGCATGAAAATTGGGCTCCCCCATATCTTGAAAATATGATCAAGATTTGCATATTTTCTCTTCTGTCATTTGTATCTAATGAGTTCCTAAGTGAGAAAAAAAGCACTTATTTCTAGTCATGACCTGCTCAATGACATAACTTCCTGCTTAATGGCATCACATCAGCAGGCATCTTGAATGCTATTTGGCCCAGTGTATGACACCCCTGTTCTACGGATTACTTTTTGCTGAAGACATTTTCCCCCCAGCTCAGAACCTCACCCGTCACTGTCAGCAAAACACATTGGTCCTTCTAAAAGATTATAATCCATGTTCAGGCATACTATTAGTTGATGACTATCCAAATAAGAACAGCTTATTGCTAGGTTGCTTTCAGAACTGACAGGTGACTTCAGATAACCTGTTGTTCACACAGGTGTCCAATTGCTCTGTACTGTCATTCATCCTCTGCTTTGTATCAAATAATTGGTTCTCGCCATCTGGAGGAAAACTTGATTTGAACAAAAAAACTATTCATGCATACATATTTATGTACCGATTAAGAAATACAAGTCTAGCTGTTCTATAAAAGTAGCTTCTCCATGCACTCGTAGACATGGGTTTGGGAATGCACATCTCAGAAGGAATATCTCCTACAGTAAATGCTGAATATCTCCTGCAGTGATTTCAAATGCAGATTCCCAGAGCATTGAAAAGTTGCAGAGAAAAGTTTGGGGGAGGGGGGAGAGATTTGTTATACACAAATAGATATGCATCAACTTCATTCTTTGTGGAATTCTGTATACTGTAGTTTGGTGAGCATAATCTGGACAGTGCCCTAAGGAAATTGTGCATCCCCTTCAAGAGTGTCCCACTGTCCTATGCACAGGAAGCCAGGGTGGTCATGGTACTTCATTGGGAATTGCACTGATGTGTTGTCCAATGCCATCCTATCCTCCTTTACACAGGACTATCCTATCCCACAAGACAGATGGGTAGAAAAAATAACCAAATCTTCCAGTTCTACGAACACGTTGAAGCAAACTCCACTGACCTCAATGGGACTTATCCCAATATTGATAATAATCAATATTGATAATTTGCATGACTAAGAGCAGGGCTGTAAAACATAAGGCCCACTGGCTGGATGTGGCCACCGGAAACTCTTTATCTGGGCCTTAGGCTCTCTCAGCACCACCCATCAGCTGCTAAGCTGTGCTGAGGTGTCACTGCTGAAAGGGCAGCCTGCATGATAATTGGGCTCTCCCATGTCTTGAGAATATGATCAAGATTTGCATGTTTGTTCTTCTGCTATTTGCATCTAATGAGTCCGAGAAAAGTGCTTATTTTTGCTTAATGATATCACTTCCTGCTTTATGACATCGTTTCTAGCCCTCATCATGAATGCTATTCAGCCTGCCGTGTGAAACAAGTCTGACATCCTTCAGTTAGACAGCATACCATTCCCAGAGCAATAAACAGCTGATTTCAAGTTCCAGCAACAATATGCAGATGTGCCAACATTACTGCACCCATTGTAAGAGAATAGCAATAATCTGAGGAAGAGAGATTCCTCCTATCAGCTTTTGAAGCATTTAAAAACAGGACACTTCTGACATGAGAAGGATAACCTCAAAAATTGGACCCGGTTCAAGCACCACACACTTTAAGATCACGAACATCAATCTTCAGTGAGACGTCAGTGGAAACATGTTGGGAGTCTGTTATCTATCTAATCCCTGAACATCTAAGACTTTAAGGAGCACACCTAACAGCAGTAGGGAAAACAGGTGTTTTTCTCAATGGTATTGGTTACCACCACTGTATTTTCTGCAAAAAGCAGGCTGATACAGGGCCCAATCCTATTCAACATTCTAGCCCCAATGAAGCCATGACAACAGGGCATGCACTGCCTCTTGAGGTGGGGAGCAGTCGTAGAGACCTCTTGAAGGTAAGGCAAAGTTTGTTCCCTTACCTTGGGGCTCCATTGCAGCTACATCAGCACTGGAAGCTTGCACAAGGCTGGGCCCACAGTCAAGTCAAAAGCCACAACAGAAACTGCAATAAAAGAGCTGAGTAATTTATTGCTTTAAAACCTTGGTTTATGGCAAGACTATTGTTAACTGTATCATACAACCTTATCGTAGGCATAACATAATTTTTTTTTAAAAGGTATTTACATCCTTCATTTCTGCCTGCATAATATGGTTTGTTTGGTGTACAACTCTTACGCTGAAATTTCCTTCATTAGCTACCAAAGACAGATTTAAAAGATTGCCCTGCCCTATCCCACAGATGCCACCAAGGTAGCCTACTGAAAATATTAAAACACAGTACTAAGTAAAAAAAAGTATTTGTTTTAAAAATAGAATTTGGCATAAAGATAAAAATAATAATAAAAGCATAAACGTAACAAAATCCTCCTCCTCGTGTAGCTGTTGAGATTTGAGGGTCCCGATGAAGGGTGCAGTCCATGATTAAGGAGGAAGTAGCAGGTGGCAATTTAAGTCTAGGGACCAAGACTACCAACAGGGTCCAAAGCAGAAAAAAACAGGAAAGAGTTCCCCACATCACACGTATTTTAAATACACTGTCATTAGTAGTTACTTGGCTCCAAAGTGGGTTGTAAGGACACCTAAGGTAAAAGCAAGGCACAAAGCTTCGTCTATTGTTCTTGGCAAGCTATTACTAAGAAATCCAGATTCTCACCTGATGTCAATCACCATTAATCCACCACAAAAGAAGTGAACAACGTTCACTCTAATTTAAGGAGGTGCTTTCTATTATGCTCTTATG
Organism: Lerista edwardsae; assembly: GCA_029204185.1. Taxonomy (NCBI): domain Eukaryota; kingdom Metazoa; phylum Chordata; class Lepidosauria; order Squamata; family Scincidae; genus Lerista; species Lerista edwardsae. The sequence goes on from JAJKFI010000014.1 coordinate 480,004, forward strand.
ACAAGCTTAGCAATTACAGCAATTATATTAAGCCATTATATTTAAAACCTTGGATAACAAAAACTAAATAGAACAAAAGTGTACTGCTCCAACAATGTGTCACTTTTTAGTCTAATGCAGAACTGTACCAAATCCGTTAGCTATGCATGTTGTATAAGTTCTTAAACTTCCCAGCCCTATGCATGTCTACTCTGAAATGAAGCCCATTTCACACTTACACAAAGGGAGCTTGAATTTGCTATCAAGTTAATGAGGGAGCTGAACTCAAGCACAGCTACTTTACTTGACAAGGGTGCCTCTATGACACTTTTGCAAACATGAAACTGTTGCCTTTATGCTTTGTATTTTAAACATGTACATCTAAGATGTTTATACTTGCAAAATGTAAAGTGGCCCTCAGGCTAATGGAGAGCAATGCAATTTGATCAACATTTTGGATGCAGTTAGTTAAAAGATCAACCACCTTTTACCCACATTTAATTAACAGCCATGAATTTTTCTTTATTATGCAGGTCATCAATGAACTGTAATTTTTACAGGGCAGGGAGAGGGCAGGGAGAGTGTTAACAGTGGGAGAGCACAGAGGGGGTGGAATTGGCAGAACTAGTTTATGCAATATCCTATTCCCCCCTCCCAAGCCTTCCTTGTGATTGCACCTTGTGATTGCACCAGCAAATGCAGATCCAAGTAGCCCCATTTAAAACACCGACAGTTACTGAGATGTTTTCATTTTCCACCTAAAACCAGATGGCACATGCTATCTTGCTAACTAAAAATTATTTTAAATATACAAGTTGAAGTGCAAGGAAAGAAACACAGTGTAGTTCTGTCTTGAAGCAGGTTCTAGTAGGTCAACCAGACCCAATTTTAAGTGCATGTTTTCTTACCTGCCTAATTTTCTTTTTTTTTTTAAATCCCACAAGCCTTTCCTTTCCCCTTTCATCAATTGGGAGATGTTTCACTTACACTAAATTCGGTACCAAGTTTCAAGTTTCCTGCTGACTCTCTGATCATGGAAAGGCTATAGCCAGTGGTGAAATTCAGCCAGTTCTCACCAGTTCTGCAGAACCGGTTGCTAATTTATTGATATACAAAAAGTAGTGCTGTAGTAAGAAGCAGTACAAAGAAAGGAGGACACAGAACCGGTTATTAATTTATTTGAATCCCACCACTGGCTATAGCCATCATCCAATTTAAGCACAGCAACCACTGAAATACATATACATAGAGATGTTTAGGAATGCAATGGTTTTGGAGGAGGCAAAGCAGTGAATTTGTAATTCTTCAGTCAAATGGCAGGACATGCAGAAAGACATGGCTTTCAGAATACAGAAAAGTAGAGGCACATATTATAACAAAATCAGATGCTTATTCATTCAAGTAAGATCCTGTTACCTGATATGCAATTAGCATTTGTTCTTATTTAAACCTTACAGAGACTGCCTTCTAAGTTATTTCTTTCTGCAAGAGGAACGATGACAGCCCCCATATAGAAAAACTGCACAGAGCTCCCTTCTAGAAAACATGTGGAGACAAGTATTACTCAACCGAAACAACCAGGTGAATGGTTATTTTGCAGTTAATCAGTTATTTATAATTCTTTTAGTTATCCTTTGATTAGCTAACTAAAAGGAGGCCATTTTCCAAAATCGACTTGTCATTAGATTCTATCCAGTGCCCATAAGACATAGAAGTTTGATCATCTAGTCCAGTGTTATTCAAACTGTGGGTCGGAACCCACTTGGTGGGTCGCGACCTGATGTCAGGTGGGTTGCAGGAAACTGGGAGCAGCTATTTTGGAAACTGTAGTCCTTACTCTGGTTACATCCCTTTTGTGAGTGTTAACAGTTTAAATTTCCAAGTCAGGGATTTTTTTTAAATTTTGTTTTCAGTTCAGTGCTTTTACGTATTATTTTGTCCTAATCTTGCTTTCTGTCAGGGATGTTTCATGGTTGTACAATTACTGCAGTCCAAGAATGCCAATTTGCATTTCAGGAGTGTCATTTTATTATGTGTCATTTTATTATAGGAGTGTCATTTTATTATGTTACAATGACAACACTTCCTGCTTGATGATGTCACTTCCTGCCATAGCATCACTTCTAGGTTAATGGCATCACTTCCGGTGGGTCCCAACACAAGGACCATTCTAAAAAGTGGGTCCTGATCCAAAACCTTTGAATACCACTGATATAGTCTGTGACTTCTGTAATCAATACTACTATTGTAATCAACCCCTGCTAACTGGGCAAGAGGCACTTTTTCAAGTGGTGTCCTCTTATATTTAGCAGGGGGAGAGCAATTGTCCCTCTTCACCCCAGCACAGTGTCTTTCTCGTGGCTGTTGCTGGTGGTGTTCTCCATTCTTTTAGATTGTGAGCCCTTTTGGGACAGGGAGCCATTTAACTTTAATGTTGTTATTTGCCTGTAAACCGCTTTGTGAACTTTGTGTTGAAAAGCGGTATATAAATACTAGTGATTGATTGATTTGAGAAGAACAAAAGGAAATATGTGTAAGCAATTATGGAAAACTATACTAGTTCCTTGATTTTGACACTATACTTTTTCCATACTTCAACACTTTCCCATTTATTTGCTTGTTAGCTAACCACACTAAGAACGATTAAGACCCTAAGTCAGTGGTTCCCAAACTGTGAGTTGGGACCCACCAGTAGGTCATGAATCAATTTTAGGTGGATCGCGAAGAACTTAGAGGAGCCATATTGAAAATATTTCCATATGGGATGGTGGAAAGGGGGAGGGCTGTGTGGTTGTTTTGTTTGTGTCAAGGTTGTAAATAGGCTTTTTCCTTTCTGATTCACTTTGCTATTGGAAAACGGCTGAGAAGTAAACCAACTTATCACTGCATTCTCAGGAAAGCAGCAGGCCCTGGCGTCACAATGATCGCACTTCCACCCATGACATTACTTCTGGTGGGTCCCAGAACAGATTGTCATTCTAAAAAGTGAGTCCCGGTGCTAACATGTTTGAGAACCATTGCCCTAAGTGACAACCCTACAAGCAGAAAGAGAAGGTCATTAGCAAGTAGTTCTTTATCCAGAGAATGCCTCCTGATCACAACTCCCATTTGCTATGGCAAATGCTATGATCTAGTTATGCCTCTTCTATTGCTTGCATGCGCCATCACTATTAATCCAATGTACTGTTTATTTTATTCGCTTTCCAGCTTTCCATCACTTATGTGGATGCCCATGCCATCTTCAAATAACTTCAGTTACTATTTTGGCTATTAAGCTTTATGCTTAAACTGAATCCTGGCATACTGAAAGTGTCTGGTCTTTCCATTGCACTATCTCAGACTTGTACAGTTTCACAAAGTTAAGGGTGAAACATTAGGAGAAAGAGGCTATATTTAATGACTGGTCCTAAAGCCCATACCAGGAACTTTTCATATGATAGTGTTTATTAGTTGCAATGCATGTACTTACAAAACTGCAGATGACAAGTACCATCTTAGAAGAGTCTCTCTCTATTATATAAAAAAGAAAGGGAATGTTAGCTTAAATATGGGTGCATCATCTAAAAATATAGGAAGTATTTCTTTAGAATATTCTCATATACCAATTTTCAGATAATTATTCAGTATATGAACCAACTACAGTCTCTTTAAACTGAGAGGGACTTATTTGAAACCCTCATTTTGAATTCAGGTTTTAAAGGTATAGCAGGCCAGCCCTGGGCAAGATACTAGAGGAGAAATCAATTGAGAGCACCCAAGAGTCAAACAGCTGTTAGACAAAGAAAGCTTTGTCTTCTTTTTTTTTAAGCGCCTCAAGGCTACAACAAAAACATTTCCCCTCCAGCTTATAAAGAGCCCTAGGTGCTCTACCAAACCCGAATACGCTCACACACAATCCTGGAAAGCAACACTAGCAATCAGCTTTACAGCATCTGGTCCTTCAAGGGAGATTGAAATAATCAGAAGCGTTTCAAGAATCAACACGCTGGGACAGGGCTCATCCAACATAAGCTGATCACCGGATTTATTTCACTCCCAGTAGTTAACATGACATGGATATGACACAACGCTGCAATTATCAGTGAGGCAGCTCTAGCAAAGCTGTGCTAATGAACGCCATCTGGGAACCCTCCATCATCCTGAACTCTCCAAGGAGGGTATCACAAAAGGGCAAAAGCAGGTACAAAGCAGCTGTGATGTATGGAAATATCAGCATGATTAAAAGGCATAAAGGGGGGGGGCATTAGGACACAGAATGGAAGAGATTCCTCCCATGTAATCTATTGGCTAGGCTAACAGTACCTATGGATTCAAAAGATACGTGAGCGCAAAGAACATCACATAAGAACATAAGAAGAGCCCTGCTGGATCAGGCCAAAGGCCTATCTAGTCCAGCTTCCTGTATCTCACAGAGGCCCACCAGATGCCCCAGGGAGGCATGAGACAACAAGATGCTTGGATCCTGTTGCCACTCCCTTGCACCCAGTACTCTGAAGTAGCCTACTACTAATGTAAGGAGGTTGCACAATCCATCATGGCCTATAGCCCATGATGGACTTTTCTTCCAGAAATCCGTCCAATCCCCTCTTAAAGGCATCAAGACCAGATGCCATCACCACCTCCTGTGGCAAAGAGTTCCACAGATTAACTACCCGCTGGGTAAAGAAGTACTTCCTTTTATCTGTTTTAACTCTCCCAACCCTCAGTTTTAGCAGATGCCCCCTGGTTCTGGAGTTTTGAGAGAGGGAAAAGAACATCCCTCTATCAACTCTATCCCTTCCGTGCATTATTTTGTATGTCTCAATCATGTCCCCCCTCAGGCACCTTTTTTCTAGGCTGAAGAACCCCAAACGCTGCAGTCTTTTCCAGGTGCCCCAGCCCCGTAATCATTTTCATCGCTCTCTTCTGCACCTTTTCCAGCTCCACTATGTCCTTTTTGAGGTGCGGTGACCAGAACTGTACACAATATTCCAGGTGTGGCCTTGCCATCAATTTGTACAATAGCATGATGATATTGGCTGTTTTATTCTCAACCCCTTTTCTAATTACCCCAAGCATGGAATTGGCCTTCTTAATTGCTGCTGCACACTGGGTCGATACCTTCATTGAATTGTCCACCAGCACCCCAAGATCTCTCTCTTGAGCTGTCACAGACAGCTCAGAACCCATTAGCCTATAGGTGAAGATTTGGTTTTTTGCCCCAATGTGCATCACTTTACACTTGTTTAGGTTGAAACGCATCTGCCATTTTGCTGCCCATTCCCCCAACTTGGAGAGATCCTTCTGGAGCTCTTCACAATCCCTTCTGGTCTTCACCACCCGGAAAAGTTTTGTGTCATCCGCAAACTTGGCCACCTCGCTGCTTATCCCTGTCTCCAGGTCATTTATGAACATGTGATCACATGTGATTCACAAGTCACTTCATCATGTCCCAAGGAGAAAAAGATTCCCTTTAAGATTCCCTATTACATGGCATACGTAGGAGCCATTATCTTCCTAGCAACCCATTTTCAATTCTGCTGTAAATACCAAGTATCGGTGATAGGATACGACAGCAAGAAAAACAAGAAGGTTCCTCATCACACAACTGAATATTTGCTTCTACACATAAGGCCTTTAAGAAAATCATAACCAATGAGAGATAAAGCAACAAAAAGTTCACAAATCGGTTTTTACAGACAAAATCAAATAACTAAACGGCTCCCTGACCCAAAAGGACTCGGGGCGGGGGCAATCCTAACCAACTTTCCAGCACCGGGGTAAGGGCAATGCAGCTCCGGGGTAAGGGAACAAACATTCCCTTACCTAGATGGGGCCTCTGTGATAACTATTCATTGCAGGATGCAGCAGAGGCCCCACTGGCACAGTGCTAGAAAGTTGGTTAGAATTGCATCCTCAATCTGAAAAGATGCAGAAGACCAGCAGCAAATATCCACTAGAAAAAACACTATGTTGGTATGAAGAGGGAGAGTTATTCTCACCTTGTTAAATATCAGAGGAGCAAAACCTGAAACAGTGCCTCTTCGCCCAATTAGCAGGGTATTTTTAAATATAACAATAATGCTGCGTTTTGATCAAGCCTTGCATCTTCCAGATAGGGAAACTGTGCTATCTTCTATCTGGGCAAAGAGGCAGTTTTTACTATGATGGCAGTCTTATATTTAGCAGCAGGAGAGCAACTGCTTCATTTACTCCAGCATAGCAGCTCTCCCAGGGACCGCTTGCTAGTGTCTTCCGTGTGTGTGTGTTTTTTTCAGTTGCAATTCCCTTTGGGAGAGGGAACCATCTTCCCACTTCTTTTGCTACATAAATTGCCTTGAAACTTTTTTTCATTACAACAGAACAAACAAATATTCTCAATAACAGCCACAAAAGTGCCCAATTTAAAGCAAAGACCCACATTAAATATTGGGCAGAATCCAATCCACAATGAGCACAGAGACCATTCAAAGAAGGATTTCTGCCCCACCTCCAAGATGTGTGCACAATGCACACAGGTCCATATGTAGGCACCATGCCAAGGTAGCGGCTACAGTGAACAGGAGGTGAGCACAGGACTCCTACTTATAATGGCCTCATATGTGGTGTGCCTGTGCTTGATGCTGTGGGAGAGCAAGGCCCTGTTAAGAGGATTTCTCCAAGTGCTGCAATCTATCAAGCCTAAAGTCTGTCCACAGTTACTATTTCCCAGTATGGGCATACTGTCATATAAGCATTGACATTTACCAGGTTCACATGTAAACCCAGTTTAACTTTTCCCAGTGTAAGTTCCACGGTAAAGGTTAGCCCTATCTCAGATTTGACATAAACCCACAAAATAAATGACATACATAAAAATATTTATCCAGTAAGCCAATGCTTCACACGTGTTTCCCAGTATCCAGATGTTACTTTGCCCATTCATCATACCTGGCTTTGAATTTGCCCTGAAGTCTGTTTGCCTGTTTCAAAATACAGCAATTCTGTCAATGACCACATGAGTCACTATCAAACACAAACACTCACAAGTCAAAATTTACAAGGTTAGGGCTTGGATTTTGAGCATTCGATCTTGTACGCCTCATGAAACGACACCTTCAGGGTTTTCACTCTCCATCTCTCCAAAACGAATGCTAACATTTCCTTTTCATTAACGCAGAAGATTTAAATCTAATCTGTCACTTTGAAGTAACTCCTTCTTTAACTATAACAGATGCTGCTGCGGAAGGTATTATAAGAACGCTACACTGAAGTCGAGAGACTAATGGAGAGAAATCAGTAAAGCAGATTATACCAGAAACTCAGATGCCTAGAACACACTGAGGAAAATTAGACAAAGGTTAAACAATTTTAGGAGTTCAGAAGTAATACACACAACAAATTTGGTACTATTCTTAATATTTTGTATCTTGTAACAGTGTCAGTTACAAGTTAAGGGGAAACATGAAGGGTCACAGGTAAGTCTTCGAAGGAATCAGTGATACTACTGTGATTTTTCCCCAAAGATTCACTGGAATTTATTTACTATGGATTGTGTTTATGGAAATACAAATGTTAACAAAGGGCGCAATCCTATCCTGGAGTTAGGTCAATGTGTCAGCCCAGGAGTGTTGCAAATGCATAGTAAAGTGTGTTTGGACTACTGTCATAGTCAAGGAGGATGGTGCATGACCATGTGCTGGCCTCCCTGACTCTAAGGGTGTTGCAAATGTGCATTTGCAACACTCCTAGGTCAGCACAAGCTACTTGTGTTGGCCTAACTCCAGGTTAGGATTGTGCCCCAAGTTTGTGAAAGAGAAGGTTCTTGCCCCCCTGTGTTCATGAAAGATGGCTCTGCCCATTTTCAGCAGATTCCTGCCCCAACTGCAGCTTTAAATCACATACCACCCTATCCCATAGGTCTTATGGCACAATGTGTCATATTTCCTTCCTATTCAATGGAAAAGCCAGCTCCCACAACCTTCTCAGCCTGCAACAGCTACAATTTTAAAATAGCCATTGGAAAAACAATTATGTGCCTGTTGCAGCTAGGCCTGAATTCAGCTGGAGTTTGCTCATAGGACACCACTACAAATCTTGTCAGCATATTGTGCTAAGTTAAGCACACAGTGGAAGCAAAAAAAATGACCTCCTCATCAGAGACAGATGCAACTAGAATAGCCAACTCATAATCACATCAGTGTTGTATAAAATACATTACAAAACAGAGGACGATTCCAGCTTTCCCATCCACTCACTCATACAAGAAATTGACTCAGCTTTTCTCTTTCATGGAGACCACGCAAAACATAAATAAAATAGCAGTGAATGGCACAGGGGTATAATTATTAATCTACCCTCTTGCAGAGTCACCACAATTGTTCCTCCAGTGAAGCTTTAGGGAGACAAATACTGTATAGCAGCAGTTCTCAAATTTTTTAGCACCAGGATCTACTTTTTAGAAAGGCAATCTGTCCAGGACTCACCATAAGTGACTTCATGGCCAGAAGTGCCATCACTGAGATGCCAGAGCCTTTTGCTTTCCTGAAGATGCAGCAATAAGCTGGGTTATTTCTCAGTCATTTTCCAACAGCAAAGTAAAGGGGGGAAGTCAATTAACAACCTTGACACAAGCAAAACAACCACACAGCTCTCCCCTTTCCAGCATCCCATCTTCCCATATTTTCAATATGGCTGTTCTAGGTGCTTCGTGTTCCACCTGAAATTGGCTCATGACCCACTAGTGGATCCCAACCCACAATTTGGGAAACAGTGATGTATAGTAACCTATAAATTACCATGGAAAATTGATAGAAAAGTCACAATATTGAGGCTCGAAGCAAACAGCAGTCATTATGTTTGTGAATCAGTGTCAATTCTGTTTGCTCAAGCAAACCCAACTTTGAAATCTCTGTCCCAATCATCATTAGAAACTGACCGGATTTATTCAAAACAGAAACCAATTTATATTCATTTGTACAAATTCTATTTATTCCAGTTTGCCCAACCAAATACAACAGGCAGCCCCATCCAAACCCCAACACTGGGCTGACGCTAACTGCTAGCATCAGCCCAACGGCAGCAGTGCTGGAGCAAGAACACCCACCAGCACCCTTGTGCCAGCGCTGTTGCTGCTGGGCCAACGCTAGCAACAGCATCGGTCCAGCAGTGCTGGCTGAAGCCAGTGGTGCAATGCTCTGTGCCAGCTGAGTTTGGCTGGCACAGGGGCATTTCCGGGCAGGAAGAGGGAGGGAGGGTGTTTCTGGGCAGGGGGGGAGGCCAGTAGGCATGCTAGCCAGGGAGGGGGGTGGAGCTGGGATGCGGCCGTTAGGGCAGCAGGCACAGATCGGAGTAAGCCCATCTGGCGGCTGGCACCTACCCCGGAGTAAGGGTATGTACATGGCCTTGCCCGGGGTGGTTCAAGCCAGCTCCTAACTTGCATTGGATATGGTGCAGGGACACCGGCCTGCTGACTCCAGCACAAGTTAGGATTTCAGTTCCAAGTGCATTTTTTTACTGGTTAATTTTACTGACTAATGGACCAGTAATATCTAAAATTTAGCACAGTGGTGTAAACATCCGGCATACATTTATCTAATAACTCTCATAATTCTGAACTAGTGGCTAAGAGACAGAACTGCAGGTCAGGACTTCCCTGGTTTGAGTCTTGCCTCTGCCATGAACTCAACAGGTGGTTTTAAGCAAGTCCCTCCCGATCAGCTGCAGTGCGGGGACAATTGAGTATAATACTGACCGCACTGGTTTCCAGTAAGAATTATATCAAAGTAACATATGTGAAGCCCTTTGCACACCCAAGAAGTATCATACCGATTATTTATAGGTGTGTCTGATACCCATGTGCATTAAAGGGACAACAAAAGCCCCAAAACAAAAGAGCACGTTGACCCGTAGGGAAATGTTTAAAGCGAGACAAAAGAAATACCTGAAATAATAAGCTCTGATGCAGATCAGACCAGCGGGGTCTTCCTTTTCAGAAGGAGCTATAGTGTTCCAACTAGAAAAGCAATCTTGAGGAGTTCTGAATTGGAATCTACTCTATTCAAAAAGGAGGCCCTATTTGAATTCAATTTCTTTCCCTCTTTCCTAAGGACTTGCCCATCTTGCATTTGCAACACCTGCATATCAAAGCAAAATTCAACATGTTCAGGAACACAGCTGCAGTATTGGAAACATCTGCTGAATTCCTGCCCACTACGCACAGGTGCTAGAAAAACAGGTTCTCTATCACACTAAAAAAGGGGGGGAGTGCACTCTACTTTGAATTGGAAACAAAGTCAGCCAATGATTGCAATGAATAACTGTTGGCTAATTGGAAACTTCATGTTCAGAAACTAGGGACAGATAACAAGATACAGCAATGGCCTTCATACTCAGCTTATGAGCTTCATAAGAACACAAGAAAAGCCTTATCTGAGGCTTCCTGTATCTCACCGTGGCACAGCAGATGCCTCAGACATCCAGATACCTTCATGATCATCCCACATTCTGATGTAGCCTATTACCCTTGCACCACTGCTGAGGAAGACACCAGACTGCGGTTGGGGCTTTACTTTATTAGTGACCAGTTTTTTAATCATGAAATCTACTGAACATACTGTCCCTTCCTCGCCAGTCTGGGGTGGGCAAAAAAACTGCCATCCATAGCAGCTACCCAACAGAAAGCTTCCCTTTTCCTGGTGACCACACATCTAAGTGCTGCAGGTACCAGATCAAGAATGAGCAAAACAGAAATCGGAGCCTATTCGCAAGGGTTTGATTTGAAAGCACATTGAGAGCACCATGAAGACAAATGCCACGCGCCCTCCAAGAGTTCACTGCCCTTGGTCTCCTCCCTAAAGTCCCAGCTCCAATATCCACGTGTGTAGGCGATTTTTTTGTTTTGTTTTTTTAGCATTTCGCAGAAAGCAGGAGCATCGGGGCGGGGCCAGGCTGATGTCAGGGAGTTCCCCGCTCCCACCTCCAAAAGCGGAAGGCTTGAGAAGGCAGCGAGCGTGTACTCAAGCCGCTTGCTTCGCAATTTTGACTGCTAAGCTCCTGACACAGGAAGGCTGGCAAAGTCGAGACGCGGGAACGGAGAACGGGACGAGGCCGGCTCCACTATGCCTTTGCGGGGCAACGCAAGTTGAACTAGGCGCCTCAGATGATGTTCGCACCTTCCGATCAACGCCGGACGAGCGGGCGCGGAACAGCGCGCTCAGTTCCCCCCAGCCCGCCCGCCCGCCCGCTTCTCCTGGCCCCCGAAAATCGAAACCGGGTTGAACTGATCACCTCGCCCTCGAAACTCTCACAGGCCCGAAAATGCGCCTGCAAATTGGACGGGGGGGGGGAGGGCGCGTCGGCAACAGCTTCATCCTTGTCCTTCACGGGCCGCGCAGCGCCTTTCCCCACGACTACGAGCTGCTCAGAAGAGGAGGCGGGAAGGCGCGCGACCCACAGGCGCGTCTTTCCGCGGCTGTCTCCTCCTGCGCCGCGCCGCGCCGCGCCCGCAACACTCACCCGCCGCGGGCTTGGCTGTCCCCTCCCGCTTCTCTCCAGCCCTTCCACGGCGCGGACGAAGACACGGCGCGCGCGCTCTGCCCCGAGCCGACTTTCTAAGGGCGCCAGCGGGACGCTCAAGCGGGCTGGAGAGGCTGCTGGGCGGGGCTTTACCTGCCTGGGCGGGGCCGGCGAGCGTTCCAGGTGGGCGACTGGGCGCGCGGCGAAAGAGTTTCCCGGGAATGCCGCGGGGGGCGGGGAGAATACCACTCCTGCAAGAGAGCGGTGTTGGTGCTGGAGTCCGCCCGGGAACGCCGTCCCTGGCGCGGAAAGTCGCGAGTTCTTAGAGGCGACGTTCCTTCCCACGCCACGGCCCAATTCCACCACCAGGCATGCAGCCATGCAGGTGTGGCGAGGAGGAGCGCGAAAAAAGGGTTGGCCAGGCGTGGGCTTCAGAGCGTGGCAGGAATCGGTTGTCTGGTCATCATCCTGTTAAAAACCACTTGCCAAGCCTCAATAAAACCTGAACATCGCACGGGGGTTGAGGGCGTCCTAACGATGCGACTCGAGTCTAGGCGGGCCTACGCAGAAGTAGGTCCCGTTCTGCCCGCTCCCAAGAAAGTATTATTGGCGTGCAGTTTTTGAGGCTGCAGTCTCACCCCCTGGGACTTGGAACAAAGACTATTATATAGAGGAGAGGAGCAACAAGCGTGCCCTCTTAAAAAAACGTGCAGAGGCTTGAGTATGATCAACTGAGTATGATCAATGATTGAGTATGTGGATCAGAGACTGAGCTTGACCTCCACTGCCATTATTTTTAAATGGCGACCCCCCCCCATTTAATGAACTCCTCCCCCATCACAGTTTAGGCCTACCCATAATTTAAGGTTGCAGTTGTTGTTTTTTAGGTTCTAGTCCTAGAACTTTTTTTGCTTCTAGCATTGTGTTTGGTTTTCAGATTCTAGTGTGCTAGCCATGCTGGAATTCTGAAAGGCTAGTAGCTCAGAGCTAGCCACCACCACACATAAGTCACCTCCACCTAGTTTCTATCAAAAAGAACACAGGAGCCTGTGGCCTCCATAGCGTTGAGTAACAACATGGCAACCTCCATACAACTGGTTTAAATGATACAACACTCTTTTGTTTTTAAAAGAACCACACTAGACGTAGGCGAGCAGCATGGTGGAAACGTCACTTCCACATATTTTCCAGCTAAAAGAAGAAAGCAGCCCAAGTCTCACGTGGCATCTGGTAAAATTGCTTATTAATTAGGGACATATCTGATTAAAAGCCCTTCAGTGGGCAAACTAAGCACCTTCTTCCACTGAAGCCAGTAGAACAACTGTAACTGAAAGCATGCCCTTGGTATGGCTAAACCTGAACTAATATTTTGGCATATTTTCTGCAACACCATTTCTAGGGTTAAAGTGCTGTGGTGTAGCGATTATTTCTGCAGAATAACAGCATGGAGGTAAAATACTCTCTCTCTCTCCCCTGCAGCCCCAGTTCAAATTGTGGCCACATCTCCTGCCCGCAAGCACCCCTAAATCCATAACACTAAATGCAAAATTGTGTAGTTAAGTATAGATACTAAGGGTTGAATTATATGTAAGTAGTTGGTTTTTTAAAAAAAACAAAACAGGATAATATTTTTATCTCAAACATTCCATATTTTAGTGGTGCCATCTGTTTTATGAACTATGGATCCCAGCTGTACAATCAAATAAATATGCACATATGAGCAGGGTTGGAGTCAGGGGGAGTTATGCAGGGGCAGTGACATCAGTAGAATTGCTCAGATGCTACCTTTGATGCTTGTTTACAGGACCTTAAAAAAGAAACACCAGACTCGGCAGGAGGCAACATGAGAAAGTTCCCTAGTATAGTGGCATATATTTAAGCCTTCATCTTTCCCAAGGCTGCTTGAGATAGTAAGAGACTAGGCAGTTACATACTGCTTAAGTATGTAGCTCATGAAACATTAAGGCTACTTCCCTATACACATTTACCTGAAAGTAAGTCCAATTGAATAGAATGAACTTACTTCTGAGTTGGTGTACATAGTATACTAACATTTTCTATTTATCCAGGACATATTTAAAATCTCAATTTTCAAATTCAACATTCAGAATTCAACATTCGTTTAAAGCCTGGAACCTGCTCCAAGAGTTTAGGATGAAATGAGATACTTAAGAGTATAATAAGCATCAAAATAAGTGGCAGAAAGAAAAAAAGCCAACATAATTGAAGGCATTTGGAGTTGTTGCTGCCATCTTAGAAGAGTATGACTGTTTTAGAGTATGTATTATGCATATCCAGGATATTTAATTACAGAGAAACTGTGTTTGTAGATGCAATTGAAGAAACAAATTTGTTTTAAGAAATTGAAGAAACTGAAGAAGCAACTGCAACTTAAGAAACGAAGGAACAAAGAAAAACAAAGCAAGAGAAGAAAGATATGGGGAAAAGCTTCAGGATAGTTCAGTTCTCTGCCAAAAATGCAAAAACATTACACATCTTTTTCCATAGGGGAGGGCAGTTTGTGCATTTGAAATTGCAGTAGAACCAGTGCAAAGAAATTAGTATTTAAGTTTATATAAAGTTATTAAGGTACACACAGAGATTACATATAAATAAATGCAGGTAAGAAAGGCAGTCAATCTTTTAATACCTTGCACTGTCATCTAGTTAGGGACCAGTGCATGGATGAAAAAAAGGATAAATGTCAAAGCATAGCCTTATTTAGCTTGCAAATGTAGTTTGGTGTAAAATGTAAATAACTACATGTGAATGTATGCAAAACTTAAACAGAAAGCAAAACTGATGTAAGAACATCATGGAAGTTTAGAGGAAGTTGTATAAAAGAAGAACGTAAGAATTTGGATAAATGTCTAGGAAGGATCGGATGAAATAGATGAAAGGAGCGTAAATAAAATTTAAAAAGTGGTTATAACTGAAAATAGCTGAAAGAGCATAGTGATGAAAATCAAGGTATTGCTGTATATTCCAATAGCAGCTGAATATGTACTGTATATGTATTTCCTTGCCTCCCATACATTTGTGATAATTTTCAGGTAATCACTGTGATATATCTTTAAATGACAGTGCTAACATATTGATTTATAATCAGCAACCTTGTTAGAGTTGCACTGATGATTTATAGTGTTTTTCTTCACTAAGTATGGTATATACATTTCTGAAACAAGAAGACTGTGCATGTAATATGTCTGCAGAGACTGCCACCTAGTGGAATTTAAGCCATCTGGTTTCAACTATCAAACTAAAAAGAATATAGTAGTTCTAATCTTTTAAAAAACATGAGGGGAGGAGGTCTCTCCAGGGAGGCAGGCCGCCAGAGAAAGCACAAGGTCTTCACTGATCCCTCCTATATAAGTTTTTAATAGGATAAAGTGCGAGCACCCTGTTACCCAGTCAATTGTCATTGAGGAAACTGCTGAAAAATGCTTGAGAAAACAGGAAGAGCTGTTGCCAATCTGAATAGACATAATATGGAAGAGATTGTCAGTGGTTTTACTCTACTGAGTAAAAGGCAACTTCATAAGAGAAAATTGTCAATGAGTCTTCAGCCAGAGCTATCTAAGAATTCCTGAGTCCCCAACCTTTATAAGTGGATAACAGGCAGCACAGACCCTGTGCATCAGGGCAGGAATACTGCAACTGGGTGGTTAATGTCTTGGCTGAAAAGTCATGCTACAGGTTTGCCCGTTAGACATATTTATAAGTCTAGTGTATCTGCCATATTTGTATTTAATAACTCTTCTTGAGGAGGGCACATATAGCAGGACAGGACCTGCAAAAAAAAGTCAGGAGCCAATCTGGCAATCAGAAAGCGTGAGTTCCACTTCCTTCCTCCTAATGCAGTCCCATAGCAAGAAAGGCTGATGGTAGATACACTTATTTATATTTATAAAGGGTGTGTGTGTGTTCGTTCCAGCATAATTCTGGAACACCTGGAGCGATTTACACCAACCTTGGTACATATATGGCTTATGATCTGGAAAGAAATACTGCGGTGAAATCCCCCCCTGGCACCCCTAGAAGTGGGGGTGCGAAGGGGGTGCCATGTAAAAATACAAAACAATGGCCGATATTGGTGTTGAATCCATAGTTTTTGGGGTCACTAAGATGAACGGTGATGCTCCGGATGCTGTTAAGTCCACATTCAGCCCCCCTCGGCATGGGGGGTGAGAAGGGGTGCAAGATACAGTGTTTAGAACTAGAATATCCGCAGCACGCTGATGGTGGTGTAGAGGACCCCATTTGATTTCAGATTTCAGAACCCATCTCAATTCTAGAAATACTGTGGGACTAAGACACCCCTCGCGCCCCTAGGGGTGAGAAGGGGGTGACATGTAAAAATAATAGAAAACGGCAGATATTAGTGTCGAATCCATAGTTTTCGTGGTCACTGAGATGAATGGTGACACTCTCTATGCCGTTTCAGTCCACGTTCAGCCCCCATCAGCATGGGAGGTGAGAAGGGGTGAAAAATAAAATGTCCAAAATGACCGACATTAGTGTCAAATACATAGTTTTCGGGGTCACTAAGCTGATTGATGACAGTCCTGATGACATTTAAGCCCAAGTGTAGTTGAATAGAACGAATAGAACTCTGCAGAACCTTCTGGAAATTTTTAGAAATCATTATGCCCCAGTCTTGGACTTCAATCAAATACTTGCCATGTTACCAGGTGTAGTCACTGAATACAAGGCTATCGATACCGTAGTAGATGCCTATGAGGTCATCAATTTCCCATCAGACTTCCTAAGCTTACTTGATTCGGCTGGATTGCCACCACATTGTCTTTTACTTACAGTGGGATCTCCAATTATTTTACTACAAAACCTCGACCCGCCAAAACTTTGCAACGGCACAAGGCTGTGTGTCAAGAAGATGCGGAGTACTGTAATTGAAGCAACCATCTTAACAACAAAGGGAGAGGGTGAAACAGTTTTTATCCCACGGATAACACTCATTCCGACAGATCTCCCTTTTAACTTTAAGAGGTTGCAATTTCCAGTGAGACTTGCATTCTCGATCATGATCAACAAGTCACAGGGGCAGTCTATTAAATACTACGGAGTGGATTTGAGATTGCCATGTTTCTCCCACGGACAACTTTATGTTGCTTGCTCAAGGGTGGGTTCACCCAAGAGTTTATTTATTCTTGCTCCTGGAGGTGAAACTAAAAATGTTGTTTATAATCAAGTTCTGAGTTAAATTAATATTATAGTGAATTTGTAAAATATTTACTTTATAATTTTTATACTGTACTTATACTTTTAACTTGCTGTACATAACATTTCTTCTATTTTACACTACAGACAGAACTCAATCCTTTTCCTATCTAATAGAAGCTTGGGATACATACATACATACCCGGGCAACGCCGGCTAAGGACAAGCTAGTTAGTAATAAAATATTGTTTTGTGCAAGGTTCAACATTTATTTCCAGGAAATGTTGCACAGAGCTGTCATTTGATCAGCTCTACCAGGTAGGAATGTAGGAAAGCACATACCAAACTTGCCATTTTTATGCTGTACGTTCATGAACCAGAAAGCTTATAAACTTGAGCATTAGTCACATGGACTGGAAAAAAGAGAGTTTCCCATAGTAAACACAAGCACCCAGGGTGAGTTAGCTTCACTTATTTTGTGCAGCATCCAGAAGAGACAAGCAGGGAAAAAGTAAAGTTAATGCAGGACATAATCACAGTAACCACTAATACATCCCACAAATGCTGCTTACAAGATAAAGTTTAGTTCAATTTTATTTCCACTTTAACAGTTTTTGAATGATACATCATGCAGTCTGCCAGTGTATCCATACATTTTAAATAGACAGTATTTTACAACCAAGATAGAAAGACTTATCCATGGGGAAAAGAAAGGGAGGTCCAGGTCTGCTGTTAAAGAGCTTCTTACAGCATCTTTGATAATAGTGGCAATTTTCCCCAGATTGTAACCATCAGAAAATCTCCACATTTCATTATTTCCTAAAACAAGCTACTGAACAGATAACATAGATCCCAGAGAATACACATCTGGAGTACACATTACACACTTTACAAACTAGACATGTATACTTCTACAGAATGCCTGAATCCCTATTGTTCTTCCACATCTTCCACTATTAAAAGTGTTTCAAAAACCACAGACACAGAAGCATTTAGGAGTAAGAGACACTTGAAAGTGGTAATCCTTTTATAAATATGGGTATTTGAACAGACATCTGTCCAACGCGTTTTGAAACTCCATAAAAAGCACTAAATTAAAGCTAGTTATCAAAGGAGGGAATATAACCCTGTAGGTTTAGTTTCACAACTCTAGTGCGGATCACTAATTTGTATTTTTAAAACGTTTTCGTATTTTCTGTACCCCAAATAATATGAAGGCATGAGGCTCAATCACCTGGCAGTAGACTCCATGCTGCTACTATACAACCTCTCATTTCAGTGTGGTTTATTTGAACTCACATATAGGAGGACCCACAGAAATTATCCAGGACCAGTCCCTTGAAAGGATATCATATGTTTATGATCAAGTTACATAAACTTTAATTTGGAGATTATCATCTGCATTCAGATAGGACTGAAAAAATGGTGCATGGAGTTTTTTTTTTAATAAGTCACTTTCCATCCACTGAGGTTTGTATACAGAAATGTTTTTTTTAAAAAACTGGCCAGCATGTCAGTACTAATTATTTAACTGTTTAATAGATTCAGGATAATCCTTTTCCAGACCAAAAAAAACAGCAAATTCTAGTCTGGTTCAGATACTTCCATAGGTGTTGCATCAAAAACACAAGCAAAGGGGGGCACCGAGTCCACACATACTTTGTTCCTTTCCAGGGGTGTCAAGGAATCCTGGCTCATGAAACCATAGCTCCATGTCTTGCCTAAATCTAGAAGCTACAGTTCAGCTTTGGCTTACAACTAGGATATAAAACCAAGATTTATTTATTTTTTAAGTTATATACTCCCTGGCTCTCAAGGATTCAAAGCAGTTTATAACAACGAACTCTGGCCTTCTATCCTAATTTGTAAATCACAGTAACACACAGGTTTGGACAGGACAAGGGAGTGAATTAAGAAGTCAAGATTTTTTTCCTGGGCAAGGTGAAGAGAGAATGAAAGAAAAGACTGAGAGAGCAAACAAGCTGAATTCTTGGTTGGCTCCTGTTTCCAATCCAACAAATCATGGTGGTCTAATTTAGGCCATATTTTTTTCATTTTTCTTAGTAACAAAACAGATAAAACTAAAAGGGGTATCTGAAAATAACTGGTGAGGAATGTGGGAAAAACAGTAGTATAAAAAGTACAATTAAACTCAGTAACAATGACATTTCACATTGCAATGGTCTCTGCCTAGTTATAGCAGACATTTTATCCTATCAAGTATTAAACGCAAGATTTATTTCTAAGCATTTTGTTTCAAGCTGAAAATACGGTTTTGAACATAAAACAAAGAAGCAATGGAGAAAAGCTCCAAGATAATAAATCAACAATATACAGATCTCTAAAGTCAGAAAAGTAGAGATGGGATTTCAGTTCAGTGTGCAAAGATACTTTAAAATAGAATCCTAAAAGGTATCATTAAAACGGTGCTTGCGAAACTGAAACTCCTTATGTTAAGTACGTGTTGCAGACAAAAATTAAACATATAGCAAGAAGATAAAAAGATGAACACTTTATACTGCAATCCTTAAATATGAGTGCTTAAAACAGGCCTTTTCAGCATTTCAAAGAATGTGCCATTTTGGAACCAAAATGAAAAAGTCAACATTGAGGCCTCAGCCAAGGGTTCCAGCTAGATGAACTGACTGGCTGATCAGCAACTAGCTGCTCCTGAGAGATATCAGGAATTCTATCCTTTTAGAGGCATCAAGGCTGGTTTTCCCACAAGTCCAAGTCAGGCACTTTTTTGTGCAGAACAGCCAAAGGCTGCTCCTTTTAATGCTATTCCAATTTCCCATTTATTCCAGTTAGTGGGGATTGCACTGATATAGTGCTCAATATACTACATTAATAATCTTGATGTAAGCAGAACATGAGCAAACTTAAAAAAATATTTAACACAAAAGGACAAAAAAAATATTCCCCAGCAGCTTAGCTACACAAAAGCAACTAAATGGGAAAAATAATACTTCATGAATAGTGTGCACTTTGTTTTAAGAGCTGGCCTGCACCTTATGATAGTCATGCAGGTAGCTGCTGGAAGCAGTCCCCACAGGGCAGATGCTACATGTGATAACCATAATGTTTGGAGAAGGTCACCCTCTCTGCTCACATGGTCTCTCTTGGTACAGAAACCAGGCACATTGTCTGGTCTCTACACCACAACCAGACAATGTTCCGCACAACAGGAGACAATTGCATGATGAAGCGTTATGAACATCATAACCACTTCTTAGAGCAGCTGGGTCATGGAATGGTTTCAAGCAGCTTTCTCTCAGTTGTCATGGCATACAGAGTGGCACTAAGACAACCACGTTAGTAACAGGAACGGGAGGCTTTTTTGTAAGACAGATTTCAACTATAAGAGGTTGGCCACATCAATCCAAAAATAAGAGTTTGGATATGGTGAATTCACATTTTCATTTTGCTGGCAGTGCATATACAATGTATCTATTTAGGAAGAAAAAAAGTTCAACACAATAGCAAAATAAACAAATGCAAAACTTGTAATCTTCCATTAAATATGTAACAAAGGTCCCCCTCCAAAAAAAAAATAGTGCAACAATAAATTAAACAAAAACTCTATCTTCTTTGCTATAGTTGAGAGCTTTTAAGCAACCTCAGGGGAAAATGCCTGAGATCAGTTCACAATCTTTAGAAAGGCTTTAAAGCAAATTAGTTTTTATTATGTCTATTAGCCAAGTACATTCAGAAGCCCCAAACTTACTCAATTAAAAAAAATAGTCACAGCAGCAAATAAGACAGAAGGAGCATAAACTCTGTCTCCATCATTTGTAACACATTATTTCAAGACGTTGCATATATGTGACATGTGACAAGAACATGACAAGCATATAAAGCAACAGTTTTAATACCCGTCTGGCTACTGATATGATCTATGGTTGTGTTTGCCTTTCACAGAACTCCAACTAATATCCTGACACTTCATGTAAGTTATTAAGAAAAATTCAAAGAGAACTCTATTACACTACTGTACTGATGAATGAGCTTAAACCAGGGGTGTCACTATAGCAGGCTGAATAGCAATCATGGTGCCTGCTGAGGGCTGGAAGTTCTATCTGTAAACAGGACGTGACATCATTTAGCATGATCTCATGGAGGATCTCATGGTGGTCTCATGGAGGAATTCATGAGCTGCAATTGACAGAAAAAAATGCAGATCTTGATTGTATTTTCAAGGTTTGGACTAGCCCAGTCATCACGATGGGAGTACTCAATCATCACATGGATCCACCCTTTCACCTATGCCAATTCTGACAAAGCATCTCTTTGCAGTTCAGGTGCTCTACAAAGTAATGCTGTGGCAGAAGTGGTGCTGCTGAAAAGGTGGCCTGTGTGATAATTGGGCTCTCCCAGCACTTTGGCAGCATCTCTCTCACCTCTTGGTCTACCTACCCACCACCACCCAGCATTCATTGCCTTCCATCTCTCCCTCCCAGAGACTCAGCAGCACTGCTGAAAGAGAGGCACTAGGAGAGCCCAGTTATCATGTGAGCCGGATATAGAGCTTTCTGTAGGCAATATATCCAGCTGACAGGCCTGATGTTTGACATCCCTGGCTTAAACTACTATTCCTAGGCAGACTTGCATTTGTTCAGTTCCAGCATATACTGTTATAAATACAACTTTAATGTAAACAAAAAAGGTATCCTCCAACATCTTTGTCCTTTTCTTTTGCACCGCACACTCAGCATGCACATATATTCTCTCTCAACACCCTGAATATTTTATTTCCTAATACAGAAGGTGTTCAAAATGTATTTCCAGACTTGTAGACCGTTTCAAAAACTTGAAGAAATTGGGAAGGGAAGAAGGTGGGAATGATTTTAGTTGCTCTTGTAAATTTCTTTTCCCAGTTTCATCAGTGCCGTGCTCCTAGATGGCTATCAGAGAACCTGACCAATGTAAATTGTTGTTACAGGTAGATCAGATGCTAAACTTATGATGTGCCCACATGACAAACTTCAAAATCTAGAGTTACACTAGCACAATTATCTACATCCCTAGAGTTTGATTTCTACTAAACAAGTGTACCAATGACGCTGGGATAATTTTTCATTTGTTTCCTTTTAAATATAAGTCCAAAGACTTCAAGATATTAAAAACGCTTCTTTGAGGAACTTTTATTTTTGAAAGCATGTTAATTCTTTTTTTCAGTCATATAACTGCACACTGTCCCATCCTCTAAAAATATAAAATAATATGCATATTGTACAGGAAATCAGAAAGTCATGATGGAACACAATCACCTGCTTTTGACGGCACTTGGTTGCTGAATGGTTAATTCTTTGTGGCCAGGTGTCAGAATTTTACTGATGCATCAGAGTACTTAAAACAGAAGAAAAATGCAACAGTGCCAGCACAGAACACCCTCGTAACTGGCACAATTAAATGAGGATCAAAAGCAGTCAATCAGTGATAGAGATTGAGTGGCAATTCTATGGTTAGCTTAGGTGGATTTGTTAAATACACTGTACATGGTTTCAGAAGAACACCTGGCTCAGACACACTTCTGTACACATGGAGATTCTACAGAGCTGAAACCAGTGCACTGCAGATGGCTATAGAAGGCGTACAATTAACAAAAAGTAGTACAGATCCAGTCCAAAATGGGGGGAAAAACTAGTGAACTGATGACAACCTTTTCACATGTGAAGTGAAGTCTGATCTGTTTGGGAGGAAAACATGAAAAACACAAAATCAGTATTTTTCAGGTCCAAATCCTTCCCCCCCCCCCCAAAAAAAAAAAACCTGTGTCATTCACCTGCTGAAAATGTGTGTATTTGAAATATTACATTAAAACAATTAAAATTTAGGAGGACAATAATCAGAACACAGTAGGGGAAAAAGCCACACATTTGATTATATCATTCATGTCTATCAAGATGAAGTTAATATGCAAACCAACCATTCTTGCTTTCCTATAGCCATGATTATAGGTATGGCAAATGCAAAGGAAAAAGAAAACTTCTGATCATGGGAAGAGAAAGATCAGGCATGTAAAAAAATGTCAACACTGTTCTAGCAAAGGCGTGCTTGGCAGAACCATCTATATAAAATCCAACCACCAAACAGGCTTAGGTGCCACCTGGTGGACAAATGCACAATATCTTAAACAGAATCAATTGTTTTTATATACATCCAAACTGGAACCAGTTATAATACTTATATCCACAAGGTGACCTATGAAATGGTTTATTTCAGATAAATAACATTTTATCAGATGGAGCAAACTGTTCCACATGCTAGTAACCAATCCAATGAATTGGCACTACCTGGGAAAAGTCTGCAAGTAACTGCACGTCCTGAGTGGTCCTGCTCCTTGGCTCTATTTGGCCTGCCTTCTTTTCTCCATGTCCCTCATGCTGCTGCCACTCCCAATGACTCCTTCCCCTGCTATTGTGGGACTATCCAATGTGCTTGCTTTGCACTGGACAGGGTAGGAGCTACCCACAGACACCTTCCAGTGCAGCCTTTTTAGGCTGCCTGCAACTACAGATGGTACCTCTAAGAAAACAGAAATTGCTGCAACCATTAAATTGCTTCTTCATACCTACATTGAAACAATAGTTTGGCAATGAAGTCTGGAAGAAGTCAAATTTTTGGAAGGCGACAAAGTAGGGTGTGGCTGAAGATGAGGAATTTGGGGCATTCTAGTCCTTTCTTACTCTAACAG
Organism: Lerista edwardsae; assembly: GCA_029204185.1. Taxonomy (NCBI): domain Eukaryota; kingdom Metazoa; phylum Chordata; class Lepidosauria; order Squamata; family Scincidae; genus Lerista; species Lerista edwardsae. The sequence continues at coordinate 503,333 of JAJKFI010000014.1, forward strand.
CAGGCAAGTATTTGTAATGGCCAAGTAGTGAGCAAATACAGTGCTAACCAGCTGTCATACCTGGAAGATAGTTGCACATAATTTCAAGTTGTTGTTTTTTGTTTTTGCCAGTAAGGATTTAGAAGGGGCAGAATGTAGTTTTTGGTGCGGGCAGCTCAGTGACCAGTTCAAATATCTCCATGAGCTCACCTGGTGTTTATTTTATGTTCTGATAGTAGCTTGAGTTGGACAATCCTCCTCCTCCCCGTATGGCATGAATGGCTGTTGGAGAACATGCTGGGTAATGCCCAGGGCGTATAGGCTTGGCTGCAAAAATAATTGAAATAAAATATATATTGGGGTTGGTGGTGTGAAATCTACAGTTTAGACATGCTGCATGACATTTTCTCACTTTGCGTTTCACACAGCAACAGGGGGACAAGACAGCAGAGCCCTACCTCATTTATGTAAGTGTTGTATAGAAATGAACATCTAGACTCACCAAACATTCCTAATCCCAAACCCAAATACCTTTAACATGCCAATGTCTCAGCTGACATGATGACTATGTCCTACAGCTACAGAGGCAAGATGCCTTTGAAATCTAGTTGTTGGCAGAAAAGCAGTAGGAGAGGTATATGTCTTCATCTCCCAACTGTGAACTTCCAAGGTGTATATGGTTGGCCACTGTGAGAAACAGGGTGTTAAACAGGATCTTGGATGAGACATCTGGTCCTATTCAGCAGGGATAGCCTAATGCTCAGATGGATGAAGATGGCACAAATGTCAGCAGTCTCCAGACCAGTAATTTTCAACGTTTTCATGTCAAGGCACACTTACAAGACACTAAAATGGTCAACGTCAAGGCACACCATCAGGGTTTTGTTTTGTTTTTTACAATTAGCAAGGCACACTGTGCTGCCAGTGGGGGCTCACATCCCCCAATGGCCCTACTAACAAATGACCCTCCCCAAATTACTGCGGCACACCTGGAGACCATTTGTGGCACACCAATGTCACAAATGTGGCATTGGGGTGCCACAAATTTTCAATCACGGTGACAAAACCACGGCACAGTGGTTGAAAATGGCTGCTCTGGACCAAAGCATGACATATGAGAAGCACCCCTGCCCTCATTTTCAACCTGTCATCAGATTACAAGCTTTTCACGTATCTGACACCTGAAAGAACAAATTCTACAAGCAGATGATCAAGCATCTCCATCCATAGTAACTACTGCTGGCCAGCCAAGTACATTTATAAGCATGTTATTTATTTAAAACATTTATATCCCAGCTTTTTCCCCATTGAAGGGGATTCTAAGCACAGTGTCACGCCCAGCCCACACTCTACCCTGGGGCTGGGTTGACACTTGGCACCCCCTCCCGCGGCTCCCCACCTCTTCACACAAACTAGCATTAGAGGGAGAAGGGTACACAAGAAGCGCATTTTGCAAATGGAGGGAATTTTTTTGTAGGGAGAAGTATTCCAATTATGAGAACAGACTAAATTAGTTCTGCAGACCGCAACGCAAGCTCACCAGCTCAGTGAGAACTGGGCCTTCAGGACAGCTATCGTACCTTTACTACTGCCATGGAGACAGTAAGACGCAGAAAGGACTAGTTTCGGATAGACCACAGTGATTCTGGCTGGACCTTCCATAACAAATTCCAAAGGGAATCATCAGTATTTTGAGATCAGTTAGGCTTGTTCTTAAACATTCGGAATGCCCTGATTTGCGAAGGATGACAATCTACAAAGAACAGTCCTGCTGGAGCAGATTCCTGCGTCCTGTTTCCTTCAGTGGCCAACCACATGCCTCTGGGAAGTCAACAGTTTTGTCTTTGAATGCAGAAGTTCCATAAAGTCATCATGACTAGTAGTTATTGTTGCCCTCCCCTCAAACTTATCTTTTAAAGTCATCTATACTAATGGTCCTTACCAAATCTTGTGACAGTGAATTCTACACATTAATTATACATCGCATGAAGTATTTTTTGTTCCAAATTTCCTGCCAGTCAGTTCTTATTTGATGAACTCAAGGTTTGCTTATCTTTTAACTACAGATAATTTATGAACAAGCTAAAAAGCACCATGCTCAATAGGGATCCTCAGGGAAACATCACTCCTTATATCTACACACTGCAAAAACGATCCCTTTATTCCTTTTCTCTGCCCTTTACCAACCTACAAAACAACCCATCCCCTTTTCATATGACTGCTAAGTTTATTCAAGAGTCTTTGGTGAGGCCTTGGACAAAAGCAATTTGAGAGTCCAAGTATACAGTATCTACCAGATCATTCCATTTGCATCCTTGTTGACATTCTCAAAGAACTACATAAATTGGTAAGGCTAGATTTCCTTTGACAAGCCATGCTGTTTTTGCTTCAGCAAGACTTGTTCTTCTAATGATTTACTGTAGAAGTGTGATAAGGAAATGAAGTCAAACACCAGGATTTTTTTCTCCTAAATGCAGTCATGTTTGATGAAGACAGAAAATCCAGGTTGTCTGACGGGATACACTATGTTCTTCTAATAGCCCATCATCACTACTATTCAGACACATACCAATCTGAGCAGAGTGTGCTCTTCTTGCCATGTTCTTGGCTCTCACAGCCTCTTTAATGCGATCAACCTCCTGCTGGTATCGTTTCCGGTCCCTCATGGCATTCTCCTTGGCTTCCTTCAATGCACTTTCCAAGGCTTTCACTCTCTCTGCTGTAGCTCTAAGCCGTTTTTCCAGCTTAGGAAGCTCACAACGAAGATCTGCATTATCACGCACCAACTGTGGAAAAAGAACACAGATCTGACTAGGAGTACAATGCAATGCAATTAAACAACTGATATAGTATGAATTTAAAAAAATGGGCTTGGAACCTATTTTAATAGCACTTTCTGGGGAGAAATGTAAGTTTTAGGCACATCAGTTTTAGGCTGTTTCCCACACACCCCATACATGGAAAAAGGTCACGTGACTTGTGCTGTACTAGGTGCAACCCCAGGATTGACTCCCTTAACCCAGGATTGTCAACCCTGAATGTAACAGCACTTTGGAAGGACAAAGAGATCCCATGTTTAAATCAATGTAGCCCAGCACAGTCCAGATCCATTGCTAGATTTTCCACATGTTATGCCACGGTCCAGAAATCTTGCCTGTTACATTCATTACATGTATCACCATTTGGTGCACCAGGCTCTTTCCATGCCTTAATAGCTGGGGCAGACTCCTAGCTTGCTGCACACAAAACAAGGCAAGCATTTTATAATTAGCTAGTGCTACGTCCAGACCCTCTGGGATGGAAACAGCACTGTACAAAAGGTACTAAATGTTCTACTATAGATTGAGTGAAAGATAAGACTAGATAGAGGTAATGGAAACTTCTACCCCAAGTCTGATAAGATTCCTTGCTCTTCAATGGAAATGAGTCGTTCTCTCCCTGCCCTATTTCCAAGAGCCTTAGGTCTTCTGGCTGATATGGCAGGGACCAGTGCACTGGCTGCAGCTCCACGCTCTTACCCAAGAGTCCTGCACTCTTCCAGTTCTGCTCAGAACATTTTCTGGTTTGGATGAGCTGAAGGTTTCCCTCTCACAAGACCCTGGAGACAGCCCACATTACTTCTTTGGCTGTATTTTTCTGCCTCCTAAGGGCAATGTATATGAGGCGCAACTGACATCTATTAGGATAATTACCTGCATAGCCATAACCCCACCTGTTTGTGAACTTTTGTAAGTTGTTCCAAGTTGTTCTCGAGAAAGGAAATTTTCTGTTTCTGAGCTGCACTTCCACCTCCGTCATCACTGTCCAGTTCAACACTCTGTGCAGACATCAGAATTAGGACAAATTAGGATGAAATATAGGAAGTAAGTGTGGGAACACAGAGTTGGACATAAAACCCATCTGCCCTAGAACTGCATTATTGACCAATGTACTATAAGTACAGAAGATCTGCTTCTTCTTGGGCAGAAGATTTAGTCGAGAGGGTTAATGCCTCCGTTTGCCTGAAGATAAGAGCTGAAGATCTGAAGGTCACCAGTTCGGGACAGCCGGAAGTCTCTGTGAGCGGCAGACCTCGTTAATTGCGGCTGATTAACAGCTGAGCTTCGGCTGCCTTGTGTGAGGGGGAGTTGTGCTGAAGTTCAGCCGCTTCTCTGGTGGGAGCAGGGAAGCCATTTATCAGCCAGCAAGAAGACAAACGGGTGGCAGAATGAAGGACTAAATCCAGAAAGATCCATCTGTATGTGTGTAGTTCTTGAAAGATAGAACATTTTTCTGTATAAATTGTAAAAACCTTCGGGTTTCTGAATAAAGTCTGTCCATGTAAACCGCCTTGAGTTATAGTCATTAGAGAAATCTGGTGACCTAAGAAAGGCGGTATATAAATCCAAGTATTATTGTTATTGTTATTATGGGTCAATATAGACCAATTTTAATAAAGTGCCAAAGACAGAATAATGTCAGATGCAAAAGGACTGTATTAACTAATAGGTTATTTAGTCATGACTAAGGTTAGAGTATAAATGTTAAGCACTTCAGTCTGATCTGAATATTGGTTTGGAGTAGTGTTCAACTCACAAAATAGGCCCTTCTGTGAGTGGAACTCGGAGAAGGATTCTAGGATGGAAATTCTCTCTTCATGAAACAAAAATGAAGACTTAGCCTGCAACCCCCATTGGCACTCCATTGCCCTGTATATAAATAAGGAAAGAATAGCCTAGAGCAGGATTTCCCAAACTGTGGGTGATGATCCACCATTGGGATAATTTCCTGGGCCATTCTCCCTTAAAGAAGTGCTTTCTGCACACAAAAATGGGGCTTTTTACTTCATCGGGGAGGCTTGCAGACGGGGCTGTGGGTCTCCCAAACCCTTCCAAAGGCCAGCGTGAGTGCCCCCCCCCACTGAGGTAGGAACCTCCTAGTTGACTGCAGTGCCACAATCACTGTGGTGCCGTCAGGCGCCAGCACTTACAGCGGTGTCAATGGCCAAGCTGGACTTTGGGAACTGCTGGCCTAGAGTCCCTAGACCAGTAGACCCTCGGAAAGTCCCCAGACCAGTGGTTCCCAAACTTTTTAGCTTCAGGAACCACTTTTTAAAACAACACTCTATCAGGACCCACCTTGCTTTATGAAACAACAAAGAAGTTTCATTTTACCAGCCACTCAAACTTCCATTTTTATCCTTTTAAAATGGGGGTGGGGGGAAGAGACTGCCTTCTGGAGTATTTGTTGAGCTTCATGTCCATTGGATCAGACCATGATAGCCTAACATTCCCTTTCGCCTGGGCTCTGATAAGAGCTGAGGCACAGTCACCTACTTTCTAGTAACCAAGCATGTGTGGCTCAGTTTCGCTTTCAATACACTCAATATATCTTCCTTGTCAGTTTTCTGACCCACCAAAAATAGGGTTCTCAACCCACAGTTTGGGAACCACTGCCCTAGACTTTAATGCTAAGCAAACAAGAGAAGCTAGCAGTGAACTAGTATTCCACTTATCCACCTCTAAATTGAATGTGTTCAAAAGATAAACTAAATTATTATTTATCATAAAATAATAAACTAAAATCAAACATTAAGTTAAAAATAAAACCAAAGCTTACTTTTTTTACCCTGGTGGTGAGGTCTTGAACAAAGAGTTTGCGTAGGTTATGCAGAGTTTGAAGTTCTCTGGCCTAGAAATATATATTTTTTGAGAACACGTTACATGGGTATTATAAAATAATGGAACCTGAATTGATTTTTATACAAATGTTAACATAAAAACATTTAAGGGCAACATTTCATTAATTAATTTGATCCAGTTCACCATGAAACACAAAGTATAATCTTATTGATGGAAATACTTGAAATAAACTAACTACCATTACACAGGCGAAGAGGGCTGTCACCACAATACAGTTGCCACTTTTCCTAAACATGTGGCCAATTAGATCTTCACCTTTTTTATGTGTTAATTTCACATTCGTATACATTAAATAGGAAGCACAATAACACCACACTCAACATTACAGTGTGATGATGACGACATGACTACATAATCTTCAATTCAACTTAGTGGGTGGCGATTTGCATCTACAATAGATCCTGTGCAGACAAAACAACAACTTCACATTCAAGCACTGATATAGTCAGATTTAGCAGAGCTATCAGCATTTGGGAAGGGGGTACCTTGAATCTAGACCCCCCCTTATCACCGTCCCCTGTTGCCCAATAATAAGTCATGGAAACTGTTAAACCTGAAAGCCTTAAATGTCTGTACAGAGAATACTGAATCAGAGCCAGAATCAGAACATACACACCCTGATCCTGGTCGCACGTGCTAGTTGTGAGTGAGAGAACTTGTCATGCCCATTGTGAGGCAGGGACAGGAAAATGAGAGCTCCTGCTTGGTGCCTTATTCTTTTGGGTGATCCTTGTGGCTATTACTGGTGTGCTGAGGGTACACAACTGATAAGAACCAATTTTGTGGGTTCCTGTTTTTACCTGCTGTTGTCTTCAATAAAGCGGCCCTGTCTCGCATGTTTATTGAGGAGTGCACAGACAGAATGCACAATAAGAAAATGCACAAGTTTAATTTTCTGTGTGTCCACATCTTGCAGAAGATGCTTTAAAAAACAGAATTTGGACGTGTCACACATTTTAGTGACTACAGAGAAATAGTACTAACCAAAACTATCATCTGTTTTTGACCAACATCTACTTTCGTTTATTATATGATGAGATCTAATGCAGGACTGTTCTTTGAAGGAAACTAATTACGAACAGGGAGCTTAATGTCAACATTCAAAAGGAAACAACTTTTGCATTTATGCATTGCATTAATGTACTGTACTGGCTTTCTGTAGTTGCAAGGCAAAAATATGAATGGCATGCCCAAAAACTGGGCAATAGGCAATTTCAATAGGCAGATACCTTCTCAGGGCAATGCCTTCTCAGGAAGGAGGCACAGAAGGAACTTGCTTAATACATACCACAGTTTCTTCTAATCCCTTAAGATCTTCTCTTGCTTGTTCCCTTTTATCATTCAGCAATCTAGACAGAGAAGAATGTTGTGTAACTAAAAAGATATGGTAAAAAAAACTACGTAATCCGAGTTCCTGAATGAGTGACACACCTGGTCATTTCAGGCTTATGAAACTGGGGTAGAGAAGATATTCCATTTATTCTCAAGCAGCCTAGAATGCCTGTATTTTTAAGAGTCATATTTGGAACAGGGCTGGATAGTTGAGATCCTACGCTCTGGTTGTTTCTTCACACGCAGCAGTAGCTGCAGCAATATATCCCATATTAAATCAAGAAGATGAGGAAAATTATTAGAATTCTAAACTGGCTAGCAATCCAACTGCATACACTAGCATAGTGTTTCCCGAACTGTAAGCCAGGACCCACTAGGTGGGCTGCGAACCATTTTCAGGTGGATTGCGAAGCACCTAGGGCAGCCATATTGAAAATATAGAAAGATGGGACCCTGAATGGATATTTTGCTTGTGTCAAGGTTGAAAATAGGCTATTTTCTTTTCTTATTCACTTTGCTATTGGAAAATGACTGAGAAATAACCCAACTTACGGCTGCATTCTCAGGAAATCATTGTGTCTCCGGGGTCACAATGATGGCACTTCCGATCATGACATCCCTTCTGGTGAGTCCCAGAAGTGGGTCCCATTCTACAAAGTAGGTCCCAGTGCTAAAAAGTTTGAGACCCACTGCACTAGCAGATGTCCCTGAAGAGGTGACAGATGGACACATGTACTTCCCATGTTGGGAAAAAAAAATCCTTTTCTTTTCCAAAGAAATAAAATTATAAAGAAGAATCCCAGTGGCTCCTGAAGAGTATTTCTAGACTGGAGTCTTGGAATCCGTTCTCAAACGCTTCCACATCCATACTCGCTCCCTTGGACTGTGGCACTCATCACTTATTTGACTTAATTCTGTTTTCTCCAATGTATGTTTCCTCAAAGCATGTTTCATACATTTTCATAATAGCTTGTAACGTCTTTGGATGCATGTGTGACTTTTCAAAGAAATGAAACGGGTGATCACTGCAATTTCTTTACATTGCTGCCTGAAGAGTGCAGGAATGGCACAAGGCATGCTGTCATGGGGCAGGGTTCACTGCGTGGGTGTAACATTGTTAGGAAGTAAGGTATGAAACGTAATAGGAATAAAAATCACCTGTTCACTTACATGAGCTTTTCCAGCTTCTTTTCCCGTTCCTGATCTTCGACTTTCAATTTTTCATAGTCAGAGCTCAGTTTTTCTCGCTCCAGTTGCAGTTTCTGATTCATACTGAAATAAAAGTAAGGCAGCTAAGACCAAATGAGTACTGCAATCCAGGTTTGTATATGCACCCAGGTGTCCAGAAAACCGTTATGGCTAGAACAAAGTTATCCAATGTCTAAAACACTATTACAAACAAAATTCCACAAAGGTACTCAGTACTGTAAAGAATTCTCCAGGAATTTACAGAAGACTTGTATTGTGCCACATTACAAAATTTTCCTTAATATACCTCAATTACATGTTACAATACCTCAATTTTAATCCTCACTTGATGTTTTCATGCAGGGCAAAAAAATTAGTTACATTTTTGTCCAAACATGCATGCAATGCTAATCGTTTCAGACGTTCAGGAAAAATTATCGACTGAATGTACACTGTGGCTATTATAGTAACACTACAACATACTCCTTTTAGCACCATACACTGATACAATTTCATTTAGGCTCTGATCCAGCACTGATGCAGCCATACCAACAGGATGTGTGCTGCATCCTGTAGTGGATGGTCAGTCAAGGAAGCCTTCTCAAGGAAAGGAAAGTTTGTTCCCTCTGAGGCTGCATTGTAGATGCATTGGCACTGGAAAGTTGGATAGGACTGAGCGCCTAGTCTGGTATAAAAGAAGTGAATAGTATAAGCCATATTATTATATGAACTATTTCAGTGTTTCTCAAACTGTGAGTCAGGACCCACTTGGTGTCTGGTGGGTTGTGGAAAGTTGGGAGGAGCCATCTTGGAAGCTACAAACCTAACTCTTACTATAGTCCTTTTGTGAGTGTTAACAGTTTGAATTTTCAAGTGAGGATTTTTTTTAATTTTGTTTTTAGTTCAGTGCTTTTACATAATATTTTGTCCCAATCGTGCTTTCTGTCAGGGATGCTTCATGGTTGTGCAATTGCTGCAGTCAAAGAATGCCAGTTTGCATTCCAGAAGTGTCACTTTATTATGTTACAATGATAGCACTTCCTGCTTGATGATGGCACTCCTGCTATGACATCATTTTCGAGTTAATGACATCCCTTCTGGTAGATCCTGACACGAGTGCCATTCTAAAAAGTGGGTGCCAGTCTAAAAAGTTTGAAAACCACTGGACTATTTTATGAACATGGCACATGCAATTTATTCATGCCAAATCAGCAACAGGGCTGGGTTGAATGTATGTGTCTTGTTGACTAATTTTCTCCCAAACATTGCTGAGTATACCTGTGCAATAGTTCCCACAGAAGCAGTTATTGGAGCATTTTGTTCTGAGTGCACCCATGTAGTGTAAATCATACTTTAAATTTATCCATGAAATCACATGTACAACCACATTCAAGCACAACTTTGGAAACACCACAACTTGGCAAACACCACAACTTGTGGTTGCAAAGGAAACAGAGAAGCAATACATGCACTTACTCCCTGATCTCATCAATGATTTTCTGTTTTTCCTCAATCTCATCTCGCAACCTGGACAGTTGCTTCTGGTGAGCTTCCCGATGACTCTCCATCTGCTGCTCCAGTGTATTCTGTTCACCAAAGACAAAGGCAGACACATTTAAAAAAAAAAATTTTTTGCCCACTGCCGCATGGGCTTTGAATAGCCCCTTTCATGGCTTTCATGGCCCCTTTCAGAACTAACACATAAACATTAGCATGCCTGCTCTCATAGCCAATTGGGTCCATCTGCTTCAGAGTAAATTCTGTACAGTGCGTACAGTATAACCTCTTGTGATGAAAGTCAAAATAATGAATTCCCAACACAGCTGTTGCACCAGGATCCTGTCTTGATGTACAAGGAGATGAACTGCCCCCTCACACCTACATGGGAATTTTAACAGCAGATCCCATGAGCCACTGCCATAATACCGTGGCTAGAAAATGCCAATACATTTTTACTGAAAGTCCAATTTATACCAACTAAGATGTTGCTCATTTATTGTATGGAGTCCAAATCTTTCTCCATTTATCACAGTGATCCCACACTGTCCCAACTGTGCAGTATGCATATAGTGTATAGTATGACCATCTGCTGGATAGTTCGTATGTCTTCACCACCCCTTTACACCCTCAACTCCATTTTGTAGATTTGTTTGTTTTGCTTCAGTCGGCTGTACTTTTTCCTACTGCACTACAGTATCACTTGGCTACATCTTCAGCCTCTTCATCATCTTGTCAGAAACCTGAATAATCTCGCTGGCTATACTCTCCCCGTGTGCATCGCTACTACTGAAACCTACATGCAGTTACAAAAACAACACACTATCCAGTACATTTATCCCTGGCACACTTTGACCACAAAGCAACACCCATCTATTCATTTGGGAATATTGCGAGAATGGTACTGATGAGAGATAGCCTGCTCACACACTTAGGAATAACATAGAAGTTTAAACAAAAAAACAATTTATGCCCTATATAAGGTATAGGACCGGGATACCTCAAAGACTACCTTCTCCAATATATACCAGCACGTACCCCTGTGGTAATCAGAGAGGGACCTTCTTAGGATACTGCCGCCATCTGAAACCAGGAGGATGGTGGCAAGGTATAGGGTCTTCTGGGTTGAGGCACCACACCTCTAGAACTAGCTGACGGAAGATCTGAGGGCAACTTCCTCGGTGTGTGGTTTCTGGCAGGGTCTGAAGACCAATTTCTTCTGCCTGGCTTTTGGGAAGGGACCCCCCAACTTTAATGTTGCTTTACATTTTTTAAAATATGCTAATCTGCTCTTTTGTTGTTGCTGATTTTTATTGTAAAATTGTTTTAACGGCTATTTTTACTTTGATGTTTTTATGTTGTACATCACTTTCTATTTTGGAAAATCCAATGAATAAATTTGAGAAGGCCTTTTCCGTGCCACACTAGAAACATATACTATCAGACCACGGCAGACTAAACATACATGAGCATACATATGTACAGCTTTAATAAGCAGTACAGAAAAGGCAGCACCTGAAGGTATAATTTGACCTCAATCATCAGTACGAAATAAGTGTTCCTGGTGAGAAACTGATCTCACGAATGCAGTACACATTACCTTCATTTCTTCTGCATCCTGAAGCAAGGTCAAATGTTCCTTCTCCTTATCTTTGAAGCTGACTTCATGCATTTTTTCTATTAAAACAAAAATGAAGCAACTCATGTTTTAACATATGCTTTTTAAAAAGGAGCCACTCAAATCCCTAAATAGTATCTCTCAGAAAACATCTTGGCAGACAATATTTCTTCATATACTTCTTGGCTTAATTTACTATGACTGCAAAACTGAAAAAAAATTGCTTCCCACATTAGCAGCTGTTTCATTAGAATAGTTCACCCAAGCTAGGTTTTCAAAAGAAGCCTTTTAAAGCAAAAGCATAATAATCCACCAAACAAGCCATTCATCCTAAAAATACCATATTCTGTGCACTAAAGATCAGCTTCCACCCACAGTCTATTCATGCTAGCTATTGCTAAACTCAAATTTTTTGAATCCTTGTGGCCAGTTCATGTTTCCAAACCAGAATGTGAGCTTAAGCAAATAGACATAGAATTCACCATGTGGTGAAACCACCATGGGATTGTTTCATGATGCAGTCTCTTGCAACTCAACTGACATTGATGATAGCACTGCAATATTGCCCAAAGCAGTTGTTGTGTATCATGCTAAACTGTACATAAAGTTTCACATAAAAGTTGACATATTACTGAATCAGATATACAGGACATTTTGTATATTGCACATTCATTTTACTTTGCCAATGGCTCCAGTCGGTACTGGTGGAGAAAAGCCTAATCAAAACTCAGCATCTTCTAGTCAGCCCAAGTTACTGTATATACTCTTGTATAAGTCAACCTCATGGATAAGTTGAGGGCAAGTTATAAGCCAAAAATCATGGAATTTGCTATGACCTATGGATAGGTTGAGAGTAAAACTTAGGGATATATGCAATTCTTTGAATTTTGTTTCACTTTATCCAATGCCAGATCCTAACAAATTGTTAGGTAACCTAAGTAATTGTTGCCCAAGTACAGTGTACCTATTTATTGAAGTAAAAAAGTAAAATTATAAAGTACATTTTCATTTAGCACAGAATATTAAAACAAAACTGAACCAGAGCCTTTCTTGATGCTATAACCTAAGAGAGGTTGGAAGTGGCTCTAGATGTCTTCTGGAAATCCTTCAGAATCTGATTCAGAGCAACTCCAAATAAATGGTGGGCAGAAGATGAGTTCATATATGAGACTAGCTCTCTACCACCCACCCCCCGCTTTGCCAGCAGGCAAGATTTTTCGAAGTGCTCCCAGAAATGGGCAGAAGAATATGAGGTGCTGGTTTAAGGAGGCTAGCCCTTCCCTTCCTGCTTTGTCTACTGTGCCTAAGCAAAAAAGCATTAAGCCAGCCTTCTCACTGGCCAATAAACAATGCCAGTCTCCCCCACTTCGCAGACAGCATCCTGTTTGCATCCCACCTGTTTCTTAGCCAAATCCCCACATCCAAGCTGCTCCTGTTTGAAGCTGAGGAGGCCTCACCAGCTCTGCCAATGCAGGGCCTTTGGGATGTGTTCAGCAGCCTCCGTTTGTAGCCTCCCCCAAAGACCTGCTTGGAGTAATCTTTCCTGGCAGTATAAAGCAAAGCACTACCCTAAAAGCAACGTAAGAGGCGTTTTGTTCTTTAACAGGCCTGTTTGCAGCTTGCTGTTCTTGCTCCATTGGAAGTCTAGGTCCTTGCTCTGCCCACCCTGTGACTCAAGGCATTTAATATATTAACAGCAACTGATTTGCTGTTCTTGCTTCACCAGAGGCCTTGCTCTGTCCACCATGTGACTCAATGCATTTACCGCATTAACTCGTGCATAAGTAGACTTCAGATACTCTGGGAAATTTTAAGGCATACATTTTTCAACGTATATATGAGTATACACAGGAGTTACTTCCGGCTTGAAACTGTGCAGCCTGCAAAACTAAAATGTTCTAAATTCAGTACCTTGAGCACGCAATTTGGCCAGCTCCTCGTTAAGAGAATCCTGCAACTCCTCCAGCTGCCTTCGTTTCTGCTCCATATTCTGCATGTAGTCTGTGAGAGATTTAATCTTTGCTTCATGCTTTGAAAGAAACACGAAAAAGCAACAGAACAAGCAGGGCAGCATTTAATGTGCATCCGAGAAAATATGTAGGGAGGGGGAAAATGAACTGGACTGAGGAAGAAAGAAAAAACTCCAATCACCTGTGAGATGAGGAGTTGGCAGGCAGCAAGTTCCCTCTCGCTGGCGTTCATTTTCCTGTTTGAGTCTATCTGTGCACTCTCCAGCTGTTTGCTGCGGTTTACCAGAGATTTCACCTCTGATTTCATCTTGCTGATATAGAGCCGTGCCATGGTGAACTCCTCCTCAATTACACCGTTCACATCTGCTAGCTAAACATACAACAGAACAGTTGTAAGGTAAGGGTGACTTCCTGTAAAATTTCTACCCCTCCTTTCCGAACTGATGTTCAACTAGGCTTGAAACAGACACAGAAATCAGCGGCGCTTCTACTGTTCTTCCCCACTATCTTTCTGGTGTTGCAGTTATGGAACTGCCACCTCAAAGAACCTCATCTGACCTGGGCACCACTTTGCTCAGTTTTTAATGTCAAGACCGGCCCTTTTTCGTTTCTTTTTTTAAAGCTTCAGCATCTTCTTAGAGTTGTTTATGACATCTACCAACAGATTCTAAATTGCTACTGGAGGAGTCCAGAGTTCTTTGGTTCAAGTGTGGATTTTTATTCAGCCACCAGAGGGTGCTGTAGTACAGTAGGATTGCAGTGGAACATCAATTTCTTAATTTCTCAATGTATGCTTAGGGCTCCGCAGACTACTGATAGGAGTGGAAAGGGTTCCAGAGAACAAAACATTTGGGAACTGCTATTTAATGCATACTCACTTTCCTCTATTTACAGCCAATTCCTAACCTGCACTGGCCCAGCCAGACTGCATGGCCTACACTGTACCTAGCACAGAATAGGTACTGGAGGTCTCCTTGGAGTATATTTCTCCTTACTTCAAGTAATGCCCCAGCCACCCCTATGGGCTTCTCCGATCTGCTTAGGGCCAAATCCAAGAAGCCCCATTGGGGGTGGCTGGGGCTGAAAAGTTGGATAGGATTGGGAGCTTAGTATGTACTGTTTGCATCCAAATCCTTTCATCCAAAATACTGACAAAAACTAGGTACGGATGGTAAATTAAACCAAGATGATTAGAGACACCTGGAAATGATGTCGTAGCCAGAAGTGACATCATTAAGCAGGAAGTGCCACCATCGTGACATAATAAAATGACACTCCTGGAATGTAAACTGGCATTCTTAGACTGCCGCAATTACACAACCATGACCAAAAGCAAGATTAGGATGAAATATTATGTAAAAACACTGAACTAATAAATGCAATTAAAAAAATTAGAAAGTGTCAACACTCACGAAAGGTATATAGCAAGCATAAGGACTGCAGCTTCCAAGATGGCTGCTCCCAGCTTTCTGTGGCCCACCTGACATCAGGTCCCAACCCACCAAGTGGCCCCAAACCCACAGTTTGAGAAACATTGCTATGAATAAATCAAAGCTTTAAAAATCCTCCAGGGTGATAATCCTGTGAATATGTGCATGGATGGAATTACCACTAGAAAAAAAAAATACGCTGAGGAACAATTCTTGCATTGTGTTTCCTTCATTGAAGGACAGTGGGAAAACATGCATGTGGTAGAGGCTCCACACACAGACACAGCATTTAAAAGCTGTTCAGAATATGGAGACTTTCCCACTGCCATCCATAGTCTTAGGAGTTCCACATGGCTCAAGTGATTCATGCAGTAAATCCTTTTCATAGATTACAGCTCCTGCACGAAGCTCTTGCCATATGGATGAATTTCGACCAGCTACCCACATGGCATCTGTAACATAAGAACCTTCAGTAACATAGTACAGCTGAAGAAAATGTTAGTTTAAGTATTTTAAAATAGGGTTTCCTCAAACTGTGGGTTGGGCCCCACTAGGTGGGTTGCAAGCCAATGTCAGGTGGGTTGTGTAGCATCTAGGGCTATGCATTGAAAATATGGGAAGATGGACAGGGGGAGGGCTGTGTGATTATTTTGCTCGTGCCAACGTTGCAAATAGACTTTTTTTTCTTTCTGATTCACTTTGCTTTTGGAAAATGGCTTGTGAAATAACTCCTCTTATTGCTGCATTCTCAGGAAAGCAGCAGGCTCTGGTGTTGCAGTGATGGCACTTCCGTCCATGACATAACTTCCAGTGGGTCCCCATTCTAAAAAGTGGGTCCTGGCGCTAAAAATTTTGAGAACCACTGCTTTAAAAAAAGTAGTCCTGTTTAGAAGAAAAACGTTTAATAATTCAACACAACAATCAACTTGTGCCTCTCAATCACATGCCATGAGCAAAATTAACCAGGTTTCTTACAGATAGCACATTTGAATTTTAGATCCTCAAGCATTTCAAATGGGAAAGATTTTAATTCAACTTCTAAACGGGTTAGATGATGAACAGCTGAATTGTAATTTTAATTTACAAATAAAATATTATCAAATATTATCAAAGCTTACCGTTTTAACATCATTAGTACCAATGATTCCTCCAATCTCTCCAAGGTCCTTAAGCAGTAAATTCAAGATCTCGGTAGCTCTTTTTTTCTGATGGTTACTGAGCTCCTGCAATTGTCCCAACTCTCGCTGTGTAGTTGTCAGAGCAGACTGCAAAACAATATATGGATAACATTACAAGCTTATTCAATGGTCAGATGTTTAAATAGCAACTAAGAGCTATTTTACACTTTATGTGGAAATTTAATCTCATATGGCTATGCCAGGATTTCCTGCATTAAACTGGGAAGAGCAGTAAATGTCCCTGAACACTCAATCCGTGTGAAACAAGCCCAAGTTGACGGGGAAAAAAGAATTCATTTTTCTAGTCTCTCTATGCCACCTAGGGACGTGGTGGCGCTACAGGTTAAACCGCTGAGCTAAGCTTGTTGACCGGAAGGTTGGCAGTTTAGACCATGCGACGGAGTGAGCTCCCATTGCTTGTCCTGCCAACTTAGCAGTTCGAAAGCATGTAAAAATGCAAGTAGATAAATAGGGACCACTTTGGTGGGAAGGTAACGGCATTCCGTGCGCTACGGCATATAGTCATGCGGGCCACATGACCACGGAAGCTTGTCCTTGGACAAAACGCTGGCTCTTCAGCTTAGAAACGGAGATGAGCACCGCCCCCTACTGTCGGTCATGGGGAAACCTTTACCTATGCAACCTGCTGGCATTATGTGACTATATAATTTTCAAAAGCAAAATAAAATGAGAGTGACTTTGGTGAACCAAAGTGATGCCAGTGTACAACCAAGAATGGGCCAGAATTCTACTATGAGGCCACATCTTATATTTCTTCTGCAAATCAGAAACACACCTAAAACCACAGTTTTGTACTCTCTGGTCTCTGTACTACTCATGCGTATATGCTTTTGTATATGAAACCCATTATCTGTATTTATTGTTAAGAATGCTATGAGAGATTTGGAATAGAAAGAATTTGTTGAAATGCACCACAGGTCTGCTGAGATGAAACCAGTTCCTTGTTAAAACTCTAGAATGTTCCAAATCTGTCTTTGCGCAGGGCACAGAGACAATAAAGAAAGACAATAGCTAATGCTACCAATACATTTCATTGCCACTGTTACAATGTGTAAGCATTATCTACCTTTAGGGAAATCTTTATATATTAAAAAGTGACTTGTGTGTTCTGTTCGAAACGTGCTGCAGCAGTAAGATTTCTTACTGTTCTCAGTTTTCACAGTGAATCTGCACCACTGAGCTGCATGCAGCTAATATCACTTTTACAAATGTACCATATAGACAGGCATTTAACTCAACGTCTCCTCATACTAGGCAATTTCTTTGTTAAACAGCATGAGAGTAGCCCACGCTTAATTTCTCCCAAGATAGTATTTTTTCAGCAAAAACCATTAAACGACAACCACAACCACCCCAAGAAAAGGTTTGTCCCATTTTCATTCCCATCCCTGTTTTATACTGGCTAACACGCTTCCAATTAAATTGGCACAAACAAACTGCTCCCCAGTGCCTAGTAGGCAGAGTAGCATAATTTATGTAATGCTGTTTTCTCTGTCTGTGATAGCAGAACCTTTTCCAATGAACAGAACATAAAAATAGATATTTCATTTAAAATATCAGTGCTACAAAGTGCAGGGTAAATGGCAGCTAAACACCAGCTTCCGTATTGTAATCCTGGAAATAATTTTACAATCTTTCTGATAACTACTGCACATACAGGCATGCCCCAGTATCCGCTGGGGTTCTGTTCCAGACTCCACTGTGGATACCTGAAACTATGGATACTGGGGACACCTTGTTAAAGATAGGGGAACATCAGTGGTTTTGCTGCAATAAGGTAAAAAAAGAGAGATTTGTTTAATGTTCCCCTATCTTTTTAATAGGCATCCCAGTATCTATGGATAACTGAAACTGTGAATACTGGGGTACACCTGCACAGATTTAGAAAAGAGAAAGTTTATGTGTTATATTTGATGCCAGAAGTCAGAATAATATTCAAGGCAAATCTGCCTGTTTAATCTGAACATATAAAGGTGGATCAATGCTCCAAGCACTCAACTTCCATCAACATTACTGGGAGTAAGGCCTGTTAAACCCAATAGAATTTGTAAACTTCTACTAAACCTCTCCGGGTGGTGAAAACCAGAAGGGATTGTGAAGAGCTTCAGAAGGACCTCTCCAAGTTGGGGGAATGGGCAGCCAAATGGCAGATGCATTACAGTGCAGACAAATGTAAAGGGATGCACATTGGGGCAAAAAATCAGAAGTTCACCTTTACGCTAATGGGTTCTGAGCTGCCTGTGACAGCTCAGGAGAGAGATCTTGCGGTGCTGGTGGACAACTTGATAAAGGTGTCAATCCAGTGTGCGGCAGCAGTGAAGAAGGCCAATTCCATGCTTGGGGTAATTTAAAAAGGGGTTGAGAATATAGTGGCCAATATTATTATGCCATTGTACAAATGGATGGTAAGGCCACACCTGGAGTACTGCATACAGTTCTGGTCGCCAGATCTCAAAAAGGACACAGTGGAACTAGAGACGGTGCAAATTACTGCAAAATGATTACTGGGCTGGGGCACCTCCCTTATGAGGAAAGGCTGCAGTATTTGGGGTTCTTCAGTCTAGAAAAAGGCACCTGAAGGGGGGCATGATTGAGACATTTTCCTTCTCTCACAACAACAGAACAAGAGGACACCTACTAAAATTGAGTGTTGGGAGAGTGAGTACAGACAAAAGGAAATACTTTTTTATCCAGTGGGTAAGTAGTCTGTGAAACTCCTTGCCACAGGAGGTGGTGATGGCATTTGGCCTAGGTGCCTTTAAAAGGGGATTAGGCAGATTTCTGGAGGAAAAGTCCATTGCAGGCTACAGGCCATGGTAGGTGGTGCAACCTCCTTATTTGAGAGGTAGGCTACCTCAGAATGCCAGATGCAGGGCAGTGGCAATTGGATGCAGACATTTTGCTGATTGTGTGCTCCCTGAGGCATCTGGTGGGCCACTGTGAGATACAGGAAGCTGGACTAGATGGGCCCTTGGCCTGATCCAGTGGGGCTCTTCTGATGTAACCATACACAGGTTCAAGGGATACCTGTAAAAGCTGAACAACTTGTTTAACAGCCCAGTCCTAAATTGCCCTGGCGCTGCAAGGTACAGCAGCACTGAAATGACCACCATTGTATCCTTCAGGGCCAGAGCAGACACTGGAGTCCCCTCGGGGTAAAGTACTATTGGTTCCCTTACCCCATGTAGAACTCCACTGGCCCCAATGGTTCTCCTCGGATCTGCATCTGCTATTTAGCGGGTGCAGAACCAAAGAGGCCTGTGCTGGGCTTTCAGGCTCAGGAGGAGGCAGAGAATTCAGCCATGGCCACCGCCTCTCCTGGGCCTGAGCCCTCCCCCCCTCCCTCCAGTTCTGCCACCTCCCTTCCTTCCCCCTGCTCAGCAGGGACACTCACCACAAGGAGCTCTTCTCTGGCATCCATTGGTGCAGAAGCCCAGCACCAACCGTCACAGGCCTCTGCACCAATGCTGTGTGTTAGAGAGAAAGTGCCTCACTACACTTTAGCACCACATAGCGCCACGCGCACAGTGCTGGCTCTAAGTGTCTTGAGTCTTCTCTCTTAAAATTAATAAATTTAAAAAACCTGTGCAGGTGTTTCTCTCTCTCACACGCGTGCACATTCGCACGCACACACACGCACACACAAGTTCATGAAGTGTAATGAGGAGTAGTCCTACTGTTTTCTGCGCAAGTTCATCAGCCAGCTGCTCATTAGCTCTCAACTTGTCTTCTACTTCTTGTGACTTCTGGTCATAATTAACAGCCAGTTCCTCTAGAGCCTGAAGGACTTCCTTCACTTCGTCTTTTGCAGCCTCATTTTCAATCTGAAGGCGAGTCAGTTCCTCTTGGATCTTCTCATAGTCTCTCCTAGTAGAGGCCAAGAGCTACAAAAAGATTGAAATGTTACGATTCCATAACATTTTGGATGAAGTGAAGACTTAAAACAAAATGGCCAACAAGAATAAAAATGCAATCAGAAGGCCACAAACAAGAGAAGAATTGAGGTAGGTCCAAAAAACAAACTCGAACACACATACGCACCCCTGGTGAAAGCCAAAGAGATCCAGGGTTTATTGACCAGATGACACAAAAAGCTTCATTGGGAAGTTTAACATAAGAAATCTGAATAGGCAAAACTAACACTATAACTCATCACTTGGAAGAGGCATCACAGTATACTGAATACTTCTTTTTGAGTAGTCAGCATGTCAAAATCAATTCGTACGTACTAATAGCCAAAAAAGTATTTAAAATATACAGCCATGTTTATTCACCCTGTTGTACGCTCATCTAGCCCAGGGATGTCAAACATAAGGCTTGAAGAACAGATATGGACCACCAAGGCTCTTTATCAAGCCCCTGTGATAATTGGCATCTCCCAGTGCTGCTGTTTCAACAACACTGCTTCTGCCGAGGCTCTGAGAGATAGAAGGATGCCTCAGAAGGAAGGCACAGACCAAGAGGGATGAAAGAGGGAGACACTGAGGAGGCGCTGGGTGAGCCTAATCAACATGTGGGCCACAGTTTCAGCAGATGCTGAGCTGCAAAGTGACGCCTCAGAAAAAGAAGCATTGCTGAAAGCATGGCCTGTGTGATAACTGGGCGAGATCTCTCAGCTTGATAATTAGTCTCTACAATATCTTGAAAATATAGTCAGGATTTGCATATTTTTCTCTTCTGTCATTTATGCTTACGAGTACAAACTGTTTATTTTTGGCCATCATCTGCTTAATGATGTCACTTTTGGCCCTCAGTAGGTACTGAGAATACTATTTGGCCTGATGTATGAAATGAGTTTGACATGCTTGATTTAACCCAGATTTTCTCCTTAACTAGGAAGTATGCCATCACAGTGACAACAAAACCTTGTTGTTGTTTTTTAAAAAGTCATTTTATACATATAACTTTTTATCCTGTATCAAACTAAGCACATTATGAGAACTTGTAAAACTATCAATAAAACCCCAGAATACTACGACAACTCATTAACATGTGAGAGTTGCTTGTTGAAAAGCTGTCAAAAGTATAAGCACTTTTGGACCACTGAGGGTGCCATCCTAACCTTAAGTCTGAGATGTCTGCCCCATAGCCAGCCCAGGACTAAGAGGAGTCAGGGAAAATAAAGTAGCCCAGGTAAGGGCTACTTGGAGCTTCAGTGGCACAACTTTCAGTGGCACAACTTCGAGCAGCCGAATTAGGGCCACCTGGATAGGGGGTTAGGATCCCTATGCCAGGCTAAGAAGGCCGTTCTTACCTTTGGGCCCATGTCACAGGCGGCGAGGCCAGCGCATACCCATGTACTGGCCTAACACATCCAAGGCTGGCACAAACATGCTTAGCTGTGCGTTTGCAACCGCCAGAGGCCAGCACAAAGGGCTTGTGCTGGCCTTTCAGTCCATTAGGACTGCTCTGTGACAGATCCAACAGGAGAAGATAACAGGTTGGCTTGGAAAACGATGATCCAGCATGTCACATAAAGTGTACAATCCCTGCCTCTGCTGCCTATACAGGGACAGCCAACCTGAATTCTCATTCATGCATGTGAAACCCTACATGAGTAGACCAAAATTATGCAATCTATTCCAGATTATAAAGTAATCAACAGCATAATTCTGGACTATGCAAGTCAAGTTTCACAATTGTAGGCTGCAGTTCAGAACGCCATCACTGCCTAGATGGAAAACCAGGAACCCTCTGTCCACATGATGGATGGATCCTCCAAACTAGCCTTGAAATTGTTATTCATCATATTGGAACTATGAAATAATAGTGTTTCTGGAATGGAAGGGTGTGCATTTAATTATATGTTTGTCAATACAGGAATACCTTGCACTTTTATCTAGTTAGGGACAAGAGCATGCATGAAAGTCAAACATGGATAAACATCAAAGCATAGCCTTATTTAGCTTGCAAATTTATTTTGGCCAGTAAAAAATGTTAATAACTATATAACACATGCAAATGTATGCAAAAAACGTAAATAGGAAGAAAAAAGAAAAAGAAGCATAAGAACACCAATGACTGTCATGGAAGGTTGGATGAAGTTAGATGATAGAGGAACAAAATTTGAAATGTACAGTAGTTATAATTGAAAGCAGTTGAAAGAGCAAAGCAATGAACATCACATGGCTAAAAGCCAAAGTATGCCTGTATTTGAAATGTCAATCTACTTAAATGCACTTTTCTTGGCAAATGAATTGACTCTAAAGGAACCAATATCCAAATTTTTAAAACATAACTGTTCCTAACAGGAATGTAGCTGCATCACTTGAAATTAATAGATTTGGCTAAAAATTCAGCCACAACGTATGCATTACAATCAATCTTATATGTAGACACAGAAGTTTGGTTTATATAGCTTAGGAATTAAAACATGGAGGAAATTCCACTCCAAACACACACAAACGTACTCTACAACCAAACAAGTTAATCAGCGCAAAGCAATATGAGGGATATCAGAACAGCACATTCCCCCTTTCTAATGCTAGCAATAAATCTGCTGACTTAACCAAAAATAAACGCTCTGGGTAATTAAGGAAAACCACAGTTTAGGCAGACATCCTGCAGTCAATGTATCTGTGAGCTGATTGCACACAGCCACAGAAACTGGGTAGGTTGTTTCTCGAACCAGACAAAATGGTGAACAAGCACAAGCCTCGAGACCATCTAAAAATAAAATAGAACTTTAAAACGGTTACACTCAAACCCAAGTAAACAGACTAGTTGCATTACTCAATGTAATGTAGAATGAGTAAATGTAAAAAAAAAAAATACCTGGGTCAACAACTCTCCCGCCTAGAGGGTTATTTTGAGAAGCAACTGAAGGGTGGTACAATGCCTCAACCTTCCGATGTTTCCACATCTTTTGCCTCCAGGCTGTTTATCAGAGGTTATAGTTGCCATCAGTCAAGGGCTTCCGGGCCGGAGCCCCTTGCTAACCATGATTTGAAAGTAACCAACACTGCAGTAGCATGCTCATCAATTCAACCAAGTCAGAACTTATTGAGGCCAATAGAACTGGTTAAAAACCCAGTCACAATGTATCCATTACATTAAGTCTTCTTAAGGCTAAAGGCTACTGAAATATTGGAGTACTCAGAACTTGGACTTCCAGGTCTCAGGATCAAGGTGCACTAAGGCTGCAACCCTGCACATGCTTAACTGGGAGTAGGTCCAACAGGTCAGTGAGACTTCCAAGCAAACATGCAAAGGTTTGGGGCTCTAAAGTCAAGACTGAGCTCCATTTCCTTCTGCAGACTAAACCATGACTTCACCATAACAAGATAGATTAGCCTCGAAGAAGCAGTAGGAAACACAAGGGGTATTGGTATTTGGGTGCCCGAAAAAAATAATACTCCTTTGAGACTATTGTTTACCTCATCTTGATCCAACATCTGCTGCTTTAGTTTCTCCGCCAACTGACTCTGTTGGTTAATTTCATCATCCTGAAATGAATAAAAAGCTATTTAAACATTTTATCCCATCTTTTTTTCTTCTGCTGTTTTTATATTTTTGAGGCTAACATAATAATGGATGCAATATTTCTCCACCGATTTAAATCACTGAAAAAATAAAAACACAAATTACAGCACAGAAAAAAAAAATATTTGTCTCTTTAAAATATAGCATGTATGCAGAGTACAAAGTTTTATTCTGAACGTAAGAGACATCATTTTTTACAGACACAAACCACCAAGAGCCATAAACCAATCCTATTTGGTTTCTAATTCAATGAATAATGAATGTAAGGGCAGCACCAATAGGTTAACTGATTTCATAAAAGAAAGAAATCCATTTCAAAGCACAAAATTATGGGCTTAATTCAGATTTCATTAAATCATCTGGGGGGGGGAAGCTGGTAATAAATAGGAGGGAGTGCTTTTAGTTACTGTTTCATTCCTCCATTTTTCCCTCACACACACAAATCTATTTTAGATATGGACATGCTCCAACAGTATTCCAATACGTTCTTTACTTTCCTCAATGAGAACTCGCATAAAAAAAATTGTCAATGGTGTAAAACTGCACTGCCCATCTATTAAAGGTGAACAAAACAAGTTTTTTTTTCCTCTTTGCATTATTTAAAAAAACCTGTATGGCTGTCTCCCTCCTGACCAGAAGATCACAAATTGGTATAAACTAACATAGGGACATAGTGGCACAGTGGGTTAATTCACTGTTGCTGGGCTTTCCAACCGGAAGGTTGCGAGTTCAAGACTGTGTGACGGAGTGAGCTCCCGTTTCTTGTCCCACTCCTGCCAACCCAGCAGTTCGAAAGCACCTAAATGCAAGTAGATAAATAGGGACCACTTCCGTGGGAAGGTGACAGCGTTCCGTATACTACGGCATATAGTCATGCCGGCCATATGACCACGGAAGCTTGTCCTCGGACAAAACGCTGGCTCTACAGGCTTTGAAACAGAGATGGGCACCGCCCCCTACAGTCAGCCACAACTAGATCTTTTGGTCGTGGGGAAACCTTTACTGTTTTTAAAAGATACCCAGGCTTTCATGCAGATTCCTGAGCAGAAGAGTTCTGAGACTTGGTAAGGCTGTGTGCAGCCTCCTGTATCTTAGAAGGTCTGCTGGAGGCCTCTGAGTGGCACTTACAGTTTTTTAAAAATAAAAAAACAAACTAAAAGTGCATCTCAGAACACCTCCCAGACATGAGTAGAAAGTACTTCTGCTCATGTCCGAAAGGTATGGCCTTTTAGACACAGGTCAGGTACCCGTGTTGAGTCAAATCTGCGGATTTTGAACCAGTGGATAAGGACAGCCCACCTGTACAGCAAATAGATATTCCTGGAACCCTGACTGTGCAGAAGTCATGCTATTTACACAATATACAGGTGGGATCTCGGTATCCATTAAGGTTTGGTTTTGGGACTCCCCGCTGATACCAAAAAATTGGTTAAATAAAAGCCGTTAAAGCAAAAAAACACAAGTCAGGCAGGCAGTCAATTAGAACTGCTATTTTGCAGCTCCCTCTAAGAAAAGCAACCCCCTTGCTTAGCCCTCGCTCACCGAGTATGGAATGTGGAAGTGATTAATCACTTCTGCGTTCTGCTGTTCAGGAAGCCAGGGTGAAGGGAGGGGGATCACCTTTCTCAGAGCAAGCAGAAAAGAGGCAGTTCTATAGCCTGACTTCCTAGAAAAGCAGTTCCTAGAATGGGGATTTTAAACCGATATATTTTGCCCCTTCTTTAGGGACCTGCAGGGTCCTTCTTATCTGTGGGGGCCATCAATGTTGAGTCTAAGCTGTGATTCAAAAATCAGTGTATAAAAAGGTTGGACCTGTATGTAGCTTCCAACAAAAAGCAATGAAAAGTTATATCAAGACCTTATCATCTAACTGCCTGTAGAGACTAGTAATCTCTTCTTCATATTTCTGCTTCTCCTCAGCTGAGATGCTGGCAACAACAGGCACAATGTTATCGATGATGGGTGTGTTGTCACATGGCTCCAAGTTCTTCTGGCCCTTAGCACTGATCTGTTCATCTTCAGGAACAGCTTCTCCTGCAGGCACAGGAGACACCATCAGAATTGGTGATAAACAAAGCATCCAAAAAGCAAGGCATCATCATGGATTAACATGTTTTTGGAGCAACTACAAACGTTAATATTAAGTCAAAGATGCCCAATAGCTACACACAGTTGCAGCACTTTTAAAATAGTGTGGCAAATTTTCGTAAAAATAAATGACATCTTTAAGCAACAGTACCCTCTTAAATTAAAAACACCTTTACGGTAACTTGCAAACATTTTCCCACAATGAC
Source organism: Lerista edwardsae (assembly GCA_029204185.1). NCBI lineage: Eukaryota > Metazoa > Chordata > Lepidosauria > Squamata > Scincidae > Lerista > Lerista edwardsae. Next base: position 529,003 of record JAJKFI010000014.1, read on the forward strand.
TTCACATAGCACACCATCTACCAAGTTGTCAAGCTTAAAGAGACACACCAAATTGACTAAACGTACTAAAACATTGAAGACAGAATATACAGACAAACGTACTAATAGTAATAATTATTCAGGCATGTGGCTTGAATTGAATTGTCAGCCTGACTATATTCATGAGGGTGTGGTTTGATTTTGCTACTGCTGTATTTACCCCCACCCCAAAAAAATGTATTTTTATGTTATTTCTATTTCTGGCTTATGTCACTTTTAATTGTAAGCCACTTAGAAAGCAACTACTGGAGGAAAAGCAGCCAAAAATGGTTTTTAAAAAAAATGCCCAGCAACAAGGCTGTATAAATTTTCTTAAAGCATACTGTCCTTTTAGTATGGAAAGGTCAGCTGGGAAAACAGAGTTTTGCAAACAGATAATTGATTACACAGCTGTCATTAGCCAGCTGCCATTCCTAGCCCTACCCTTCCACAACTGTCACCAAGGAAATTCCACCAAGCAAATAAGCAGAAATTCCCAGCTCTACAGCAACCTGCATCTCAATAGGAGGTAATGTACAGCACAATTCGAAGGAACTTGGTACAAGACGTCAGACAGTAAACACAACTCAGGCAGGAGAAAAGAGAGTCACTGGGAAAAGGGGGCTTACATTTTTAAATGTACACAAAAACACCTGGTAGAGAAAGGATGCTCACTGAAGACTGAATGTGTGATAAGCATTACCAAGACCACTGACATGGCAAGAAAGTATCTTTGCCTTCTAAAATGTTATATTTAAAAGAATGAAGAAAATGAAGAAAATTCATCACTGTAATGGTGTCTATTAATCAGCACAGTCTGTACTGTACTTCAGTGAGGCAGAGAAGGCTTGCAATTTTTTGGCTAACATTTTAGATTTCAACAGCTGCACAGTAATTAATAACTGATTATTTCTCACCATTTCTCCACCTGTTCAATTCCATCTCCAGATGCTGGATAACATTCTTTAATGTCTTGTTTTTGTCCTTCTCCTTCTCATATTTTTTCTTCCATTCTTCAGCAGTCAGCTCAAGATTTACAGAGACTGTGTTCTTAATGGTCTTGGCTCTGTGGAAGAAGTGGAGTGGAAATCAAACAAGCAGCAACTTAGCCATTCATACAATCAATTGTCATTACCCACTAGGGTTAGATTCGTGGAAATCCTTGCAGATAACGAATTCACAGATAATAACCCATTCATCCTATGGGATCAATGGGGTTAGGTGCAAGGGGTACCTTATCTATAATCAGAAGAATCCAGGCGACCCCCCTCAGGAAGCCAGCAGAATGCAGAAAAAAGTGCCAACCATTGTTGAATGCTGCAGAGACCTTCTAAAGACTGCAGGGATCTTCAGACCCTAACCTGCAACCAGAATGGATCCCTGACACATGGCCAGTGGAAGCTTTTGCCAGTCATTTTAGAGGGATCAGAACTGGTCACAGGTGACATTCTGAAGGTCCCTGCAGCCTTTGAAAGGTCTCTGCATAGTGGACAATGAGGACAGAGGTGCAGGTAATGAGGAAAGTAGCAATTCTGACCCTTGCAGATAAAGAGGACTGACTGTACCTGCGTAATAGCCCATGCACTACCACTTTGCTACTGTTTTATGCAACCACCACAGCTACTGTTCCTTTGCTATTTCCTACACTTCCCTAATTAATCTTTCTAAAGTGTAAGTAATAATACTGACTCTGACTATACTAATTAGACCCAAGCATGGCCAAACCCCTCAAGATAAAAGACTATTGATATATTTAGCGATTTTGGCATTTAGAAGCAGGGAAACTAAATTTCCTCATTGTTCCCCAGAGACCAGAAAGCAAAGATGGCATGAAAATTGGGCATGGACATATGAGATATCAAGAGTGGTGCTTCAGAGAAACAGTAGCTCAAATCTCTAGCTATGGCAAGTTGTGTACAACTCTTTCTCAGCAATACATTTTCAGTCTTTGTACTTAAATGACAATGGCTAAAATTCCAATATGAAACATATGGGCAGAAATAATATACACACTTATCTGGAAGTCCCACTGAAAACAATGGAATTTACATCTCAGCTCAGATTTACATCTGAGCAAATCTGCATATGCGCGTGCACACACACACACACACACACACACACACACACACACACACACACA
>JAJKFI010000014.1:531170-553464 GCA_029204185.1 Lerista edwardsae
CACACACACACACACACACACACACACACACACACACACACACACAAGAGAGAGAGAGAGAGAGGCAACAGGAACTTCCTGCTGTGCTTACTGCACTTTGCTTAAAGAAGAAGTCATCCCTGATAAGTTGTATTTTAACCATTAATGGTCATGAGGGAGTGTGGGGGAGCAGATGCCCACAGTATCTGCAGTTTCTGTATCCATGGAATGGACCCCTGCATATACAGAGGCACACCTGTATATATAAAATAGCAGCAAATGCGCGCTTATCCTCCTGAGGAAAGGCAATGTACAAGCAGCAGATTTCTTTTGCATTTTTACAGTAAATTGATCCATATAAAGACAGCAGAATTGTCTCTGGCTAACTGGTTTGCCCTGCCCTCTTAAAGTTCCCAGTCCGTACGGAGAATCTCGTCTATCAGGCTCATCTGGCACATCTGCCTTAATAAGAGAAATTGAACAACTGCTTCTGGATTCAACCAGGGTTTTTAATGGCCTTGAATAAAAAACAAACAAATCATATTGCAGTGAGATGGAAGTGCAGTATTCCATTGCTTCCAGTTTACAGCTGGCAAACAGACACATGCCAAGTTCTCCTCCCTAAACTCAGCCCTCAATAGCCAAGGCCCAGCTACTCTGCGCTGACTCAGTCTGCTCCAAAACATATTTCCCTTTCAAATGCAAGTTTGATTTTTTTTTTTAACAGTTAATGCAAGAAGGTGTATAGTCAATAGATGGGGAAATTTAAGTACAACAGAAGCTGGGTAGCCTACGTTCTGTGTAACTGAATGAGTGTGACTTATGCGAAATCCTTACCCCCTTCTCCTCATAAAACTATTGATGCAAGGACCTCTAATCTTCCATTAGCACCAGTTGTAGATGGAAAAATGCTTGCTTTTAAGCTGGAAAGAGTTAAAATTCTTTACAGGTTTTAAGACTGTTCAGTGATATTCACATATCTGATATGCACATTTATTTTGAGGGTGGCTATTCAGTTTTTATATCAGCAGTTACTGGAAAATCAATAGAGTTGCATCTGGCTTTGAGCCAGGAAAGCACTGATGCATAAAATTAAGCACAAAGTGAGTTCTTTTGCTATATTTGCAATTTAATTCTTAAAAGCCCTCTCACAGAACTGTTGCAATGTCACTGCTGTCTGTTGGCAGAAGATCTTTGGTCCATCCCCAACTATGTTTTCTTATCCAGCCTTAACTAGTTGGCACCACTGTGCCCATAACTAAGCTTAACCCATATTAATATCTCCTTAAAACCCTCTCCAATTTGCACTTCTTACTCCATTCCTATTGAAAGAAAGCAAGACATGTTTTGACAACACACTATTAAACTCTTGAATAGTGAACATCTTCCTCTAACATTTTGTTTAAGAATTAAGATTTTTACACACACACACACACACGTATATTTGTGAGCGCACAAACACACACTACTGCAGCTTAAAAAAACTTTTAACAAGCTGAATTGAACACTCTTTCAATAAAAAATCAGTATTTCATGCCTCCCGTTAGCACAGACACAATCATTTCCAAGGAACACTCACCTTTGCCCAAACATAAGAGTAGATTTTGTTTCTGCTTCATTGAAGACTGATGGAGAACAGCAGATGACAATTGTGGTTCTACAGTTCCCACCTAAGGAGTCCTGAAGAATTCGGGTCATTTTGCTGTCTCGATATGGGACATGAGTTTTCTGATAACAAAAGAGATTATGCATGACACACATACGTACAAGCGATTGTTTTAAAAGTGATGAAAGTAGGTGATTTCTGTCACATTGAGAGAGCAATCCTAATCTGGAGTTAGGCCAGCACTGTTAAGCCAACAAAGTTTGGCCAGCACAAGGACATCATAAAGTATGGACCGCTCTCGGAGTCAGAAAACGGAATTCTTACCTGAGAATCTCCTGTTCTGGGGAGAGGAAGGTGGGGCATTCATACCACGTGGGTATGCCCTTCCCCTATAAAGAGACAGAGCCAAACTTCTTTGATGTTGCCTCCTCTTCTGGTGGGAGGGCATCCCCACGCCCGTCTGGTCTGAAAGCTAGAACCTGGAGTCCTCCAACGAAAATTGTGCCAACGTGGCACCTAAAGCTCAAAACAGCTAGAACTCTCAACAAGGAAGGAGGAGAACAGTTCAGATGTAATTGACAATGATGGAACAGGGGGTAGGGAGCACTAATCCACCCCCCTGCCACTTCCGCTGGCCCGTCTGAGCCCTGCTGACACTGTCCCTCTTGTGGCGGGCTGAATGCCTCACCTTCCTGTCCCCAGAGGTGGAGATATGTCCCCCACCTTCCTCGTCATCTCCCGATAACTCGCCCTCTTCACGCTCAGACTCAGAGGAGGAAGACAGGGAGGTGCTGATTTCCAACAGTTTTGAGGCTCTGAATTTTTTAGTGAGCCTCTGATGGCTACGTTTGTAGATCCTGCCCTTGGCCTTGCACAGATGGGAATGGCTAAAGTGGATTTCACTACTGCTCAGGCTAGAGGGTGATTCAGAGGCAGAATTGGCACTGGGTGATCTCTGCCATTTGCGCTTTTTGGTATGCACAGAGGAAGTGCAGGCTTTCTTGGCAGCCTTTTTGCCCTTTTTACCCCTTTTACCTGCTGGCTCTGGTGGAGGGCCAATTTAGCTGGGGCACCCCTCCCCACCAGACCCCTCTGCAATACTTTCCTTGGTCTCCTCCTCTGATTGGTCCATAGCCGCGTGGCTCTTGTTGGCAGGAAGTGGAGCTGGAAAAAACAAAATGGCGGCCAAAGACAAAATGGCAGCCAGAACACAGGAAGCAACAAACCCCTTCGGAGAGCCTGGAAGCCCTCTCACCGCTGCATCCAGTCAGGACGCGGTCATGGGCTCTCCATAATCAGCGCTCTGGTGCTGTTGAAAACAAGCAGGCTGCCTGTGTCTGCAGCGCTCCGCTCATAATTTTTAAAGACCCGCGCACGCGCGCTTAGGTGGCAGCGAAGCCCCGTCTCCCACTCACGTTGTCAGGCTGGTGAGACCTGCAACTGCTCTGCGCTGTCTCCCTGGTGAGTGGTCACCCTGGGTCCTGATTGTGAGGTGGGGTGGAACACAGGGTACGGGTAGGGAAAAATGGGGGGGAGAGATCAGAGGCAAGGAAAAAAGAGTCGAGGAGACGGAGAGCTCAACGGAGCTCCAAAAAAGACAACCTGCTCTGCAGCAAGGCAGAGCCGAACTGGGGCATGGGGATGCCCTCCCACCAGAAGAGGAGGCGACATCAAAGAAGTTCGGCCCTGTCTCTTGATAGGGGAAGGGCATACCCAGGTGAATGCCCCACCTTCCTTCTTCAGAGAAAGGCCAGTAACTACATGTGCCATCCTCCCTGACTCGGAGAGGGGTCCAAACATGCTTTACCGTGTCCCTTGTGCTGGCCAAACTGTGCTGGCCTAACTCCAGGTTAGGATTGCATTTGAATTGTGTAAGATAGTGACACCCTATGCATATAATCTTACAATCTGCATCATTGGAAAAAAAAATCAGTTTGATCCTCTTACTGTTCTCATATCTTAGGATATTAGGAATAACACCGTTTATTCACCTTGCAAATTCAGCTTCAGGTTTACATATGCATATTGGACTAGATAAGCAAGAAGAAATAAGCTGCAAAATGATTACTATAAATAGACACTTTTTTCCTTAAGTAACTACTTACAGTTCCTTCAGCCAATGCGGAGATCACATTGCCCAAAGCAGATAAAGATTTATTAATATTTTTAGCTTCATCAAGAACAGAACCTTCTGCCCCAGTTTTGCTGACCTGTAAGAGAAAGCATAATTAGTTGAACTGAACTGTGAGTGCAAAACCTCAAGTATACAATGTAAGAAGCACCGCCAATGAAAAACATGGATTGGAAAGAAAAAAAACTCCACCATTGCATGCAAGCTTCAAAGTGTTCGTGTTGGTCAGAACAATGTTATTAAATACCACAATTTGTGTTGTTCTTTGCCAGTGGTCTGTACTATGAACACAAGTACTTACTTTATTTCACATATTGACTTTTCCTTTAAATTCAGGTACCTCCACAAAAGATCCTACTATGATAACTTCCCACCCGCACTTTGCTGCACATAACAAAGGTAGGTTTTACCTAGGATATGTAGTGAGAGCACCAGCCTACCTAGCATGGCCAATGGAACAAAGGTACCTTACTGAAACTCCCATCCAGACTCCTACTCATTCTCCTAGTTTAGCTCACATCTAGTCAGTGGTCAAAGTCAACCTACCTGACTTGGCAGCAGAGGTGTAACTAGGGTATGGCAGCAGGGGGCACGAGCCCTGGGGCTCCATAAGGTGGGGGGCGCCGTTGGCATGGTGCCCCGCTCCCCACCCGCAAATGTGCGACCCCCCATGCCTCGCGCCGGGAGGCGTGCCGGTGTCTCCCCTCCCAGCCTGCAGCTCAAGTACTTAAAGTGCCCGAGCGGCAGCCCCAGGGAAGGAAGCCGCCACCATGTCCCCCGGCTCTGCAAACCGCGGGGGCGCCTTAAAGTGGCCTTAAAGTTGCCGGCTTTTCCTGGCTGCCACGGCGCTGGCACTTTAAGGCCACTTTAAGGCGCCTTGTCGCCCTCAATTATGTGGTTGGTGCCGCCTCCTCTCCCAACCCATTGCGGCCTCCTCCTCGGAGTGGTAGAGGCCGCCATCGCTTGGGGAGCCACCTCTGCCACCTCCTCAGCACCTCACTCACCACCCAGCCGCCGCTTTTGCCCTGACACCCACCCCGCCTCCCTCTCCTTCCCCTGGGCCGCCCAGTATATGAGTTATTTATTTATAACTGCGAGCCCGCCATGTCCACAACAGCCCGGAGGCGCCTCATGCAGGATTTCAAGAGGTAAGGTGGGACGGGACGGCCGGCAGAGCTGGCTGCATTTCTCTGGATGGGGCTGGGTCTCTCTCTCTGTGTGTCTGTGTCTGTGTCTGTGTGGGCTCTGCAGACACATGGCAGCAGAAGCCACACCCCGCAACGTCGTGACGTCATGACGTTGCATGCGGGGGGCGCAATTTCATTGCGTGCCACGGGCGCAATTTTGTCTAGATACGCCCCTGCTTGGCACTGGAAAGTCCAGGGGCCATTAAGTTTAAACAGAGCTCAAGAGGGCCACCCTTTTCCCAAAAAGGGATTTTAAAAGATCAGCAAGAGTTGGCAATAAGGATTCTCAGTATGTCACGAAGAAGGTCAATGCTGTCCAGTGAAGTCAGGATTAATTCCCAAGATGTTCTACCCTCCAATGCCAGGAGACAACTACAAACTGAGTCATGTTGTACATTAAGAGCTCAATCCTAACCTGGAGTGAGGCCAGCATCGTTAGGCCAGCAAAGTTGGGCCAGCACAAAGGCCATGGTTTGTGGGCAGACCTGGAGGCAGAGTCGGGATACGGCCATTAGGCCGCATGCAAACCCCCATCCCCAGGCCACGCAGCCCCAATTTGGGATGCGCCACTTGCTCAGAGCAGGCACAGATCCAAGCAAGCCCATCAGGACAGCTGGCGCCTACCCTGGGGTAAGGGTGCGAAAGTGCCCTTGCCCCCATGGAGGCTCCAACCAGCTCCTAACTTGTGCTGGATATGGCACAGCCATGCCAGCCTGCCCACTCCAGTGCCAATTAGGATTACGCCCTCAATAATTCTGGGATACAAAGAGTTATTTTTTAAGATGAAATTGACCGTTTTTCTTTGAATACCAACTTGCACTGTCATAGCATAAAGGACTTCTGAAAAGTCCTTGGCCTGCGAAGTCATTTGCCACATGGCATAGGAGAGCTGCTATTAAAAAAACAAACACAAGTTTTGAGCACCCGGAATGACTTGCACAGTTCCTTTGACTTAACTAAATACCGGTTTTCAAACACAAAACGTAGACAATTGCACACTATTTACTGGATGGCAAACATGAGCTAATTGTATTTTAGGATCTTATATTCATTTCACTGTATTCATATCATTTTTTTAAACGTTACTGCTTAAAACAAGATAGCTTTCATTGCATGTCAAGCCATCTTCAAATAATTTACTATTCTTCTAGTATGGGATCATCTCTTGGGGTTTGATGCTGCCATTGATTGTTTGATGGCATGTTTCCCATATCTTGTTTGTGAAGTTGGCCCAAACACTTCTCTGGTTGTCAGCCAAAGCATCTTTTAAGCTACAATAGTTAAGAGAGTAACCTGCTCCCTATTTAAATCACACTATCAACCATTCTCCAGAAATGACACAGACTTCATTGGATGTAATCTTTCCAACTGTATACAAAGGCATTAAAACAAATTACTCCCAAATTTAATAAGCATTTCATTACAATAAGTTACTATTTTCAAACTACCACTACTGAAAAATAATTAGATGCCCTTGTTACCTTTTCACTCCCAGCCAAATCTACCAGATAGAGCTTTCCACTCAATTTTTTTTCAGTTTCAACATTCTCCTGTTTAATATTAATTAGGAAGATGCTGTGGCTTCTAGAACTGTGTTCATTCATGTCTATAAAAAAGAAAATATTTAAATATTTTAAAATGTTTTTTTAAAAAACATCTTTCAAATCTATGCATTTTCTAAAAAATACTTACCAAATCATTACCTTATTAAATTTTATCACAACTACCTTATCAATAACTAGACTGATAACAAAGCAGCATAGAATAGTCCATTCAAATGTAAATTCCAAACCAGCTTATGCAGACAATGGAAAAGCAGTATGGCCCAAAACATAAACCACATATATGAGATGTGAGCTCTGTAAAAAATTTCCATAGCAAGAAACAGGAAAGTGAGTCAATAGGAAAGTGAATGCAACCTGAAGATATTTATCTTTTTTTACAGCAGTAACTATAAGCCTGGTTGGATATTTAGAACATGACTTGTGTTTTTAAAATATTCTTTTAAAAAGTATTTAAAATATTTTCAAATTGTTGGCTTAAGACAAAGGTTAATGTCCTTAGTAATTTGCACTTGTGCTACCTATATACCTAGCAACACATATGCTTACTTGTAACAGCTACATGGCGGTTCGTTTTCCCCTCATCAATGACATCCATAACTTCTTCAGGACTAGAGACAAACCTCTCCGTACAACCCTAGAAATGCAAAATTCAACATTTGTCAAACGGGAAATTTGGAAGAGCCAAGGCCGTAGTACCAATAGTAAAAAAGATTACCCTAATAGCCAAATTCTAGCCTCAAGGTTATTTTGGATTCAACAGTAGAGCAATACTCAGCGTAACAACTGAGATACTTCTATATCCTTGTGGAATTGCAGTATCTACATAATTAGCCCAATATGCTGGTTACAGGACAGATTCAGAAGATTGGTGGCATCATCTGCAGTTAGCATGAGGCTTAAGGCTATACTGGTTCTACAGCAACCCACACCACATCATCCTTCGTTTACAAACCTCATCAGCTTTCACACCCAGGAGAAGGAAGTGGAGAACATATGGTTGTATGCATGTATGTATGAGGATGTATGGTTCCTTACAGCAATGGTTCCAAAGTGGGCAGAACTTGGGAAAAGGTGGAATTGCCTAGGGGGGTACAAAGAGGGAAAGGGGTGACAGTGGGTGCTCTGGAGGTGGTGGGATTATGAACCACACTGGCAAAGGGTACTCCAAGTTTCTGCCTCTGCATAGTGCTAAAATCTGGTGGCAACAATCATAACTTTTATTAAATATGCCACCAGAGTTCTAGTCAGAACAGTATATAGTGGGCCCTCCATATCCATGGGGGTTTGGTTCTGGAACCCCACGCAGATGCCAAAATCCTTGGATGTTTGTCCGCAGATGTCACATTGAAAAAATGGCATAAATTCACAGGAATTGCGTAGAGTGCCTAAAACATAAACTATCTAACCTTGCACAAATGGCATTTAACAAGGTGAACAGGGTGAGTGCTGCAGGATTTGAGGTAAACAAAGGTATGTGAATTTTTTTAATGTATACATTTTCAATCTGCAATTCACAGATGTGGAGCCTGTGGATACAGCAGACCTACTGCACTGTGTTTTGAGAAACTTATCACTGTGTGCATATTTGTCTCTTTGTCATTCAATAGAAATAGCTGAAGCAAAACCATCAAAGAAGAAACATAGAAAATATTGTTTGGAAAAATATATTATTTATACCAGAACCAACAAACTGTCTGATCACTATTCAGAGGTGTGGACTGATGTGGAATTAGGTGTAGACTGATGGTTGAGCTGCTGGTACTGCCTGATGCTAATCAGGAGAATCTGCGGCTTATTTTTGGATGGGGGATGGATGTCAGGTAGTGACAAGCTGCAGTACCTGTGGTGGCAGAACAGAGTCGCTGTAGAGCCGATTATTCAGTGTGTGAATAAGTGTGTGAGAAGGCCAGCCGGCAAAGAACAGGATACGATCTTGAGGACCTATCCAGGTTTAACTTGTGATTGCCTGCTGAGGCTTGATGGCATGCAGCCAAAGGAGAGAACCATACTGTGAAGGCTACATCTGGGACTGAGGATTGGCTGATCCCAAGAATACTGTATATTTGTAAAAACCCAATTGAAAAAATTGTGGTTTAGAGTAGCCTGCTTATGTAAGTCGCCTTGGGCATTTGCTTGGGCATGGGAAAGGCGGGGTATAAATTCTTCAAATAAATAGATAAATATTCTGCTCCTTGTTGCATTTCCAGCATCAAAGTTTGCAAAGCATAGTTTTACTGTGGTCGTCCAACTCTTCTCCAAGCCCTCCCCCCCCCAAAAAATAAACTTCAGATTACTAAATGTGGTGATTTAAGACTCCTGCTAAGTGACTTTATACCAGACACAGAGAAATTGGTATCACTTCATCAAGCCCATCCATTTCATTAAGAATTCACTGAACAGTGAAATATGCTATCCTAACAAACTAAAGTCTGAAGAAGGAAATAGAAAAAGAATACTCTGACACAGGGAGGATCACATTGGACTAAAAAAAGCATCCATGTCTGTAAATATTAAACATGAAAGGCTTTCTTCTAATATCTTTCATGTTCAGTATTAAATATTAATGCAAGTATTTAAATTTCAGTGGGATAACTAACAAAATGAAACCGTTTAAAAGAGGTAGAAAAAAAGTAAAAAAAAATCACTAACTCCCATTAATATTTCAAAGTGACAATTTTTAGATGCAACCATCATGAAGATTCTCAGCTGATGAGCAATTTCCTCATTCTAGCCTCCAGCACCCAATGACATATCCCTTAAAGGGTAACATTCAGAGCAACCAAAGAAAATCCAAGATCAAAGTATTCCAAACTGCACATCTACTGTGACTCATAAGATCACAAAATCTCTAATTGCTTGGAGGTGGTATTTGTATGTTATAGACAAGGTAGAAAAAATTATGCTTAGATCTATGAATTCTATGTTACATAAATATAAACATGCACTGAAGAACCTGCAAGCTAAATACAATCACAGAAACAAGTTCCACTTTGAATTAGACTTCCCAAAAGGTCTCCTGAATATGATGAACATGTTTTTACCTTGACATATGGAACTCTGTTCTTGTCTTCATGTACAGCAAGATTTGTCTTTGAAACTAAAAAGACATGTGAGGAATCACTGATAAAAATAGTATCCAAACTTGATGAGTGACAAGAGTAGTCTGCATATACTTGTAACTCAAGACAGATTACAGAAGAATAAGCCATATGGTGCTTAAAGAATAAGATACAATACAAATTTAACCAATACCATCCAATACTTCAATTTAAAAGATAGAAAAGACAAAGTGTTAGAGATTTAACTAGACTCCAGAAAACACAAATATGCTTTGAGTTCATAGTGGGAAAAGGTACAGTAAAATTATTGGCAGACATGATATATACAGACATGATATATACATGCTGAATGTTACTTCTTCCAGGTTCTTTAAGCAAGAGGAAAAGAAGTTGAATATGAAGGCAATGTTTGGTCTGTAAACAACCCATAGAAACAACTAGATTTGGGGTCAGAAGTGTCATTGAGTTACAATACACAGGCAGGCCCCCATATCCTTGGATCCAGTATCTGTGGATTCAGTTATACCTGGATCCACCGATTCCTCCCTGTGCCCCGTAACATGTTTTAAGTCTTACTGGGGCAAAAATCTTCTTGCTTATACAGATGGCTATAAACCTACAGGCTTATAGCAACTTCCAGGCTGCCTTGCATCAGCCAGAACACTTGAAAAAACCTGAACAAGGTCAATAGGAAGCAGCAAACAAGTCGATTTTTGCTCCACGGAGACTCTAAAACAGGGGTCAGGGAACTTTTTTACCTCTTACCCCAAAATATATTTAGATAGGCCAACGTTACACACACACACCGCCGCCGCCGCCAGAACAAAAGAAAAAAAATACATATTGGAACCCATTGCTTTTTATTTGATTAATTAATGAGCTTAATTAATGCTATGTAAATATGAAGTTGTAAAGGGCGGAGCAAAACAAACAAAACAAAACAAAACGGAGCCAGCCGGCCAGCGACGGAACCGAAACGGGAGTAATGGATGGTTGCGCTGCCAAGACACAGCTGGGCATGCATATAGATTCATATGCATGCCCGGCTGTGTCTTGGCAGCGCAACCGTCCATTACCCCCAGGAATTTCATTTTTACCCCATTTGGGGTAATTTACCCCTGTTCCCTGACCACTGCTCTAAAACATGTTACTGGGTGAGCAAGGGGGAAGAGGCATACCATCGGAGTGGTTGCCCGGGTCCAAAATTCTTAGGGGCGCAATATTTTGAGAATTAAACTGAACTCTTAGTGCCTTCTGGCATAGAATTCAAGTTAATTCTGGCAGTGCGGTCTCCTGGAAGGCGGGGCTCTGCTGGCTTCAGCCACCTCCCCCAGCTCCAAGGAGAGATGTGTGGAAGCCTGCCTCCAAGGAGAAGGTGGCTGGCATTCTCCTCGGAGGCAGAACGCTGCCAGCTTTGGAGGGTGTAATATATGTCCAGCCCCCAGCACAGGTAAGGCACAAAACACCCCTGGCATGGGGGCATAAAAGGATTCCCCATATCTGTGGTTTCCATATCCCTGAGGGTGGTTCATGGAACGATTCCCTGTAGATATGGGAGCATGCCTGTACCTGAAAACAAAATGTTAGGGCTGTTTTAAGTACAGTATTCCACTTTATATTTTTCAAAAGAGTGGTGCAGCAAATCACAAGACCAGACAACCCCTGGGAGCCCAGGCAAAGGATGGTAAGAAAAGCCTTGGGAAGAGACTCACCCCCCGCCCATCTGAGGTTTCAAGCAAGCTTCCCCTGACTCTGGCCCTTCCTGAAAGCAACTTTTTTTTCAAAAAAATCTAAATTTCTGAAACTATAGCACATTGTGGAAAAAAAAACAGAAAATACACAAAAAGGGACCCGCTTTACTTACCATCCAGCAAGTCCCTTATTTTATCCAAGTAAATCTCAAAGTAGGAAACCTATACAAACAAAAAACATATAAATGTGGAAATGTTTGTTGTAACACTAACACTAAGAAGTTCTTCAAAACAAACAAAAATCAAACCTATATTGCACATGATTTATAACCAGTCATTTCTCCCAGACTGGAGGTTGCTTTCGTTCACTAAGGGTCCAATCCTATCCAATTTTCCAGCGCTGATGCAGCCATACCAACGGGGTGTATGCTGCATCCTCTGGTGGGGGAACAGTCACAGAGGCCTCTTCAAGGTAGGGAAACATTCGCTGCATTTTGGCTACATCCATGCTAGAAAGTTGGATTGGGCCCTTAATCTGTGTACTTCCTTGCTAAATAAAAAACAATCTGATTAACAGGCAGGAAGAAGCCAAAAGACATTTGAAAAATCTGAATGGTTTTCAGCCACCTGAGCAAGTTGAAACATGAAACTGAATGAATTATCTGAAGAACATCTGAACCTATGAAGAATTTGTTGAAAAGAGCACACAGAAGACAGGCAAACTCACAGAAAGAGAGAGAATACCACACACATTATTTCTAAATACTGTAGTTACTTGAACAGAAAAGAATACATCTTATCTGAAGCTATGATGCATTTATACGTTTGGTTGCATTACACTTTTGGCATTGTCTTTCAAGCAAAATGACCCTGTCTTAAACAAATATTTATCCCAAGGCCTTAATTCGGTGACAACCTATACCCAAATCAAGGCAGGACCTGACACAGCATCTGAAAGATCATTAGTTTCTTCTCAAAGAAAACTGTTAAATTAAAAAAAAATCCTATTCATGATACTAGAATAAAGTACAGTTGAGAAAGGAATACACAAACTTATCTTCCATTTGTTTCACCATCAATGACAACTTGGAACATTTTACGAAGGACTCATTAAGCTGAGCAACTTGTGAATTATTTTTTATTGAAAAGTGGTATATAAATATTAACAGTAGTAGCAACTGCAAACATCATCAATCTTATTTAATGTTTGACCTGGTTGGTATTAAGCAACAATTCACTATTTTCCACCCAAAGGCCATTAATTTTTTTTAATGACAGAATCCCAAAATATGAGCCATTCAGGCAAAACAGCCAAAGCAGTTTTGCAATCAATGGAAAGTTTGCTTTAATTGAATAGTTCTTACTGCTCACTGAAGCTAGACTGTAGTCTCAGTGCATACATTTTTTAACATGCATGCCTATCAATATCAACAAGCACCACAGTGTCCAATTTCTAAGCTAACTCAATTACTCTGGAAGACTGGGTTTAGTAGAAGTATTCAAGCTTTTTCAGCACCAGTGTCAGCATTTTGCCCATGCTTCATTAATGCATTTTCATCTGTACATCCACACCCAGAGTATGTAAAATGAGTTACTAAAATTGTCAATACAGCCAAAGCTATTCACTCAGAGCATAATCCTATGTTTGTCTATTCAGAAATGTCAACTCTCAAGAAAGTGTGCATAGGATCTCGCATACATACAAAACTGTATGATTTAGCCGAGAGGGTTAATGCCTCCGTTTGCCCGAAGATAACACCTGAAGATCTCAAGGTCGTGAGCTCGGGACTGCCGGAAGTCTCTGCGAGCAGCAGACCTTGGAAACTGCGGCTGATTACAAGCTGAGTTTCAGCTGCCTCGTGGGAGGAGGAGTGTGCTGAAATCAGCTGCATCTCTGGTGGCAGCAGGGAAGCCTCATCAGCCAGCAGACGACAGACGGGTGGCTAAAGAAAGAAGGCTAAATCCAGAAAGAAAGATCTGTAGGAGTGTTGTTCTTGGAAGACAGAACATTCTGTAAATTGTAAAAACCTTCGGGTTTGTGAGAAAGTCTGCCTATGTAAACCGCCTTGAGTTCAATCATTAGAGAAATCTAGTGATCTTAAGAAAGGCGGTATATAAATAAATGTATTATTATCATTATCATTATCATTATTATTATTATAACTGCACCCAATCGTCTTAGTTACTGGGCCTTTATACCTGCCAGTGACCCAACAGAGAACCTTTTGCCCTGCATTTTTCTATTTTTTCCAAAGTAAATGGACAAAAACTATCAGGTATTTAAGTGTAACACTGCAAACCTACATATGGCTATTAAAAAAATAAATTCCATATAGTTCAGTGGAGCTTTCTCCCAACTAAGTGAGCAAAGAATTGCGGCCTACACTATCTCCTTTTATTTCCAGCTCTATGGAATTAAACTAGACGACTCTTGCTGAAGTAGATAGATTTTATTCAAATAACTACAAAGAGGTTTAGTGTTCTTTGAAAAAAGTACTGCATGTCCTATATTGTCTCCCTTGTAAACTCTGTTTGCATACATGTGACAGGTAGCACCCCTGGCACTTATAGAACGGCTGTTTTACTCATGCTGTCTGCTTGCACATGGCCTGTATTGTCCCCATATAATGTGTCCCTCATGCTGGGAAAGATGGAAGGCAAAAGGAGAAGGGGGTGGCAGAGGATGAGATGGTTAAATAGTGTCACCGAAGTGATGAACATGAAATTGGGCAAACTCCGGAAGCTAGTGGAGGACAGGGAGGCCTGGCATGCTGTGGTCCATGGGGTCGCGAAGAGTCGGACACGACTTAGCAACTGAACAACAACAATAAAATGTGTACCCCAAAGTGGGGAATAGAAAAAAGAAAAACAGAGTTGAGAAACACAGAAGTCAGGCACGCTTCCACAACGAAAGCTGAAGGTACGGCTAAGAATGCCACATGGGGCATATTGAACAGTGGATATAAGCACCTTTATTAAGCTTACCTCCAGCATTCAAAATGCCTCACACAAAATTGTCCTTCCATGCACCTGCTGAATTGGAATTGCATTTGGCAGATCATCTTTTAAGTATACTTGAACAAGCCTGATAGTCGTACTACTATCTTGAAAGTATATACGCAGTTTGATGGGCCCCCAACCCAACCCATTTTCAGGGCTAGAAATTTAATTAGCTAATTAATAAGAGTATTTAGATGCCACTTTTCAACAAAAATGTTTACAAATCAGTTTACAGAGAACATCAAATAACTACAAGGTTCCCTGGCTCACAATTCAAAAAGATGCAGGAAAAACACCAGCACATAGCGACTAGAAAAGATACTGCACTTCTGGTGAAAAGAGATTATTACTTTCTCTGCATAAGAATGACAATGTTTACAAAATGACACCTCTCTTGTGTAATCAGCTTGCACAATCATTCAATAGAACTCAAATACATTTGCTGTCACAGCAGTATGCAAAGTCAATTGTTATTCTGCTGCATTGCTCAGAGGAAAAAAACTAAGCAGAGTCAAGCAGGCTAATTTTAAACATTTTCATTTCTTCAAGGAGATTGGGAAAGATCATGTAGGGAAAGGTAAGTGCTCAAACCCATTTTTAATATTCCAAATGAGATCCAAAATCTAGTCAGTCATCCAACTCCGGCAAAGGGAACTCAGGCAAGGAAGTAAAGTTCTGTGTTGCTAAACAGACACCGACATAAACAGGGTACACCCAAGTTTTAAAACACACACACACACACACACACACACACACACACAGAGTAACATTGCCTGCAGTATCTCAGAACTGCCAATGCCAGCTGGTCATGTTTAAATTCTTATATGAAACATGCTGGGTGCTTCATGCAAAGAGCTGTAGCTTGAAGACAGTGGCTTTGTGCAAATGTTACAATACCAATCTAAAATACAGTGACCATTAATCAAGATTTACAAAGCAACTTCTAGTCCTGATTTCAGATTAAAAACTGAACATGGTTGGCATATGATAGAAGAGCTAAGGGATACATAACATGCACCAGAAAGAATGCTAACCTGGAAAGGGAAAGAGTACCAGGAGGGAACAAACCCACTCCAAATTACCTAACAGAGATTAGAAGCACAATCCTAACCTGGAGTAAGGCCGGCACAAGTTAGGTCAGCAAAGTTTGGCTGGCACAAGGACCACACATTTGGACCACTCACAGAATAAGGGAGGATGGTGCAAGTTTTTACATGCTTTACAGTAACCCTTGTGCCAGCCAAACTTTACTGGCCTAACTCGTTCCGGCCTACCTCCAGGTTAGGATTGTGCCCTAGTCCTATCAATTTAGTCAAGAGCTGAGGTATAGAGGTTGCCTGGATACATTGCATCAACGAACATTGAAAATGCTTGCACCAGTTAAGTCAAGTCTAAATATTTCTGCAAATGCTTTACCATGCTCTCATTCTGGGTGCAGGAATTAAAGCAATATATCCACTTCACCACTACCCCACATTCCAAATGAAGCAGACCTCACTAACTCTTTATTCTCTTTTGGACAAATATATAGAGTTACTTTCATGCAGCAGTGTAGACACCTTACTACTTCATAGAAGGATCTGTGCAACATGGCCACTGTGACAGTCAAAAGAAAATATTTAATTTTCCAATAAAGCAATAATACTAGGACTAGCCTAGAAAATTCTAGTGGACAAGGAGCATTCTTAATCTTATTAAATGTGTACAAGTATTTTTTCCAACAGTTGTCTGCTATGTCTGACTAACTCAAAGCGATGCCAACTGAAGAAAAAGCTATCAGCCTAGTACAAAACTAATCCTGCTATAAGAGCAATATTTGGCTCAATAGCTCACTCCAGGATTATCCACCAACCTTTTAAAGCTTTTTAAATACATCCAGTGCCAAGACGTGCTAAGCTCTTAAATCGTGATCATATCATTAAGAGTGACACACAATAACTTCCCCTGCGCAGCAAAAGGCAAAGCCAATCAGCTCAAAACAGAGTTCCCTCTGGTCACTGGGACCAGAGCAAACGTGTTTGTGGGCTTGAACACCAAACTGCATACATTTATGAAGTCATGCCTTCATCCCACTGCCTGGGTTCAGATTTCTCCAAGTCATATCTGTCTCTTCACTTGTTCTTTTGGCCTCTGTTATGCAGCTGACTGTCGAGCCTGTCAGCTGGGAGGTCAGTTCACCCGAAATCCTGCCAGGTCTTGGGTGAGACCTTACTGGGAGCACGGCTATGCCCTCGACTCCTCAGAATGGCCATGGGCTGTGCCACCCACAGGATCTCAGGCAAGACCTCACCCAGGAGTGTGGCTGCACACTCGGCCCATTGACACAGCCACTTGCTGCACCGAGCAGCCAGGCAGCAGACCCACCCAAGATCCTACAATATCTCATGTGAAACCTGGTCAGAGAGTGCAGCTGTGCACTCGTCCTCCCAGTGCAGCTGCTGGCAGCACAAGGCCCCGCCTGGGGGCAAGGCAAGAAGGCCAGTCCCTGGTCATGGCCATGCGCTGCCACAGCCAATGGACTGGCCCTCCTGGTCTGGGGTCTTGCGAGATGCCCAGCTGGGGACAAAGTCAGAAAGGGCTGGGCAGCTGTGTGGCTCATCTACTGGTGACTGCAGTGCAGTGGCTGGATGAGGCAGAACCCTAAACTTTCCTCGGCTTTTACCCAGCCCTGAAGGGGTGTGGGCAACCCAGGAACTGGGGACTGGACTTTGGAGCACTCAGGGATAGAACCCAACTGGGGATACCCCCAGCCTAGTCCTCCCAATGGGGGCAGAGGCCATGGCCTCAAGGGAGTTTCACCACAAGGCTCTGGGGGATCCAGGCCCCTGCCAGACCAGTCCATGGGGCCTCCATGCCACCCAGTCAGGAGATTAGCCATCCAGCCAGCAACCTTGGATCGCCCTGAGTGAAGAATGGGCAGTACTCCCCACGAACCCCTCCAGTGGAATCTGATGGACTTTGCTACTGTGCATGTGAGGATCTCTTGTTAACTGGGGGGGGCGGTTCCTTGTGCCATAACAAGGCCCCATGAATGTCAAAGCCCCCATACAAATAAACCGCCTCTGCAAAACACCACAATCATCTGCGCGTATCCTTGAGTGGCAAGGGACAGCCAGCACCTCCCTAAACTAAGTCCACCCCATTGGGGGAGGCAGGGTCCCAGCCCATGATGGACATGACAGCCTCCAAAGTGCAGACATTTAAAAGCTCATGCACAACCTCTAGCAAGGAACACAGTGCAGAAACCGATGCCTTTCAAATGATAAGGCAAGCAAAATTGTATCTAAGACACAGAAATTTCTGATCTGATGAAGTAAAACATAGTAGATTCAAGTTTGTTCCAAGCCACTGGCTCATTTGAAATCATAGAACATCCATGAAGATATGCAAGCTTTGAAAATGTGACTTGAGTTTTGACACCACACACAGCTTCTTCGTCCGACCATTGCATAACATGTCGCTCGGCATTTACCTTTATATGAAATTCTAGGTTTTCATCCATGGAGTAGATGTGATCAAAGATGTCATGTGCAATTCTTGGAATTATTCCCATTAGTTGTGGGTCATGTAGTTTCCCCTAAAAACACAAAGGTAGGTAGTAAGTCAGACTGTTAATCATTTGGAAGAACGATGGTAGTAAGAGGTTACATAACACATAGTACTACACCATGGCCACAAGTTCATGTATATTCTAATGATGTACAGTCACAAATACTAATTATTTAAATTGCATGCTTCTGAATTTACAACTTCCTCACAATGTTTATGGTGTTCTGTCATGACACTCCTGCAAATTCACACTGGTATTTATATTAAGGCAAATGGTGACTTGCCAAAAGCTGGAACCACACAATGGGCCCATGTGAAGTGTACCACCTGAACCTATGTTACCCAACTTTATAACTCACTTCTCTCTTCCATTCACAGAGAAATAACAGTAGCATAACACCGTAGCATAAATTCACGTAGCATAACAGCTAAGCAACAACTCAACAGTTGGCTTCAATTACAATATCTCAGTCACAGTCCCATCCTCCATCTACAACAGGGAGGTAATACAATGCACTCATAATGAAAAAAAAAAACCATTTATGTGAAATGCATTGAACTTGTAAAACAGCTATACCAATGTTAATCATCAATTATCAACCTAATTTTTAAATATTTTAATCTCGCATCCTCTTTACCTACTCCGATTACTTCTTATGACCTTCCTTCCCCATTTTGCTGATCTGGTACTAGTTTCTTTAAAACCAAAATCTCTCCTTTTGATTCCCTGTTCCGCTCCTCCGGCTTTCTCTGCCTCATGCATCACAAACAATCTCCCCTTCTGACCTTTCCAGTACCATCTTTCAAGTTGTTGGATACAATTTCACTTGGACCACAGCACCTTCTATTCACAGTGGCATAGCTGGATTGATGCAAAACGCCAAGTCACTGATGGTGCCATGTAAGCAGCCTCTTTGTCATCTGGGCCAGTCAGGGAAGTGAAAACAATGTGGAGGAGACACCTCCACGAGATGCCTTTTTGCAGTCCACACTGGCTCTGGCGGAGGGGGAGGGGCCACTTACAGTTTGGTCAGTTGCCATAAAAGACTTGGGCCAAGTTCTATCCTATTTTTCAGTGCTGCTGCAGCTATAACAAAAGGGTATGCACTGCATCCTGCAGTTGGGAGGGGAAACAGTCATTTTATTTATTTATTTATTTATTTATTTATTTGAAGAACTTATACCCCGCCTTTCCCATGCAGAAGCAAATGCCCAAGGCGGCTTACAGAGAACAACAAAGTACAATGTAACCATAATAAGTAAAACAAAAACTTTTAACAGGAACTCAGCAAGAGTTCAAGAATGAAGCAAGGCCCAATTTTCTTCATCAGGCCCTTTGGAGGGTGGGAGAAAAAGCACACACACACACACACACACACACACACACACACACACACACTTGACCAGGGGAGTAAACACAACTATGGCAGAATTCCAGAGGGACATCCGAGGGACAGAGGGCAGACAGCCAACCATCATCCAGACAAGATAGGTATGATTTGAGCCCTCTCCGAAAGGCCATGAGAATGTGTAGTTCTCAATTCGCTGCTACAGAGAAGGCCCGCCCCTGAGCTGCCATCCCTTTAACTTGGGACATAGGGAGAGCCCCTTTAGATGATCTAAGGGGGAGAACTGGTAGATATGGGAGAAGGCGGCCCTTTAGGTTGGCTGGGCCTAAGTCATGAAGGGCCTTAAAGGTCAATACCATCATCTTAAGTTGAGATCGGAAGTGAATGGGCAGCCACTGCAGCTGCTGAAGGAGTGGTCCTGCAGAGTCAAACTACATAGACCCTGTAATTACCCTGGCTGTTGCATTTTGTACTAACTGTAGCTTCCAAACTGTTCTCGAGAGAAGCCCTACATATAGCTAATTACAGTAGTCCAGCCTTGAAATCACGAACGCATGGACCACCGTGGCCAGGAACATTTGTTCCCTTACCTCAGGGCTGCATTGGTCTTGGAAAGTTGGATAGGATTGGGCACTTAGGGCGCAATCGTAACCTGGAGTTAGGTTAGGCTAGCACAAGGGACACCATAAAGTGTGTTTGGACAGAGAGGCCAGCACACAGACATGCGCCATCCTCCCTGACTCAGAGAGCGGTCCAAACATGCTTTACTCGTGCCAGTCAAACATTGCTGGCCTAACTGTGCTGGTCTCACTCCAGGTTAGGATTGCGCCCTTAGTGTTTTGCACCCCTCTAGCTATGCCACAGCTCTGCTGTGTCAGAATGCAAGCCTGCAGAAAGGGACTGTGTCCACTTTCATCCCTGTACAGTGCTTAACAAGCAGACTGAAAGCACCCAACACCTTGCAGGCATGTAGGACACCACCAGCTCTTCATCCTAACTCATTCTGAAAGAAGGCACCCTATTACTTGTGCTTCCTGGAACATGCTGCTTAAATATCCTCTTACAGCAACTTATGAAACAAAAAGAAAGCACATTGACAAATTCATTCATTATAGGGGCTATAGAGTAGCCATCTCTGGCATATCTTGAAATTCTGGAAGAAAAGGCAGCTTGCAGATTACACATTAGACTGGACTACCATGTAATTTAATGCACAACGGACGAGAGGGAGATGAATTCTGCAATCTGTGGATTGTTTGGCTGGGCCGACTGCCAGCAAATGCTGCCTTGCCAGCATTACTGGTAGCAAGCACAGTCAGCTTCCTTTGCTTTATTCAGAGACTTGGAAGATGAAAGAAAAGAACATTTTTCCTGACTGCATGTCATTTTTCACTTTTCCTCTGGAAGCAAAAATTAGTCAGCACTGCACTATGATAATGAAGAGCACCTCTCTCTCTCTCTCACACACACACACACACACCACTTTTAACTTTTTGTTTGTAGTTGAAGGCTTGCTTGTAGTCTTTCCATGACAATAAGAACAGAAACATTCAGCTTCCACTTTTAACAGTCCTCTTCAACAAGAAAGCATCATGACTATCCTGACCATAATATAAAGGTCTCTGACTAAATCCGTATCCAAGGATGCAGATGTGAAATATTGCTCTTCAGAACAGAAAAGGACTTCAAGCATATAATCACAGGAAAATGAATTAAGGTATTTAAATCTGCACACAATAGGTTAGACCAGATGCCCTCAAACTGGGGTGTCATGACGCTCTAGAGGCCCTGTCTCTGTCCCCTTAAAAGGCAGGGGAAGGGCAAAGGCAGAAACATGATCAGGAAGATCATGCTGCTGCTGGGGGTGAAATGTTTTTTTTCCAAAACTTACCCCATGCAGCTCCAGCCTCCTGGGAGGTCCGGGGAGCCTGCAGACTGCTTTGTAGGGCTCCCTGCACCTCCAAACAGCTAAAAAAAACATTTAAAACAGGCACTTCTGGTTGTGCAAGGAAAACAGGAATTGGTCACTTTTCACTTTTTTAATAGCTGTTATGGAGCATGGGGAGCCCTGCAGAGGTCTCTGCAGGTTACCCGGACCCCCACCTCCCAGCAGATGCCAGCACTGTGTGGGTAAGAAAAAAAAACCCTTCACCCCCAGCAGTAGCACAATCCTCCCGATCATGTTACTAGCTTCCCCCCTGCCCCCCCCAACCTGGGTTCTCAAACTCCCAAGCAGTCATGGCTGCGACAAGGCAAAGCCCAATTGCAAAGCAGTTCTCTGTATCTGCCCTTGACACACACACTGTCAGGATGACTGAATGAGAAACAAGAGAATCACTTGAGCTGCAGCTTTAGGTATAGTTAAGAGGTGGATAGGAACTGGTTGCCTAGACCAGTGGTTCCCAAACAGTGGGTCGCGAGCCAATTTTAGGTGGGTCGCAAAGCACCTACAGCAGCCATATTGCAAATTTGGGAAGATGGGAATGCTTCCCAAATTAGGAAATGGGGAGGGCTGTGTGGCTGTTTTGCCTGTTTCATGGTTACAAATAGGCATTTTAAAATTTACTTTGCTATTGGAAAATGGCTGAGAAATAACCCAATTTATTGCTGCATTCTCAGAAAAGCAGCAGGCTCTGGCATAATAATGTTGGCACTTCCAACCATGGCATCACTTTCTGCTGGGTCCTGAACAGACTGTCATTCAAAAAAGTAGGTCCTGGTGCTAAAAAGTTTGAGAACCACTGGTCTAAACCCAATTCCACTACACCCTCACTGGTTTTGGACAAGGAGGTTAAGAGTAAAGAAGCCTCCTCTTCTCCACCCCTTGGAAGGTAGGCATGAACTCTTGGAAGGCTTCTGCTTTAGAATTCAGTTCAACAGTCTAGTATTTCTGGCTGGCTGTGCATCTTCACATGCAAGAAAGCTAACAAGACAGTCAGTTTCTATTACAGCTCTCAGGTATAGTCACTTTGGACAGGATGTGCTGCATCACAGTGCAGTAAAACTGGTGAAGTGGCAGCCAGCTTGAACACTTAAGCCAGTACGGAAGAAATTAAATATGAAAAACTCATAGGCTAAATATAGCTATCTAACTCAAGGGTTCTCTTCAAATTACTAGTATTTGGGAGGAAAATATCTTTTTAAACATTATATTGTTATAAACTGCCCTCACTAACAA
>JAJKFI010000014.1:553864-572201 GCA_029204185.1 Lerista edwardsae
CCTCACTAACAAAGAACCATTTAATTATACATGCATCACATATTATGCTACACAAGATGAAGCTCTGGCAAAACTGACAGAATTAACACAACTCTTTACAAAAGACAAATGACCATGATTAAAGTGGCTGGTGGTTGTACCCATTCACAATTTTTAAGGCCCAAATACGGCATAAGAATACAGTACACTGAAACAGGTTTCACTGTTCAAATGTGAACGTTTAATTTCAATAGGCAGGGTTCAATAGGTTTCTACCTTCAGCACATATGGCTTGTGCCCGCTGATCCCACTTGACTTCTGCACACTCAATGAAAGACGAAAATGACCCAACACATCAGTGGTACAGCTAAGGGGGGGTGTACAGGGCCCCCAGGTATTACACCTTCAAGGGTGTGAAAAGACTCCTCTGTTCCACATTTGGTAGTGGCAAGAAGGATGACGAGGCCAAAGCAGGCTGTGGGCCCATGAAGTGGTGAAAGGTCACAAACAAGGGTGCAAGAAAAGAAACTGCGGCAGTGCGGAGGCCTCCTTGCCGCCACAGGACCTTCTCTTGAACTCCCCTCATAGGCACTAAGAGCAGTTGCAAGCTGCTGCTGTGAGCAGTCAATTGCTTGTTCCCCCCTCCCCCCCCTTGAGAGTCCCCTGGACTGCAAGGAGGTCCAATCGGTCAATCCTCCAGGAGTCAGCCTGATTGTTCCCTGGAAGGACAAATCCTGAAGCTGAAGCTCCAATACTTTGGCCACCTGATGAGAAGAGAGGACTCTTTAGAAAAGACCCTCATGCTGGGAAAGATTGAAGGCCAAAGGAGAAGGGGGCGGCAGAGGATGAGATGGTTAGACAGTGTCACCGAAGCGATGAACATGAAATTGGGCGAACTCCGGAAGCTAGTGGAGGGCAGGGAGGCCTGGCGTGCTGTGGTCCATGGGGTCGCGAAGAGTTGGACACAACTTAGCGACTGAACAACAACAACCCCCCCACAAGCAACTGTTCAAAGCACCCAGATGTAATTGGTGATGATGTAACTGCATCATGTCACTACAATTATTTCTGGGACAGGTGCTTCTGGGGTGGTGTCAATAGACATGGCCCTGGGTGTCAGAGGAGCCACCTATGCCACTGCAACAGAATTCCTTTCTCACCTTCCCTCAAATGCACAGAAGTCAGGGGTAATGCCAGCAAGTACAATCCTTGCTTAATGGGGCTGCCTTGGGGGTGCAGTGTTTGAGGGTCTGCCTCCTAATTTATTTTTATATATAAAAAGAGGCACTTCCAATTGGAAGCATGTCTCTTAATAAAATCCCTGATTATCAAGGAAATCTAAATCTGAACCATATAATCTCAGTGGTTTCATTCACGATTCGGCAATTTGGGAGCCATAAACTCATGTGTTGCCCCTCTTCATTCTCACCTCCTGCATGGGTTCCCTCTAGGCAAACAATGGTCAATGCAAACTTCAAACAAGAGTTTAAAAGCTCGCTTTAAACCTGGTCAGCAGTAAACCTGGTTTATCAAGTCAGATGTCATGTCAGTGTGAATAGCAAGAAATCAGAACTGGAAGATGCCAAACCATGGTTCAGTCACACAACTGAATTGAGCCATAACAACCATGTTAGTTTATTGTAGTGAACATAGTAAAGCATCTTGTGGTGTCTTAAAAACCTAACGTATCTATTGTGGTGTGATTCTTTCTTGGCAGGGTAGGTTTCATCAGATGAAATAGGCTCTTGCCTATGGAAGTTTATGCTACAATAAATTTGGTATGACTTAATACACCCCATGACTTACATTTAACGTTATCCTGAAAGACTTGATGTTTTCAGAAAATGCAGATAGGGATGATGGGGGACCAAATAGAAAAGCAACCTGGGGTGAAAACAGCGCTACTACATGTGAAAAGGACCTATCCAATTCAGGAATAGAGGCATTTAAAATGTTTAAATGAAAAATTCTCCACAGAAGGCTTTACCCCAAGAAATCAGTGTCCCCTCATCTTTACAACAGCTTACTTTTCCCCACAAGAGGCGCGATTAATAGCATTACAAGAGGAGGATTTAGACTTAATACAGATCAGGATCTTTGTCTAAAGCCACATACCAAGAAGAATCTTGCAATGGGAAGTAGCAAATGCTTCTCTCTTTTCTTACGGTATTAAAGAAATAATAATCCAAGCCTACATTTCTGAATGTAAATTGGGTTTCAAAAAGATCTTTTCTACACCAGTTTGAACACTACAGACATTTTGATTTAATTACTTTCTGAACTAGGGGATTACTGTGCCATACCACCATCTGAACTGAACAAGCCAGTGATTTTCCCTGCCTGGGTCATCTCTAACCTAATCTCTAAAAAGGTAGCAAAGACTAAGGGCCCAATCCTATTCAACGTTCCAACACCAATGCAGCTGCAATGCAACAACAAGGTAAGGGAACAAATGCTCCCTTATCTTGAAGAGGGCTCTATGACTTCCCCACCACCACAGAATGCAGAACACCACCCATTGGGATGGCTACATCAGGGCTGGAAAATTGGATAGGATTTGGCCCTTAGACAGAGAAGAACTGCATTTATTTCATCTCTAAGGATAGGTATCTTGAAGTGACCAAGGGACTTCATTATTTTATAAGCAGCCAATATTCATGCTCACCTCCTTCCTTATGGAAGACTAGCCATTCATTTATTTGGATAATAATTTGGACTTTTATCCTACACATCCCAAATAGCCCAAAACATCCTACAACTTCCAATGTATTAACTTTTTTACAATGAAAAAAATTGCAATAACACATCCCTTCATTAGAAATGCAGATTAAAAACTCCAAAAGCACAATACTAAGCTAATCTAGTCATTTAATGTTCCAAGAGAGCAGCCCAGGAACATTTGCAGAAAATGCTCAGGTTTTGTGGAAAGAGCTAAACCAATGTAATTCAAACTGTGGGTCGGGACCCACTTGGTGGGTTGCGACCTGATGTCAGGTGCATCGTGGAAAGCTGGGAGCAGCCATCTTGGAAACTGCAGACATTACTCTTGTTATATTCCTTTTGTGAGTGTTAACAGTTTGAATTTTTAAGTGTGGGTTTTTTTAAAAAAAAATTTAGTTCAGTGCTTTTACATCATATTTTGTCCTAATCTTGCTTTTTGCCAGGGATGTTTCATGGCTGTACAATTGCTGCAGCCCAAGAATGCCAATTTGCATTCAGGAGTGTCATTTTATTATGTTACAATAGCAGTACTTCCTGCTTGATGTCATTTCTTGCCACAGCATCACTTCTGGTGGGTCCTGACATGAGTGCCATTCTGAAAAGTGGGTCCCAGTCTAAAACGTTTGAATAAACACTGAGCTCCTACCTGTGGAGGAGGCACCATATAATCACTTCATTTTGGGCAGCAATCCTGAACCCACACACACACACCACACACTTGTGGTTTTGGAGTTTTTAAAATTTCCTTTTAAACAGGAAGACTCTACTGAAGGAGAATTTGTATACGCATGCAAACCCAATCTGGATCACAATAAAAGTACACTATCAACAAGAGAACATTCTTGATTCATCTGCAATTGCTAAGGAGCACTGGGGAATAGTTGGCATTGTGATAAAGGGCATTTGAGATAACGCACAGAAGACTATATGAAAACTAACCAGAAATTATTTTTGGCAACTGGCCACAATTCCCTACTGTGTTTAAATGCATTTGAAAATATGGAAAGAAGTTCTTTAACTGCAATTTTTCAAAGCTATCAATTACTTCCAATTACCTAGGGCAAGAACAGCGATTTTATATCCAGATTACCTTGGGCACTGACCTCAAGGAATATAGGAAAGGAAACTACTGGCTTCCTTAACTACACAGCCAAAGTCAAGCTATCACCTCTAACATGCACTCAGTGACACAAAGATTGATCAAAAAAGAGCACAATAAACTGGCCACACTGTGGAATCAGGAAAAGCGGGCTGTCCTGCCACCTGGGACCCTTACAGCTGGAGATGTTGGCAAGTGAACCTCAGAATGCCAGATGCAGGGGCGTGGCAATAGGATGCAGGCATCTTGTTGTCTTGTGTGCTCCCTGAGGCATCTGATGGGCCACTTTGAGATACAGGAGGCTGGACTAGATGGGCCTTTGGCCTAATCCAGCAGGGCTCCTCTAACGTTCTTAAATCTCTTGCATGAAAAGCATGGTTTACCACTGATCTATAGCCTTTGCCCCAAATGCATGCTGTTCTGTGATATTGATCAGTAGAGCAATTATAAACACCAAAATTCAATATTACCATAAACTCAAGTAAGTACATATTTTGAATAGTACTCTTAATTTCTCCATAGCTTATTGATATTAAGGGTAGGCCATTTTAGCTCTGTAAAGAAGAACTAAAAGCACTGGAAGTGGCTTTTGCTGTACCTCAATTATGTTAAGTTTGCTGATATTTGCACTTTAGAGCTTGCCACTTTTTTCTTTTTAAATTTAAACATATTTACCTTAACTTGGCTTTAACAATATTGTGTTTTTTTAAAAAGGTAAAGGTTTCCCCACGACCGAATGGTCTAGTCATGACCGACTGTAGGGGGCGGTGCTCATCTCCGTTTCAAAGCCTGTAGAGCCGGCGTTTTTGTCCGAGGACAAGCTTCCGTGGTCATGTGGCCGGCATGACTCTACGCCGTAGCGCACGGAACGCCGTTCCCTTCCCACCGAAGTGGTCCCTATTTATCTACTTGCATTGAGGTGCTTTCAAACTGCTAGGTTGGCAGGAGCTGGGACAAGCAACGGGAGCTCACTCCGTCACGCAGTCTCGAACTCCCAACCTTGTGGTCGAAAGCCCAGCAGCAGTGGATTAACTCACTGCGCCACCACATCCCTTGTGTTTTTTTTACAAAACACAAAATACCCATGAGATCTTGGCAGGCTATCAACATGATTTTTGGACAAATGCAGATTGCAGTACAGATCAACAGAAAGAGGCATGGTCTACTACTCTCTACCTTGCTAACAAGAATCAAGGGGAGAAGCAGAGAGCACTATACAAGACTTCCAAGGATTATAATCCACATGTGAAATCTACACAGCAAGAAATCAGTTTTGACAGATGTGCATCTGAAAAGAAAACAGCCCACTATATGATAAGACTGCCCCCAGTCTAGGGAACATATCACTACCATGAGTACATTAAACAATGCTCATTAACAATGCATCTCAAATTTCACATACTTGTAGGAAAGCACTGCGGTTGACAACAAGTTATTCTGCTTAATTCTGGGTTTTTAGTAGTGTATTTAATTTATGATTCTGAAAGTAGATTTCAAAAATAAAATTAGTAAAAATAAGATTTTAAATCTCATAATACGCTAAACTTGTTGTGTAAATTGGTTCCTTATGCTAGTTAACTTGCTTACTCCTCAGGGAAGACTGCTGAATTTAAAGCAGATTTAATGATTACAGGTTGAGTATCCCTTGTCCAAATGGACTAGAAGTGTTTTAGACTTTTCCAGATTTTGGATTATATAACATAAACATAATGAGGTATCTTAGGGACAGATTCATGGGAATGAAAACGAGGCCTTATGAGGCCAAGAACCAATCTGCGGTTGGTGTGTGGGGTTGGCTGTACACATGCTGCCCACCCCCGGTTTTGATAAGGCCCGTGGGTTGCCCCTTTCGGTCACTCCCTAGAAGGTTGCCCACTCAGCTCCATGCCAATTCCTACACTGCCTTATGGGTTGTAGCTGCCCAGTTCAACTGGCTTCCTTGACTGGGCAGCACCCCAGCATGCCTCAAGCTCTGCTGGCCAGTACCTGTAACCCCGTTCTGGACGTTAAGTCCTGTCATGGACTTCCTCTTGAGCATTACAAAGATCTGCTGAGTTCACTTGGCCAATGACCAGCTCTCTTGTGTTTCAGTCTGCATGAACCAAGTCTGCACTCAGAAAAAAAATTACTATTTTAAATATCAGGCTAATAAAAAGCATGGTTGGCTACCAAGCACAGCCATGATTTGTGGATCCCAGACCATAGCAAACTTCTTCATGGAGGAACTCCTGATAAACTTGAAGAGAAACTCAATTCAACAAAACACAGTTTGGAAACCCAGTTTATGTTCTCATATATGACTTGGAGGGGTGGGGGCGGAAGTGCCATTGCTTGGGAGGAAATGAAAACATTCTGATAAGTCAACCTTGGGATGGGAGAATTTTACCTAGCATATATTTATACTATAACCTTACAGCCAAGCAGAGACTTAATGGTTGTAAAGTCACAAGGGATTAAAACCGAGGGATTAAAACAATCACCTAAGGATCTCACTTGGAGGATAAGAGTCCCTTATGAAGATGCTTTTGACTTAAACCCAGGCAGAATGAAATAGTGTTCTTTAAGAGATATATTCCAGTTCCAGCTTTGCTGTTTGCATCTGAATTCCAACAGAAGGAATAATATTCTGTAGGCTCCATTCCAGAGCCTCCAAAGCTATTCAAAGGAAAAGCACCATAATTGAAAAACAAGTGGAAAACTGCACTTAAACCACTACCTTTAATTGCATGACTAATGATTCTGTGTCTACAATTCTGTGTTCTAAACATACAGTATGTAAACAAACATCTTGGCCCAGACAAACACTTTAGCAAATTTCAATTGATGTAATGTTTAGACAAATGCTTAGGAGGTGTCCAATTTTTGCACAATTCAAAACATTGCTATCACTGTGGAATGCAGAAAATGGCTCTTTAACAAAATTGCATTTTTAAAAATTCTGCAGAGCCCAATAGATTTTAAATTATTAAATGCCATAATCCAATACAAGCAGTATGATCACATTTGTGCAAATTCATAGATCCTTTTATTTAAAAGTTTCTTCACAAATCTATTCAATACATTCTGGATGTGCCCATGCAGGGACCACTACTCATAGCAACAACAATATGCCTCCATTAAGTAAAAAAAAACCAGTACTTGACCTGCCCATCCTAAGTACAACCAGAGACACAACACATTGCCTGGAATCAACATCTATAGCCACTAACTCAACACAGCAGTACAACTCCGTAGGGAGTGTCATGTCACACGTAACCAGCATCTAGCACAATAACTCGAAAGGTGTTCATGAAACCACAGAAGTGTTTGAGGCCCACTGTGTGAACAATGCTTTCCCAGACACCCACATACCATGTACGAGTGGCACCTGCATGAAGGGAGTGAAGAGGCACTACAACAGTGACTTCACACTTGCCAGTGACCTGGCACTTAGGTGGGAAGAAGAATGGCAATGGAATAGAAAGAACATGGGTATCTGAGCAACATTCTGAAGAAACTCCTACCAGCAAGAATAACTTTGGAAGAAAGTGACAGAAGGATTAGTCATCAGAGACCAACATCTACACAAACATAACCACAGAAGCAGGCACAAAGCAGACCCATGATTGGGTCTTCATAGTCACTCAAGAGTTAGTCCATGACATTTTCTCTCTTGCTACACAACTGGACCCAAACATACAGCATATATCATAACAGCAAGCCCTCATTATCCGTGGAATTCCTGCAAATAAGAAAAATTGTGGATGTTCAGATCCGTGGTTTTCATGGGCACCCCAACTCTTTGGAGCCGAGCTTGAGTCCAGAGACTTCCTGAGGCCCACAGAGGCTGCACATGTCCATCTATGGCCTCTGCAGGCTTCAGAATGAAGCTGGGAGCTATAAGCTGACATCTGGTTTTCAGTGAACACTGGAAGTCACCTTTAAACTGTTCTGGGTGGAGTTTAGCAACTTATTGGAGTCAACTCTATCCACTAGCACAGCTCAGGAAAAGAGCAGACCCTCTAAGCCAGCAGCAATAAGGAAAGGACCCCACTCTTTCCAGTGCCATACTGGATCCCTGTAAGCAACAAGGAGTTATAACACATCAAATATTTTGAAATGCAGAGTAAACCATTCACAGTTAACATGAAACCTTCCATCTCAGCTAAGAAAGGTTGTGAAAGGTCCTCACCTGCAAGCAAAAATCCAGATAGTTCCCCCTGGACAGTCTCTATATTTAGAACCACCACCAAGGTAGCCCTGCTCTTGGCCCTCATTATCTAATTTCCTGGAACAATGCAATTCAAAGTCAACCCAATATGATCCCTGAATGGCACTTCTGGTGTGCTTCAGTTAGAATTCTGACCAACTCTAGCCATACTCTAGCACGGCTGAAAGAGTGGAAAGGGAGACGGAATCCTCTCCTCCGACTCTGGGGTGGGAGGATGTTTTGCTTTGTTTTTTAAAAACATGTCATTTTATTTACATATTTCTGGCATCATTAACTACCTTCAAGCAGGTATAAGATTCCAGCTCTCTCTCTCTCTCTCTCACCATGCACCCAACTCATCCACCTTTCCCCACCTTACCCTTGCAGAACACACATGAGTGCAGCAAATGACAAAAACACCACCCACAACCTAAATTCACTACATCAGTATATTTTTGAACTCCTCCAGATTTGTTCCTTCCCAACACACAATAGAGCTGAGTAGGCTTTGTTAAACATTGTAATGGAGGTTGGTGTGCATGTTCAGAACATCATTTTATGCTTTAAGTTCAAATCCATTCATTTTCAAAATAGAAGGCAGGGCAAAGAAAAATCATCATAACGAATCATCTGAAGTGAAGCTTTATTTGCCCACATCATTCTGGGAATATACCACAATGAAGACGATGCTAACAGCAACTTAACATCTCATAAAAGGTTACCAGCACAGCCTCTTTCAGCAAATTAAAGCTGTTGTTCCTATCTTATTGAATGTATATGATAAAGATCACACTGATCACACTTACTTCCATCGTATGTGTTTTTCCAGATGATGTTTGACCATATGCAAAAATCGTACCATTATAGCCCTCAAGAACATCTGAAAAGAAAATGTGAAATGTGTTATTCTTGTAGGATTTTAAAAATTACCAAGGAAAAGAGTACTATTATGCATTAGTCAACGTTTTGTCAGGAAAAAAGAGAAATTGAGAAATTAAATGAAGATTACATGGGAGAAAATGCACAGATGTACAGCATTGCTAAAGTCACCTAAAGAAATCAGATTTCTTCACAGCCAGATTGAATTTAGATAACGATTAAGTCCTTGGTGCCTTCCTATAGCCTTCCTGAATAAATATCCTGTGGACACTTATTAGTGCCCAGTTTATTAGTTTTGGAAGATAAAATTATATCTGCTGTATAAATTATCCCAAAGTCATATTAAATATTTGTATACAGTTTCTTCTTCATCTGCAATTATTTTATATCCCTTTATCTTCCCTCCAGAGTAGTGGAAAAGAAGTATCACAAGGTTGATTCCAGTGGCTGCTCTATTGAAAGCGACAGATCCCTGGCTACTCCCCAGCTAAATGTGGTAGGATGAGAGCTTGGATGATGAAAGCAAGTCATCCTACCAGGAATATAGACAAGCTCCCCAGATAGCCGAAAACCCCACAGTACTTTACCTTGGGAAACAGATGACAAAAAGGGGGTAATCTGTAACCAAAATGACTTTCAATATACATTGCTTTGACACTTAAATAAGGTATAGTCAGATCAGAATCTAAAGAAACCATGTATTTTTTCCAAGTTCCAGAAAAATGCACAAATAAATGCAGCTTGGTTTTTTTTCCAATTTATGATTTTACAACTCTGACAAAAGATTTAATAGCAAAAATTTTAGAAATCGTAAATCTAACATCAACTCTTAAAATCCAATAAGAACTTGTTGTCAATAAGTATGAGGAGATTGCTCCTCTCTGTATTTGCAGGCATAGCAGCTTTTCCAAGCATACGCCCCAAGGCTTTGTGCCGCCTTTGGAAGGAAAGATACTCATGAACATCAACATGTGTTGCAGAGGGTTATGGGGCCTGCTCACACAGGGAGCCACCATTGCCAGAAACAAAGAGAGTGACCAGATTTGCACGCAGCTTCTGGCTCAGTAGGGTGTTTGCTGAATTGCCATGCTCCAGAAGGTTGCCTAAGCTGCTAGTATAGTCAAGCCAACCCTAATTACCAGCAACAGGAAATGAGAACAAACAAATACCCTCAGCAAAATACCATGTTATTGCAACAGTTTTTATTGACGCAAACCCATAAAAAGCTCACAGTGACTTTTAAAAGGGTTTCATAGTCATCGAAACCTATGGACAAAATTTGGCCCATACTCTTAAGAAATTAAGAAGAGGTAAAATATTTTCTTGTCTTTATTACCATATTCCAAAAGGTCCAGTTCTTTGCAATGCATACCAGGCAAACACAGAAAAAGAAAAAGAAATCTGCAGAAAACTGAAGACCAGCGAAAACACTGATATAATCAGTTGATACGAGCATAAATTTTTCCCTTTTTCATACAAAACAAAGCCTTGGCCTTATGATAGACAGTAACATATTTTCTTCATTTCCTACTGCAGGAATGACAGCAATAAATTCACCAAATGGAGAAAGTGAGTTAAAGGTCTTGTCTCCAAAGATATTTAAATTCACTAATCCATGCTTCCAGCAACTCTCTTGCACTTATTAAGGGGCCTCTACACAGCTGGAGGAATTACAATTATGTAAAATTGCAAAGACTCATTCTGAACGCTTTCCTGAAAGCAACATATATTGATTTTCTATTCAGCAAACTGAAAGCTTGGAAAAAAAATAGCAATGAATATTACTGAGACAATAGATTTGACTAGAACTACTGAAGGTTGCTTTCATGGATTCTTACAAATCAGGTTTTTCACCATTCAAATTAAACCACTTAAAATCTTGCTATGATTTTATTCCAGACAACTCTTCTCAATGGCTTAAGGAAGAACAAGAGCTGAGTAATAAAATAGTATTTTAAAATTTTGTGAAACCTGTTTTGCATGCTAGATACATTTGCAGAGATGATTTTGCATGTGAAATAGATCTAAATATCCAATATTTCCATTTATTAAGGTTGCTAAATCAAATTATGAACTTGTTAGCATCTTAATATAGATATTTAAATGGTAAATTAAAAAAAGACAATCAAACAATCAGTTAACTGTAGGTTTATGGGGAAACTAATCTATAGGAAGGATTCTGTGACTATGACGACATTGGAAGACCATTAACACCCATAGAGTATTTCAAAATAAAAAGAGCAGCACTTGGAACATCTAAGCATAGGAAAGTGGGCATTTTAAGTCAAACACCTACCCCATCCTGTCTTCCCCACTGCTTTCCTCAGTTACCACTATCACTGGGTACAGGCACAAACTGTAGAAGACTATCCTACTGCATGGGTTAGACAGAAATTCCACATCTAGGGAAGAAAACAGTGTTGCATAGCCCTGGTTCCTATACAGCAGCGGCCTCCAAACTGGAAACCACTGCAGCAGGGAAAATAGTCCCTGGTGCAAATGGCATGCCAGGGATGCCATGAACGACTCCAACTACAGCTCCCAGGGGTCGTCACGGCCGGCCAGCCATGCACGGAATGCCAGGCACATGGCTTGCTAGGGCGGCAGACCCCAGAAGGGGCTGGCTGCAGCCAACCTGGAAGATGTAGTTGGGGTCGTTCATAGTGTCCCCAGCGGAGCACAAAGTACTTCTTACACCAGGGACAGATCAGGGAGGCACACTTCCAAGGTTGTTAACAACCAATATATTTACCATTAGGTTAGTTTCTGGTTAATTGGGAAAAACAAATCTGAACAGTTTTTGGGGTTCAGATTCCATTTGACGCTTTGGTTAGAGCATAAGCCAATTTCACACCATTACATAACTCAAGACAGCATAAAAGGAGTGCACATAAACTCTGCAGATTCATTCTTACATTCTCTGTTCATACACCTATATTCCATTTAGAATACAAAACTGTGGAAGAATTTTGTCAACATACAGACTTTTTTCCCCCTGAACTCATACACAATTTCAGAATTGACATCAAAGGAAATGTGTGCATGTATTTGGCCATTTTCCAAATACAACTGCTGGTTTCAAAGACGTAAATGTGTCACCTTAAAGACTAGGAAATATAGGTCATGCCACAATATCTGTTGGTCTTTAAAGTGCCATAGACTATGTTGGCTTTTGCCACAAAGTGAGTAATACATTTACTTTTATGAATATTAGTCAAAACGTCATTGCATAAAAACATCACCTTAAGCATGGTTAGTTACATGTAACCAATACAGCCTGTCTCCAGATTGTATTCCTAGTTTTTTTTAGAAGAGCAGAAACAAGAGAAATTTGTTCAACACAAATGGAAACACAAACATCCTGTATAGCATGCTTCCAACCAGAAAAGATTTTGTTTACTAAAACCAACTGTATGGGGCCTGATCCTGCTCGATACTGGGTGCACAGGGAGGTTCATTCTTTTCCTGATCTCACCCCCAAATTGCCCATTTGTGTTTCTATATTTCTCACATGGAGTTGAGATTCTTTCCAAGAATGGCATTATCCTCAGTATTGCATATTTATTTTAACATTTGAACAGCATTATTTCAGTGTAGCTTCGGAATGTTAGGAACACATTCATGTTACTCAAACTTAAAACATTTTTAAGAGAATAAACCATTGTCAACCATTGTTCTTCAGTTGTCAACAAGTAGTGTATCAGAAAGAGCAATTCATTCTGAAATGATGAAATCTCAGTTTTACTTTAGGAAAAACTGAGAGTTCATCAATTCAGGATGAATGGTCAGCACGGTTCTGCACAAAGCAGAACAGGATAGCAGGCTAGTAGGTATACTGTGCATTTGCAAACGGTTACAGTTCAACAAGGAGCTGGTAATAAAAACTGGTTCCATTTATAAGCTCTGGCATACCCATGGAGCTGTCCAGTGGAATGGTGCTGACTGGCTCCTCCTAAAAACATACTGTGGTTTTTTGCTGCAGTAGACATGCAATTTCAGGATCCTGGACTGAACATTGTTGGTCTAACTGAACCCTATTTTATACTGTATAGAAAACATTGTGTTGTTATTCAAGGTGAGACATGGTTCTAAGACTTTCCATTGTGGTCACATTCTTTTCTGTTCTGCTAAGAATGCAGAAACCACCTGGAGGGGGAAAACTATATCCAGCAACGTCTTTCTTCATGTTCCTGTTCTTTTAACATTTATAAATGTCTCCACAGACACAGAAACACCAAGGCTGTGATTCTATCAAAAGCTACAGTGCAATGTTATGCTAGTAGCCATACCTTCCTTCCTTTCTTTCTTGAGGAATCCAAAGGGCCTATTGTGCAATCACATAATTTTTTAGAATACTTATATACCACTTTTTCAACAAAATGAAAAAGGCTGCAATACTCCGCATAGTTTCCTGCAAGTAAGCTCCACTGAATACAATGGGACTTACTTTTGAGTAGACATAGAATTGCACTGTAAGTAGTTTACTTAGAAAATCAAGTACTCTTTAGACCTCTCTACACCAGGTGTCCTGTCTCCCTATTTCTGGAATAGGGCATCCTCCTTGAAGTTTTAACAACCTGTTCAGCCGTATAAATTTTCTGGCTATGGCTTCCAATGCCTAAGTCACTACTTACTTTCTAGCACTCCTTTCTAATAATTCCTTCTGGGTCAACTCATTTTGATTGGCTTTCATGATACTCTCTCCTTCACCAGTTCCCCTTTTTATCTCCTATTCTTTTATCTTCCTTACTAACCCTGAAACTAGAGTCATTCACAACCAGCTCTCAAAAACAAAAGGATTAGTCAAGTATACTAACCATTCCGGTTAGAGTTAAAAAACATTTCTTCAAGGTAGCATTTAAAATATTTTCAGCATTTTATGAGTTTGGGGTTTTTTCTGTATTGACAAAAAAGTGTTTTTCTCCCATCCTTGGGGAAAAATAAATGATGGGTGCCAGTTCTCCTTCCCCCAAATCTGAAAAGGTTTAGATAAAACTAGAAAAAAACTAAAAAGACCTTCGGGGGAATGCTTGTTGAGGAACTACCACATGTACTCGTGTATAAATAAAAAAGTTATGTCTTAAAATTTACCCAGAAAACCTGAGTCCACTTATACACAGGTTAATATGGTAAATGCAGCAAGTCACATGGTGGGTTGCAACCAGCGGTGTTATGCTGCCAGAATGCTGGGCGGGACATCCGGGTGATCGACAGCCCGCCCGTCACGTTCCGGAGCGTTACGCCATTTGCGTAACCAATGACGTCGCTTGCGTATGTTACGCAAACGGCGTAACGGTGCGGAACATGATGGGCGGGCTGTCGATCACCCGGATGTCCCACCCAGCGTTCCGGCAGCATAACACCGCTGGTTGCAACCCAGTAAAAGGCAGACCAAGCCCCTATATCCCTGTGGAGCAAGGCAGGCTGCAGAACAGCTTTGTCACCCTCACAAGCTGCTTATACTGCCAAGAAAGACTACTGCAAACAGGTTGCTGGAGGGGATATAAATGGGGGCTGCTGGACACATTAGGAAGGCCTCACATTGCCAGAGCTGGTAAGGACCCCTCAGCTTCAAAGAGGAGCTGCTCTCATAGGTGGAAGGGGAGAATGGGCTGAGAAGCAGGTAGAGGGAAAACAATGCTGCCTGTGGGTGTGGAACGGAACTAGCATTGTTTACCTGCTTGCGAGAAGGTTTAGTTGGTTGGACCCTTCTCAGCTTGGCTGCTTCTCCTTAGTGCTTTTTGCTTACTGCAGGCAACAGGCAAAGTCTACGAAGCAGGGAGGGAAAGGCTAGCCTTCTCCTTCCTATTCCTGGGAGCACTTTGGGGAAAAAATACTTCCAGAAGGCAAAGTGTGGGTGGGTGGGTGGGCAGGTGTGAAGAGGGCTAGCCTTGTATATCAACTCATCTTCTGCACACCATTTATTTGGAGACACTGATAAAGAATCAGACTCTGAAGTATTTCCACAAGACATTTAGAGCCACTTTATAAACACCTCCTATGTTATAGCAATAGGATTCTGCATGCACAATCTGCCAGCAACTCTGGTTCACAGGCTTATTTTTGGGCTGTGTGTTAAATAAAGTTAGTGAATGAAAATGCACCTTATAATTTCACTTTTTTACAATAAATTAGGTAGACTGTACAGTTCTTAGGTAACCACTACTGGCAAGTCATTTTTCAGTATCTGGTCTCGGGTAAAATCAGGCAAAATTATCTAATTAAAAGAATCTACTCTTGAGTCATAGTAAATTCCATGAGTATTGGCTTTAAGCCTAACCTTCAACTTATCCGTGAGATTGACATATACACAATATATATGGCACCATCTAAATTGATAGATTGTTTTATAGTCTAGGACAGTGGTATTCAAACTCTTTAGACTGGGACCCACTTTTTAGAATGGCACTGGTGTCAGGATCCACCAGAAGGGATGTCATTAACCTGGAAGTGATGATGTGGCAGGAAGTGACATCATCAAGCAGGAAGTGCTGTCCTTGTAACATTGTAACATAATAAAATTACACTCCTGAAATGCAAATTGGCATTCTTGGACTGCAGCAATTGTACAATCATGAAACATCCTTGACAGAAAGCAAGATTAGGACAAAATATGATGTAAAAGCACTGAACTAAAAACAAAATTTAAAAAAACTTCACTTGGAAATTCAAACTGTTAACACTCACATAAGGAAAACAACAAGAGTAAGCTCTGCAGTTTCCAAGATGGCTGCTTCCACCAAATGGGTCCCGACCCAAAGTTTGAATAACATTGGCTAGGAATTCTGCTATAACCATTAGAATGATAGCTATTGTTATGGCATTATAGATGACTATGAGTTTTT
Organism: Lerista edwardsae; assembly: GCA_029204185.1. NCBI lineage: Eukaryota > Metazoa > Chordata > Lepidosauria > Squamata > Scincidae > Lerista > Lerista edwardsae. The sequence goes on from JAJKFI010000014.1 coordinate 569,577, forward strand.
TCCTTCTCAAATAATAATGCAATCATGTTTTAATAAAAGGCTCCAGTGTTCTTTTGCCTGCACTGAATCCTGACTACCTGAAAAATTACAAAACCTTCTGATGGACAGAAACAAAATGCAATGCTAGGTTAAAAAAAAATGAAATACTCTTATCAAGAAGATGCAATTCTGAACGATGACTAAGAGCACAATCCTAAACTGGAGTTAGTTTGGCATAAACTAAGCCAGCAAAGTTTGGCCAGCACAAGGACCACCATAAAGCGTTTTAGGACTACTCTCTGACTCCAAAAGTGGTCCAAACATACTTTACAGTATCCCTTGTGCTGGCCAAACTTTGCTGGTTTAGTTTATGCCAGCCTAACTCAGTTTAGGATTGCATCCTAAGATTGCAATTGCACTTATTCATGAATAAGCTTCATTAAATCAGTGAGATTTGCTTTTGTTTTTCATTGTATTTCCCCAATGTATTTAGATTGTGAGCTACCCTAGGGTATAGACCATCTCTTGATGGCACGTATACTACAAAACAAAAATTTACTCTAAGCCTTTGGGCACAGAACCAGCACAGAATTTGCCAACAGGGCAAAGAGGCACTTTTTCAAGTGGGTCACCTCTTATATTTAGCAGTTAAGAGCAACTGTCTGTTTTCATCTCAGCACAGTGCCTTTTCTACGGTCAGTCTGCTGGTGTTTCCTCTGCCTCTTAAGATTGTGAGCCCTCTTAGGACAGGGGGCCATTTAGCTATTTGATGTTCCCTGTAAATTGCTGTATTAACTTTTCTTAATTGCTGAATAGTGTTCTATAAATATATTTAAAAATAATAGTATTGTATGTATAAGTATGTAGATGTAGAAGTATTATGGAGAAATGGATACACTTTATAAAATCTGGCACAGATGCTATGATTCATTAAATTTTTATTTCTATCACTCCCAAAAATTGGCTATTGTTTATTCACCCGAGTCAGGCATACAAATAAATGGGGCCATCGATAGTTTATGGATTGAGAACAGACCAGTAATAGACAATTATTCCAAGGAAATCATTAAAATATCATTTTGCCTTTATCAAAGGCTCCAGATGTCCCTTGTAAACAGCTACAGTAAAGAAAAATGTGCACCAATGTGCGTACACTGGTTATTTCTTATTTCCATGCACTCCTAGTAACCATGGTGCTTAATTCTTTCCATCAGCAGGATTCAGCTGATAGGGCAGTCATGTCCCTGCACAGAAAACAGTCTAAAGCCTTTTTATTCTGCAAACAGCCAGCCAGAGCAGGACACAGGAAAAAAATAATTTATAGGGGATTGTGCATTAAGCCTGCAAAAACTGATTTTAACATATTGCAGAGGTTAAACTCTCTCCCTCTTGCACGCAAAATCTGCAATGTTCTATCCAAAAAATTTCCCCCTTGCGATAGAAGTGAAAAATAATAAAATGTATCTATAAAGAGGAATTTCTACAGAGAGAAAGTAATATGTAGGAGGAAGGTTAGGAAAAGAAATCAACAATTTCTCGTCCCTGTGCCTTGTTACTATAAACCCTAAAAATTCACAACTGCCTGTCAACAGGATCAGCTACTTGTATCCACTTTAGCAGACATAATGATTATAGAACAAAATGACAAGCACTACACTAAGTGTGACTTTGAAAACAGGGGGTTTGGATCCCAAGGTGCTTAGCAAGAAAAAGCCACAAGAAGTGAGGATAAATGGATACAATAAATTATTCATTTAAAAAGTCTCATGAGAGTGTATGCCTATCAACTATACCAATAAGGTTAATAGGTTGCCTGAAAGGTTAGTAGATGGAAAAATGCAATGCAGATGCATATTTGTACCCAAAACAATGGCTATTCTAGAGTCATATGAAATAGGGTCAAAGAAGTGGGAAACTGCAAAATATGGAAGTAGGAGCTGTTGACCCAAGAAGCCTGAGACCATGTTCTGCTCTTTCCAGGAAAGGGACAACACAGGAATCACAAAAAGGAACCCATCTGAAGTCCAGGTTTTCAAAGACTTCTATTGGAATACTTGAAATTTGCGGTATTTGTCATTCATCACAATCACAGCATTTACAAAAATACCAGCACTAGCAGATTTCAAAGAGAGTTCAGAAAGAAAAGCAGCACTAAAGAAAGCATAATGTGGATAAAGAATTGAATTAACTTTCTGTTTCATATATTCTGGCCTTCAAGATAATGCATCTCTTAGGAGTACGTTTAGGCAGAGACCAACATTTTTATCACCAAAAAGCATTTCAAGGTTATTCCTGTCACCAAGTCAGGGTTGGTCATTTCTCTGACAATACACTGGTGGGAAAAAAACATTACAATTGGTCACATCTATGATAGACCATATATCACAGCAAAATGAAAGACAAAAAATAGGTATTACATATTAAAAGATGTAAAAATATTTTACACATCCTGTATAAAAATTTAACGGCGTCATAAGGAAGATAAAATTTCAACATCAAGATGAGTTTGTTTATAGACTTTCAAGTGAACTTTAATAGCCAGAAGACAACAGGCAAGCAACTGGCAAGCAACAGGGAGAACTTCTTGGCTTCAAGAACACCACCGAACGTGGGAAGATCCATGAGAACAGGGAGGATTTGGGGGGG
>JAJKFI010000014.1:572211-588368 GCA_029204185.1 Lerista edwardsae
GTTCTGTTCCTTCTCCAAAGGACCAACAGTACATGCTTAGAAGGAGTCTTTGGGCCCAACTGCTGATTTCTATGCGAAGAATACCATTTGCCTCCTTGTCCAGATTACTAGGACCGCAGAAGGCAAGGTCTGAAAGATCCCAACAGCTTAAGGAACGCCACCAGGGAACAGCTTGAGGAGAAAGCAATGCCAATGCAACAGCTTTGTCCTGCATAGATAAAAGACTACTGAACTGTACTATGGTACAAGATGGAAGGGCAACTGTCAATAGGCCTCAGCCAAGAAGAGCCAGGTATAGGTAGACTTGCCAAGTTTTCAAAATGGCAATAAGGGACACACAGGTATCAGGATACTGCTTTCTATCAAACCACTCCATGGTTACCAGAAATAATAAAAATTATGCAGTTAGCCATGGTGAGGCAGCAGCAGCAAGCAGCAACAGCAGCAGACTTTTAGAATGGGATTTTTAAAGTCTCGTTCAACATTGATATGATACAGGACACAATTTTTAAATCTTAAATACAGGAAGTCCCTTAAAATAAGGGACACCTGTCAAGTCTAGGTTTAGGGCAAGAAATATACGGTTCCCAGCCTTCTGGGGGAGTTCCACATTAATCAAGATGGCTACGCCTGAAGCGCTTCTATCAATGTGGACAATATAGACAGTAGAACTTATTTTTCAGTGTAGAAATTAAATGGATCTCTTACCTTTAACGATCTGCTTCGCACAAGCATTATAGACTTGTTCCTGGGATGTGTTCGGAGGCAACACTCTATCAAAGACATATGGTTTCCCTTGCTAAAATTAAGAGAGAAAGAGAGTAATTTTTTTAGGTTAATAAACACAGCAAAAATATTATTATAAAATCCAACAGAGAATCATTTTTAAAAAATCACACACCTGCTCAATTAGAATTTTTGATTAGTACTTAGAAGATGCTACATTTGGCACATCTGGCATTTGCGAGATTGCTGTGAACAGCCTGTTAGCAAATGCTGCTGGCATTCTAATTTCTTAGAAGCTTATCAGATTCAGTCTCCTATGAAGAATTCACAGCAGGTGGGGGAAACATAGGTATAGGCTAACGTGAAGTCTGCTTCTGCAAGGGTTGAAGGACCTTGTGGAACAGCATTATTTGTGTGAGTGTGAGAAGGAAAAAATGGCTGAACTCTCAAAGCAATGTGCTTGTACCAGTTTCCACCAATTCTTCCCATCCTCCACAGTCACCATACTACAAGCCATAACATCCTATCTCATGCCACATGTAACACATCCCCAGACTTTCAGGAGTAGATTTGAGGAACTTCAGCATATAGAAGGAGAACAGCATGGAAAAGTGATCCACTGCACAAGTAGGCCACCAGTCAAGCCATTCTGAATCCAAACCAATAACCAATGCACTGTAACTAGGATGACTTATCTTCCTCTACCATTATCAACTGTACAGAATCTGTAAGCAGAACCTAAACATTAAGAGACTATTTCTTAAATGCATTAAATCACTATCACATAACACCAACTACAACCAAACCCTGCACGAATTTAAGGTACTTCTGAAGAGATGACAAGTTATTCCTACATTGATGAGTTGCCACACAGATGGGATAAAGCCCTGTGTGTCCGCCATCCCCGGCCCCATGAAAACACTCAATCCCATGTCCCTATAGCACAATGCCATATAATATGTCTTCCACTGGATGCACAGATTCAGCCAGCAGGGCATTACGTAAGGTTCATTATGCAATGCAGGAGTGTCTGTCTTTTGTAATGTGAAACAACAGTTCATACCAGGGATGGAAACGTGAAGTCATGTGACTCAAGTCCAAGTCATAAAAACCATGCACGTTTCACCAACTCGTACAGACTCGAGACACATGCCAATGACTCAAGCATGACATGAGGGCTTGTGGGTCACTAATTCAGAAAACATGTCATGAGTCTGAAACTCAAGTCACAAAGACACCGAGGTTTTCTGGGTGTGCTTGCTTACTTTTTTTGTTTGTCTTGCAGCTTCCACATTGCGTGAAATACCCTGTGGGGTCATCTGGAAGCCAGTTTTCAGTCTGGCGCAAGGGAGATTAATTCACCAGGACGCAAGGACTGTGGAGTGGGAGGAGGAGGAGGAAGGGTTAAGGTTTTTGTTTTGGGTAGCTGCATCATCACATGATCAGTGAAGCAGGAACAGGCAGGTAATTACTTGTAAAATAGTCAAGACTTTTATTCAGCAACCTTTTAAGACCGATGCGAGTACGGGATAAGATCACCACATCGTCGGCATAAAGAAGAATTGAGACATGTTGGTCCTAGTTTTGGAGGATGTCCATTAACTTTGTCTAAACAGGGGGCCAGATCGTTCAGAAATAAGTTAAACAGGGTCGGAGCCAATATGCAGCCCTGTTTAACACCTCTGTTTGAGGGGAATTCATTTGTTAAAGACCCCTCTAACGAGATACATACTTGACACTTATTGTTAGAATATAATCCCTGTATAAGAGATAACAATTTTTTATCCATCCCAAGATTTTTTAATTTGCTCCAAAGTATGTCCCTATCCACACTATCAAAAGCGGACTTAAGATTTAGGAAGGCCACATACATTTTTGATTTTAAATTTACAACATATTTGGTGGCCAAATTGTTTAATATAAGGCCATGGTCGATTGTTGATTTTCCTTTTCTGAAACCAATCTGCTCGGGTCCGATGATGTTACATTGTTGGACCCAAAGATTCACCTTGTTCAGCAGATATTTAGCATAGAGCTTTCCAATAATCGACAAAAGGCTGATTGGCCGGTAATTTTTCGGATTATGGGGATCTCTTTTCTTGAAGATTGGAACTATAATAGAGTTTAACCACGCTTTTGGAAAACATCCAGATGCATTTACTGCAGTAAATAATTTGGCAAGAAGGGGGATCCAAAAAGACACATCTGCCTTGATCCAATTTGTTGGTACGGCATCTAATCCGGCTGTCTTACCCAGTTTAAGGCCCTGAATAAGTAAATTAATCTCCTCCTCATTCACCGGTGGCCACTCCGGCAGATTGGACATATCAGTAGGAGGACATGAAACACCATCTCTATCAAGATCAAATAGTAACTTGGAAAAATGATCAATCCAGTATTGATTTGTTATATTACCAATTGGAACTGAGATATTCCTAAAACTCCCACGCGTGATGTTCCAAAAGGCTTTAGAATCATTATTGACTGTGGCAGTATGTAACTTGTGCCATTGGTCTCTGATAAATTCCTTCCTCTTCTCCCTGAGCATACTTCTAAAAGCATCATTTGACTCAAAATACTCCTGGAGTGACTTTTTGGGATTCAGTGATATAAATTTAGCAAATATTGCCTGCACTTGGGCTTTTGCATGCCTACACTCATGGTCAAACCAGTTGGGGCCAAGGAGACCTTTTCTAGTTTTTTGAGTTGGTTGTTCAGAAACTAAACTAGCAACAATTTGACCTGACAAGAGTTCGTAGGTTCGCACGACCTTCTCTAAATTCGTGTCAAACATAATGGTAACGCAGTATTCCTTATTCACATCAAGATCTAATAAACTGTGAATCTTAGTGAGGATTTTGCTGTCCCAACAGAGTTTGAATAACCTAGGCGAATTGTCGGATTGTAAAGAAGGGAATATACAGATCTGTGAATTAAATTTGAACCAAACCCTTAGTGGAAGGTGATCACTCAATTTCAAATCTTCAACAGAGAACCTATCCACCAATTGCAACAAAGGAAGCGAAACCAAAATATAGTCAATAATACTACAGCCAAGCGCGGAAATAAAAGTAAACTCAGCTGAATTGGGATATTGCAATAAACCATTAAGCCACAACATATTCATTTGAAGGCTAAGCTTGGCCAGCCATAATCCTGACTCAATCAACATTTTATCTTTAGATTGCCTTAACAATAATTTCAACGGCAGGTCTGCCTGATCATAATCAAAGCCCGAGATTTTATGAAAAATTTGATATTCATTTCCCACTCTGGCGTTTAAGTCTGCACCCAGTATGAGAAGAGCCTGAGGGTACTCCTCACTTAACGTTAAACAACGTTGAATAAAACTATTCCACACCACCCTACACCGATCCTTATTACTTTGAGGAGGAATATAGGCATTTATAATTAACAATGTTAATTCTCTACACTGGACCTTGACAATCAATAGACTAAAAGAAGTTTGAGAAGCCACAAGCAGGTTTGCTTTCCATGAGTCTTTAACTAGGGTGACTAAACCCGAACGGGCAGGTAGCTCATGGGGGCGGGAGTGGGCTCTCTTGTCCATCTCGGAAAGAATGATCAATTAGATGAAAAAGGCCTGGGTGTGGGGAAAAGGAGACAGGGTAACCCAGGGGGAGGTGGTGCCCTGTACACCATAGGCTGCAGCATATTGTCTTCCTCCTATCCTCATCCTCCACAGTTACTTGGAAGGAAAGCCTCACTGAATGACCTGCCACAATGGGACTACTTCTGAGTTGTAACTGGGATGTAAGCTTCCCGCTTGCTGCTGCTTCCTCCACCTTATTCAGTCCACCCGGGGTCCCCTATTGGTTTATCCATGGCATGCTACCAGTGCTCCTTCTGAGGGCAAATTGGAAGTCGTGATCTGAACAGGGTATTGCTGGGGTTTATAGGGAGCCAATTGCTTTCTGCACTCTAATAACAGCAGATATTTTGTTTGCATCATGAAAAACGGTAGTTGAAGGACTTCAGCATATTGGCAGATGGGATGGGAGTGCTTGATGAGAACTCCAGTGCGCACACGTACACACACACACACACACACACACACACACACACACACACACACACACACACAGAGAGAGAGAGAGAGAGAGAGAGAGAGAGAGAGAGAGAGAGAGACGCACCTTCTGAGCTGTGTCCAACTCACTGCTCGAGTCAAAATGATGATCACCGGTTATGACTCATATACAAGTCGAGGGGCAGACACTCAAGACCCGATTCGAGACTTGTCATGATGCCTCCAGAACACTGCTAGTTCAAACTAAATGTAAGATATAGTGGACAATATCTGTGGTTTGCTTTCATAAAATTATGAAAACACAGGAACAAAAATCTGCCTGATCAGTGAAAAATGTTGAGTTGGCTTTTTAATGTTCTTGCTACCAATACACCTCCTCCTCTCCTTTTTTAGTTAATTGGAGATATAAATATAATTGGGTTTTATGGCTTGGGAACACTGGCATCCTACTGAATTGTTTCACACACATCATGGGCTGGTACAATGGGTCCTGGTCCTGGGCAATAAGTACAACCTCAAAAAAAAAAGTGTTTAAAATGTATTCTGGAAAACTAAAAAGAAATGCAATTATTCCTCAAACTAGCTAAAGAATGTCAAAAGCAGAGAGCACCACATCCATCGCATCACACAGTTTTAATGCACAACTAGCAACCAAACCTGATTATTTCCAGGGCCTTCTTATCACCTTTTTGGCAGAGTCACCAATCCTAAAACCATTCCCTTACTCAAAACACACAGAGAGAGCACTCATATCAACTACAAGCATACGAGACACATATGGTTCAACAACATATAGAAGCACTCGCTACACAAGAATACAAGGATATCACACTGCGAATATCCCTACAAGATCTTGCAGGTACTGCAAACACAAATACTCTCTTTGTGGCTTCAAGCCCATGAACTCAAGATTAAGAGATGTTGATATGAGAATTCTGCTGAAAATGACCTCTTGGGCGCCTCACAGCAATGTCTACTTCCTTTGGCAGTTTCCATTAATAACTACAAAGAGTTTAGAGGCTGGGTATCTGAAGAATTGTCACACACACACCCAAATCACCATGCACGTTATTTTAAGGAGACTCTTTTGCAGATTGCACCAGCATCAGAGGCTCAACAAGCACGGACTGACATTTTAAGTAGAAGTACACACATTAGGAAACATTAGGTGACTGGCCTCTTCTCTTTTTACCTGTGGTTGAAGGTCCGAGTTCCTTGCCAGGAATTGAATGGTTCTAGTTTTGTTCCCTTAAAAATATCCCTCCAGGTTGTATTGCTGCTGTTTGTTTTTAATTATACTAGATTTTTTTTCAAATGTTGAATCCTGAATCCTTGCTAGAAAGGACAGAATATCTAGAATAAAACGGCTCATGGTTAAGTGATCACCAAATTTAATGAAAACGTTCCTCAAAAAAAAATACTTTTGTTTCCCAAAAATAGTAAATGTTCACCAAATTTTAGACCACCTAATAATTGTAAAGTGATAACCACATATTGAGTTATCATTTTCATAAAGTATTTGACAGTTAAGAAATGTGTTTGTCGTCCCCCCCAAAACAGTAAATTTTCATAATATAACCCTAACCCAAATCCTAACCCTAACCTCGTGTTTGGGGCATATAATTATGCTAAAGAATAGTATTGTCGCGTAAATGTAATGTTATACACTTGGTGAACATTTACTAAATTTGGTACAACCATCATTTGTTTTTGGACCACAGTGCTAGAGGCTCACAGTATAATTTGGTAATCATTTAATTTGTCCCCGAATAAAACTATAAAATGTTATTCAGTCATGAGTAAGGTTGGGGTTTTTTTTGTTAAAAATGCACAGAAACATAAAATACCATCTTTGAGGGGATAAAATATCTGAATAAAAACACAAAACACTGTATTTGGGTGTTTAAGCTATTTTCCAGAAATTATAATAATTATTTTTTCCCATTTTGCCTGTCCCATTGGAAAAAATGCAATTGCTGTATCTGCTGACACTATTTCACCCATCTAGTACACTTTTTAATTGTACACTATTTATAGTATTTTACACTTTACCTAATACACTTTAATTTTAAAGCATTTAAAATTAATTTAATTTAAAGCATTAAAATTAATAAAACACTACTTTCTATCAAATAACAAAATATGCAAAAAATGAAACCATTTTCAAACATTCCTAGTCATGAGATACAGGCAAAGGGCTATTTTACCTGACCATAACTTTAATGTAAGTTCTACTTATGCGGTTCAGTTTTGTAGTCTACCATCAGGTGGTCTGACATTTGTTCTCCATTAGCCATTTGGGCTCTATCTGATCTCCCTATAAATAGAAGGCTGTAAACTTGTCACCTGTCTGAAGCTCTGAAAACCACCAGCAAAAAATTCATGGCTATACCACACTCAAAAAACAATATTTCATCCGAAGTGTTTACACATAAAAGTCTCACTTGCAATAATATAATCTTCCCAGAACAATGTGCACTACGTTGTCTATCAAGCCCTTTAATGGTCTAAAATATACATGTCATATACAGTAGTATCTTCAAGACACAAATTTAGTCCAGAAGCTACCATGGAAATTCAATTTTGTCCACATAGGAGGCCCAAACAGATACTAAGGCAGAAAAGTTACAAACCCTGAATTGTACAGTAGTCATCCAAGGCCATGGTTAATGCATCTTAAACAACATGAAAAGTATATTGAACAGAACCCCAGCAAATGCCGAAACTACCAGATAAAGTCAAGCACCCAGAACATCCACTGGAGGGTACCCCGAGGGCTGAGGCTGCATGTGGCTGCCTCAACCTTCAGAATGCCTTTACTTCTACTAAAGGCATTTCAACACTACTTCCTGTTTTGGGGGGGAAGGGACCAAAAGTGACTGTGTCTTTATAACGTATTTTGAGGCTTGGGGAACCTCTATGCTATGCAGGATCAGCTGATTGGAAGGGAGACTGCAAGAGACCACTGACCTATCTATGCAGAGGATTTCGCTGGTAAAAAAACCACACCAGATATCTTGAGAATTGGCCTGAAGCTTGGTTCGCAGTTGCCTATGAGAGCTTGGAATGCAGTAAGAGTCAGCAGCCTGGATGATGACTACATCTGGAGAAATGGAGAGTTCTATGAAATTTTTTCATAGAATACTACTTATTTAAAAAAAATTGAAAATTGGTTTATGTTCAGCCTATCTATGAAAACCACCTTGTCAGCCCAAACCCAGGTATGCCTAACTCAGAAGTAAATCGCAGTAGCATCAGTAGGGCTTACTTCCAAATTAAGTGTGCATAGGATTGCAGAATCCTATGTCAATGAGAAAGGTGAGATATAAATACTATTTATCTATATATATTAAAAAAGGGTGTGTGTGTGTGTGTGTGTGTGTGTGTGTGTGTGTGTGTTCCGCATAGGCTCCGCAACACCTGGACCGATCGACACCAAACTTGGCAAGCAGACACCTTGCGGCCTGGCGACAAACACTGTGGGGGTCATGCCCCCCTCGCGCCCCCACGGGTGGGGGTACAGGGGGGTTCCCACGTGAAAGTGGTCACCTAAGTGGGGAGTGTCAGCTAAGGTATGACATGGTATGACAAAACAATGGATGACAAAACAATGCTTGCTGGCCAGGAGGAGTTAGCTGTCCTAGGGTGTATCTTAAGTATACACCTAGCTGTCCTAAGGGTGCATCACACAATCCTGAAATAAAACCACAGCACCACCACAGAGCGGTGACGCTCCCCACGCCATTGGAGTCCAGGTTCGGGGCCTCCTCAACATGGGGGGCGAGAAAGGGTGCGAAACAAAATGTCTGCCATGCCCCGCTGGAACGCCTGGAACGATTGGCTGAGCTGATTGGTAATTTCGTGTGTAATAGAATCTTGGGATAAATAACTACCCAGGCAACGCTGGGTACCAAAACGCTAGTATCTATGTATATAAAAGAGAACGTTTGTATGTACTTACTTATGTTCCGCAAAGGCTCCACAACGCCTGGACCGATCAACACGAAACTTGGCACGCATACACCTTACGGCCTGGTGACAAACACTGCAGGGGTCACACACCCCTAGGACCCTCCGTGGGTGCAGGGGGGGTTGAAACGTAAATATGATTGCAAATGGCCGACATCGGTGTTGAATCCGTCGTTTCCTGGGTCACCGAGACGAGCGGTGACGCCCCCAACACTGTTTGACTCTGGGTTCGGGCCCCCACTCAGCATGGGGGGCAAGAAGGGGTGCAAAACAAACCGTCCACCATGCCCTCCTGGAACGCCTGCAGCTATTGACATCAAACTTGGCATGCATGTGCCTTGCAGTCTGGCGACAAATACTGTGGGGGTCAGACCCCCCTAATGCCCCTGGGGGTGGGGGTATAAGGGGGGACCGCGTGAAAACGGTCGGAAATGGCCGAAATTGGTTTCAAATCTATAGTTTCTGGGGTCGCTAGGATGAGCGGCGCCGCCCTCGACGCCGTTGGAGTCCGGGTTTGCCCCCCCCTGGCATGGGGTGTGAGAAGGGGTGCAAAACAAAACGTCCGCCATACCCCACTGGAACGCCTGGACTGATTGGCACCACACTCGGCATGCGGCTGCCTGCCAGCCTGGGGACAAAAATTATGAGGGTCAGGGCCCCCTACCGCCCCCGAGGGTGGGGGTATGCAGGGGAGCCCACGTGAAAATGGTCGAAAACGGCCAAAATCTGTTTTGGATCCGTAGTTTCTGGGGCAGCCGAGATGAGCGGTGACGCTCCCGACGCCGCTGGAGTTCAGGTTTGGCCCCTCCTTGGCATGCAGGGTGAGAAGGAGTGCGAAACAAAACGTCCGCCATGCCCTGCTGGAACGCCTGGACCGATTGGCACCAAACTCAGCATGCGGCGGCTTGGCGACAAACACTGCGGGGGTGAGGGACCCCTACCGCCCCCCAGGAGTGGGGTTACACAGTGGGCCCCATGTGAAAATGGTCGAACACGTCCACCGTGACCCGTTGGAATGCCTGGAGCAATTGACACCAGTATGCTTTACGGTCTGGGGACAAACACTACGGGGGTCACACCCTCCTAGCACCCCCCAGGAGTGGGGGTGCACAGCGGGCCCCATGTGAAAATGGTCAAAAACTGCTGAAATCGGTGTCACATCCGTAGTTTTCAGAGTCACCGAGATGAATAGCGACGCTCCCGAGGCCGCTTGAGTCCACATTCGCACTTGGGATAATTTGTTGCCCAGGCAACGCCAGGTAAAAAATGCTAGTATACTATACTCTCTCTCTCTCTCTCTCTGTGTGTGTGTGTGTGTGTGTGTGTGTGTGTGTGTGTGTGTGTGTGTGTGTGTGTGTGTGTGTGTGTAACATACATGTATATATATCGTATTATAAATACCACACACACAGACATTATTAACCGCCTTTGACAAATTGTCTCTCTAGCTCAGGAAGAACATTTTCTGGATTGGAAAGAGGAGCATTTGAAAGCCTCCGCTGCATGGACAAAATACTTAGTTGTAACAGGAATTATTTAAAGTTTAGCCTTGGAACATACACTAAGGCACAAATCTCCAAAGATTAATTTTCTCCTACATACAATTCTTTAAGATGCCCCCCACCACACACACAGCTGCAGGAAGAAAGAGAATTCACCCTTTCCCAAAGATATCACTCCGTTTCCTGAACTCAGTGGTGTCTTTCAAAAGACTCCGGCTTCTTTCATTCAAGTCCAACAGCAACAGAGATTTATTGGGGATAAAATAAAGCAAATTTTACTTTGGCTCAAATATCTACTTGGCCATAAAGTTCACTGGATGACCTTGGACTACTCTATCCTCCTTCATTACCATATTTATCATATCTGTATTCCATCCGTCCTGAAAGAAACTCTACTCGGGCTGTCATAAATGGGCTGTCCCATTTTGTTCTCATAATAATGAAATAGGAAAAGGCAGCATGAACAGATTTGCTCCAACAAATACTGTGTTATGCTAAACCCTTCAATGTATTAACCACTCCACAACGCAAGCAAGACAGTTGCTGCAGAGAAAATTGCATTTAAACTTTTACTACAACCACAATTATTTGTTGTAAAAATACAACTAAGTGCAGATCCTCAGGCATACACCAAGTTAACAGCAATCATCATTAACTGCATCCCAATGTTCCTTAGTTCTAGTCCCTCCAGGGTGCACATATTAGGCTGCCATTACAACTGTGTCATCTCTAAGACATAGTTCTCTACCTGGAGGCTGTAGCAAGCTCCAAGAATTCATTTACTTAATGCTTGCACACCATTTTGCAAATGTGAATCATTACATAAAATGCAATATATCACTGGCTCTCCTTGTACTCAAGGCCAGCATTAAAGGATAAAAGCCAAACACATTTAAAAAAAAAAACCACAGCACAGAGATGCTCTCTCCAACCTCATTATTAATCATCTCTAACATGGAAATGACATACAAAGAAACAAGCTCATTTGGACAAAAGCTATAAAATTATATTAGCCAGATTCTATCTGCTGTGGTAAACAATTATTTTAAAAGGCATGCCTATGGGAGAAGATATATGTTAAACACAGGCCGTTGATGCCAACGCTGGGCATTTCTGTTCAGTAGTCCTCAGGAACTGCATAACAACAACAAAATTTTAAATTCTGCTGACTGCAGTGCTAGGGCTGTACCCCCTGTACCTCCAGTTCTCCCAAATATTCTCGAGTTCCTCAAGGAAAGACCAACAGCTGTCATTGCTATGTCCCAGCCTGATCCCTGAGAGGCAGGTTTTGCTGCTGCTCCAAGAGACAAATTCCTGGCTCCACCTCAAACCTTTCCTCCAGCTGAGGATTAAATCTGGGCTTCCCCAAAACTGAAGCTGACTGTCAGGAGTGAATTCTTTGCACACACAGACACAAAGACCTTGTAGCATATAGCTAAGTGCACTCACCACTAAGTGCAGACCACTGTCTGTTGGAGAGAGAGGAGGCTATAAACTCACAGCTCTCATCTTAATGAGCTGTGCAGGTAAGTTCTTAATAGTATGTGCTATCTCTATATATAAAATCGGATGTGTGTGTATGCGTGTGTGTATGTTCCGCATAGGCTCGGGAACACCTGGAGCAATGTGCACCAAACATGCCTTGTGGCCTGGTGACAAACACTGCAGGGGGGGCCCCAGAGGTGGGGGTGCGCAGGGGGCCCCATGTGAAAATGGCCACAATCGGTGTCGGATCCGTAGTTTCCAGGGTCACCAAGACGAGCGACGATGCTCCCGACACCGTCGGAGTCCGGGTTTGGCCCCCAACGGCTTGGGGGGGCGAGAAGGGATGCAAGATACAGTGCTTGGACATAGAATATCTGCAGCACGCTGATGGTGGCATAGAGGACCCCATTCGATTTCAGATTTCACAACTCATCCCACTTCTAGAAATACTGTGGGGTAAGACACCCCTAGGGGTGGTGGTGGGAAGGGGATGACATGTAAAAATAATCAAAAACGGCTGATATTAGTGTTGAATCCATAGTTTTAGGGTTCACTGAGATGAACAGTGACACTCCCGAAGCCATTTAAGTTCCCGTTCAGCCCCTATCGGCATTGGGGGTGAGAAGGGATGAACAATAAAATGTCCAAAATGACCGACATTAGTGTCAAATACATAGTTTTCGGGATCGCTAAGCTGATTGGTGACAGTCCTGATGGCATTTAAGCCCAAGTGTAGTCGAATAGAACAAATAGAACTCTGTAGAACCTTCTGGAAATTTTTGGAAATCATTATGCCCTGGTCTTGGACTCCAGTCAAATATTTGCCATGTTACCAGGCGTAGTCACTGAATACAAGGCTATTATATTGATACCGTAGTAGATGCCTATGAGGTCATCAATTTCCCATCAGACTTCCTAAACTCACTTGGTCCAGCTGCATTGCCACCACATTGTCTTTTACTTACAGTGGGATCTCCAATTATTTTACTACGGAACCCTGACCCTCCAAACCTTTGCAACGGCACAAGGCTGTGTGTCAAGAAGATGCTGGGTACTGTAATTGAAGCGACTATCTTAACAAGAAAGGGAGAGGATGAGACAGTTTTTATCCCACTGATACCACTCATTCTGACGGATCTCCCTTTTAACTTTAAGAGATTGCAATTTCCAGTGAGACTTGCATTCTTGATCATGGTCAACAAGTCACAGGGGCAGTCTATTAAGTACTGCAGAGTGGATTTGAGATCGCCATGTTTCTCCCACGGACAACTTTATGTGGCTTACTCAAGGGTGGGTTTACCCAAGAATTTATGTGTTCTTGCTCCTGGAGGTGAAACTAAAAATGTTGTTTACAATCAAGTTTTCCGTTAAATTAATGTTATAGTGAATTTGTAAAATATTTACTTTATAATTTTTATACTTTACTTCTACTTTTAATTACCTGTACATAAAATTACTTCAGTTTTACACTATAGATAGAATTCATTCCTTTTCCTGTCTAATAGAAGCTTGGGATACATAAATACCCGGGCAACGCCGGGTAAGGACCAGCTAGTTAAAAATACAATATGCAAAAATTAGGTACTTGACATTAGACAGAACGAAAATAAAACCCAGAACAATATCTATGTAGATGGACAATGTCTAGAAAATTGACTATGGGTGCAGTTCCGCTGTTTGCTGGAGGGGCACACACCAGTAAGCAGCACTAGTTCTGCAGTTGGGCAACTGCCAGACAAAATGCTTACCTTCTCAACCTAACTGGGATTCAACTTTTCTTTTTACCTTGGCTAATCCAAAAGGTGGGAAAACTTGAGTTCAGCCCCCAGACCTCCCCTAAGCCCTGGTCAGGAGAACAGGCCTAGGTCATGACCAGGTACTCATAAAACATAGTGAGGTGCAAGTGGCAACTACCTGGCCCACTGATCCACAGGGGGAAAATGTCAACCACACTGGCATCGCTTAATAGAGCCTCTGAAAGGACAAAAGTTAGAATGAGTGAGCATTACAGAGGTCAGAATGACTAAGCTGCCCATGGTGTGGCAGTCCAGCCAGCTCCTTTTTAAACACAGACAAGCCCTTTACTAGAAGGGCAAAAGATTCCTACTCTCCACAGTAGCACATGGTCAAGACAGACCCATGCCTAGTAACATGCCTTGTACTGTAACAGGAAGTGATGTCTACATCCAGAGTGGCGCTTGGGCAAGCCCAGTGGATTTTTAACACTTTTCCCCTTTGCTCTACTAGTCGAAAAGGCCTTCAGGTCACATCATATTTCTAGAGTTTGGAAACTGTTCCAAAAAGATATGCCAGACATAACAGGAAACTATTATGGAAAAACTAACATCCTGTGGTTCAATGGGTGTACTGAACTAGTCCTTAAGATGCTTTGGATCCAGGCCCTTTTTAAATTGCCATCTTGCAGTGGGGAACCCATTGGACTTATACAAGGAGCATAGGGAAGCACCATGCAATGCCTTGCACTGCACAGAAGTAGGCAGAAAGGGGAGAACTGCAGAATTATAGGATTGGTAATATAAAAGTGCTATCCAATCCATAACACCAGGATCAGAACCACCTGCACTTCCTTTGTGCTTGAACACCACAGGACAGAAAACTCAACACACACTGCTATACCATTTCCTATGGCGTAAGAAGGGAATGTAAGGGTAAGGGGTTGTAGCTCAGCAGTAGCACACATGTTTTGCATGTGGAAGGTCTCTGGTTCAATCCCCGACATCACTTATATTGGAAGGGATCCCTGCCTGAAACCCCTGGGGAGCCACAACCAGTCACTGAGATACTGAACTAAATCGACAAATGGTTTCACTCTCAGAACAAGGCAGCCTCATATTATATGCTCAAAGCTTGATTCTGCACTCACAAAATTTCACACCTGCAACATCTATTCTCACTACAGCAAAACTCAGCTATCATAAACTATCTCTTCATCACATCAAATTCAGTTGCAATTTTTGCTTAAAAGACGCAATTCTCATTGTGCTTCACTTACTGTTGGACATCATGTTCCTTTTGCAAAACCCCACAATCAATTATTGTTTCGACAATCCCTCATTGATTTCTTTTGTAATTTCTTCCAATTTTGCTCTCATCTCACCCACTGTGTTTCACTTTCCCCCTCCCACTATGTCATTTTCAGTCTACAGCCAGTTCTCTCATTTAAAAAAAAAAATCGATATTCTAAATCAGGTGAAAGCAGGAGCAACCCAGCTGAGAAGCACAAAGCAGAGTCAGCACCAGCTAAATAACTGAGCCAAATCACTGGTGGTTTGAATTCTAAACCAAAAGAATACTAGTCAGCAGGATGTCTGCTTCTAAGGAGAGGAAGCAAGCAAGCACACACACTCCAAGCATTTCCATTTATGAAGTCATAGCCATTGATCTTCCACATCATATGCACCACAGTGTCTAAGAAACACAAGGCTTCTAGCTGCTTTTTGATCTAACAAATTTTGTCTCAGAATGACTTGACAAAAGCTTGACAACAAAACCAATCTGATCAAGATATGGCCACTGGAACTGCATCAGGTGTATGGTGAAAACACACACAAAAAAGTGGCCACCAGGAAGAAGTTGCAGAGAGAGGGTTTTCACTGCCCACAAACAGGCAACAGCAAATAGTACGTATATGGGAAATTGTCAAACCCCAAGATTGTGAGAGTAAATAAACAAGCTGCATAAATGAGTAGTACAACATAAAAAAAATTACGCACCAAAATAAACCAATGAACTTTGCAAAAATAATATTAATTGAAAAATCACCATTTCTTTCACACCCCTAGCATTATATGTGCATCAATGACAATCACCTGTTAAAAAATACAAAATAAAGTTAACCTTTCATTGGCAGGGAAGGCAAGAGGTCAAGTCACAAATGATACAGACCATAAAAAGGTAATGATTCATAACTATAGTTTCAGTTAAAATCAGTGCCAGGAAGTCAAAAGAAAATATGAAGCTCACCAATTAAGTTCTTTTACCTGAAGGAGCTGTTGTGTATTCTTAAAACATTAACTTAGAAATAGGTAAAAATTCAAGTGAAAACCCATGATAACTGGCTGACATGCTGTTTGTGAACATACCTTCCCTGTAGCTATTCTGCATTCTGTCTTTTCAACACAATTTTTATGTTTTTGGTTTACTATTCCATGTCCTGAAATTCAGGAGGGGTCAAGACACATTTTTAATTGAAAAAACACTTTAGTGAGAAAGCTTCAGAAAAACAAACACCACAAATCCTCAAAATTCACACATCTAATCCAGCAATAAGTTAAAACAAAAAAAATGTGCCAATGACTTTACAGTTTATATTTGTTTGTCAGGAGTCTGAAATTACTAAGCAACAGCTTAATACCAGAATAATGAACAGATATTTTTCAGTCACTGGGACATAAATCACAGCTGCT
>JAJKFI010000014.1:588768-650110 GCA_029204185.1 Lerista edwardsae
CTAAGAAGCTTACATTGGATGGCTATCACACCATTAATCCTACGAATCTGAGAACACTAACCCTGATATTTGCGATACATGCCCATACCCAGGATCGACTACATCAATATTAGTGGAATGATTTCAACAGGTCAGTTAAACGCATGCTTTAAATCTCTGACTGAAATCAATGGGACTGAAAAGTGCTTTATTTTGGCTGGATCATGTCCTGTGTTTGCTCATGCAGACAAAAGGCCTGTCATGGCAATGCAAGATCTCTGAGGCGCATTCCCTTTTTACGGACTTTAAATTTACACTATACAACAGCCAGCAGCTCTGTGATTAAAGAGAACTGAACTGGAAAACATGCACTTCAGAGTTTGCCAGAAGAGTTCCATTGCACAGCTCAGTTCTGTACTGCTGTCACAACCTTAACTCAGTTCTGTACTGCTGTCACAACCTTAACTCTGCCAGCACTGCAGAGGCACAATGCAGGGAAGGAATGGCATGTTGAGGTTTGCTTAAAAAAAAAAAAACAATCAAATTTTGCCCTTCACTTTTAAAGGCACATTCAAGAAGAAAAAACTGCAGTCTCATTTCTGGCAGAATGTCAGTGGCAAGAAAGGGGACAGGCAGCCTGCTAATGCATGGAACTCAACCCAAGTGTCCCAATAATGGTATCCCAACACAAAAAACACCAGAGGAGCAGTATCCATATTTATAGTTCTTCTACCAAAAGAATGTGCCGTTTGCCAAGCAATAGAAGAATGCATAAAGGAAGCTGAATAATTATAATGCAATGCTCAGATACAGAGCAACAAAAGTACCCATACTGAGGGTGCAATTTTAACCTGTGCCCGTGCTGCATCCTCCTAACACAAGTTAGGACTGCACTGGAGCTCATCACAGGGCAAGGAGAGTATTACCCCTTGCCCAGGAGTAAGCTCCAGCCAGGCTGATGGGGTTCCTTGGATCTGCGCCCACAAGTCCAAACACCCTGCCTTGGCCTGGATTGGGGCTGAGGGCCCAGGGACGGGGTAGGATCAGACCTAAAGGCCAGATACCAGCTCCACCCCCCTCCTAGGACCACCATCCCACTTCCCCATTACACCCTCCTCCCACCTTCCCCTTGCCCAGAAGAGTCACTGGCCAAACTCAGCCAACATAGGGGCAGCTTACCTGCCACTGTCCTTGGCACACCTGGGCCAATACTGCTCCTGCATCAGCCCAGCACGGCTAGCGCTGACACAAACATGCCCAAAGTGGGGGTTGGATGGTGTTGCCCCTTATCTTTTGTTCATGCAGAATGGTGTAATTAGCTAGGTACAGTCACTATTTATCATCCTTTAAGTCAGTAATTTGGAGAAACAGTTGCTCATGAAGAATATTTATTTCTCTACCTACAGAAAAAGCAGGCGAGTGCCAACAGTCAAAATACAGAAATAGCATCTTTGAGGGCTTCATGTAGACTCTCACCTACCCACAAGTTCTTAAATCCACACAAATTTAAGCAATTCCAGCTGTCTTGGTTATGATCCTGAAAATGTGCAATGACTTCAGTTGTTACATTACTGTGACACTGAACACATGGGAAGCTGCCTGATACTCTTCCATGGACCTTTGATCCCATATCTGTTTTTGCATGCAGAAGATCCCAGGTTCAATCCCCTTAGGAAAGACAGAGACACATTCCTGTCTGAAACCTTGGACAGCCCACTGTCAATCAGTGTCAACAATACTGAGCTAGATGGACCAATGGTCCAGAGACAGTACTGTATACAGTACAGTCACTTGACTTTCATCCACTTGACTTAAATCACTTCACTTTCAGCTGTTTTCTTCTGGTTTTTTGGACTTAATTTTATTTTTTATCTTGGATAACAAAAAAAAAACAAAGTTTTGTTAACACAAGTTAATGTAACACAAAGAAATTAACAAGTAACACAACAAATGGCTTCCACTCAGCACAAATAAGTCTTTTGACTTTTCTCTGATTAAACATGTCAGTTTGCAATCTCTATCAGCCTTACTAACCAGTCATCTACTGTTGGTATCCTGGGGCATTTCCACTTCTGTGCATATAATAATCTTGCAGATGTTACCATATACAGAAATAATGCACCATGTTGTCTTTCTAATTCATTGCCATCATACCCAAGAGGAAAAACTTTGGCTTCATTTCAGCTGTTTTCAATTATAACCACTTTTCAAATTGTGTCCATGCACTTTCCTATTTCATCCAATTTCATGCAACTTTCCACAATGTTCTTAACCTTTCTTATGTTTATGTTTCTTGTATTTGTTTATTTAGGTTTTGCACTTATTCCCATGTGTTATATGGTTAGTTATTTACATTTTTTGCAAGCCAAAATAAATTTGTAAGCTAAATAAGGCTACGCTTTGACTTTCACCCATTTTTTACTACCCATCCATGCTCTGGTCCCTACCCAGACAAAAGTGTAACGTACTGCTGTACTATAGACATCACGAGAGCAGTCATTACAGATCAAAACAGCCATTTATGCAACCAAAAACAGTCTGGAAGCAGATCCGCTGATTAAGCAAGCAATCAACTTTGTTCCATTCCAGGGAAATTCTCAAGGAACAGTCTGATGCCACAATCAGTCAACCCCATCCCAAAGAGCCAGGAGAACTGCACCTATGCAAAGCTACAGAACCCACCAAAGCAGCAGGCCACACAGAATGCCTCGAGAGCCACATGTGGTTCTTGCGCTATGGTTTGAGAAACACTGATCATAAATATAACTGATGCTATCTAATGTTGTGACACACGATTTAAATAGGTTTCTGTCAGCAATCCAAATATGCAACAATACGAAGTTCAATCATACAACTTTATTCTCATGCCAAAGTGTGTACAACCAAAATCTCAGGTTATCCCAAAAGCCATTCCCCTCCCACTGTATTTTAAAATGGCACTTAGACCAAGAATAAGATCAGGTTGTGTCAACCCATTTGCTGACATTCCAGCCAAAGCAAAAAGGCAACCGGAGAACCCTGTTCAATTAACTCAGAAGTATATCCTACCGAGTTCAATGGTCATAGGATTTCAACCATAATGTTTCATGAAAATTAGTATGCCAATATGCAAACTAATTTCACACAAAGGTCTCAAAGTTTACTACTGGATACATGAAATGAAATGAAAGTGAATGCATAATAGTTACAAGAGTTGTAACTGTATACTCAGCAGTTCTTAATTACTTAATAATACTATCTTGAACATCCAAACAGTAAAAATCAAGACAGCATAAGCATCGCATTCAGAATTACCCAACACAGCAATTAACCAACATTAATACAAACATATTAAATGAGTTACCAGTCTAAACTCTCTAGGAGGAAACTGAAGCAATTGTATGTAAATCCTCATTCCTTAGCATGCTGTCCTGCTATACCTGTATCTCTGACCACAAAAAGGTTAACACCGCCACATACAAATATCCTTTGTTGATGTTAACAGCCCACAAGTGGGAATGGGCTGACTTGGACATTTAGGTCAGTGCTCAGCCCTTCTAGATCCAGTTGTAGTTCAGACCAGTAGACCAGACAGCTGTACCATTATATCAACACTTCTATTTTGTGACTGGGTAGAAGGGCATTTCAGCAAGTTATCACAAGGGAGAGAAAAATAGGGTCGCAATAGGGGTCAAATCACCATGCACATGGGCGCCATCTGGGGGGCTCTGGGTTTTTCAGCCCCCATGGGTTTTTTCTGTGGGGACAGAGCCCCTATGTTAACATCAGCCCCCCCCCGGCATCCAGCACTCACACCCAATCCAGACCACAGCACCCACAGCTAACCTGCACGGCATTTGGGAGACAGACTAGTGAAGTGCATGATGCCATTCTGACTCCTGGATCGTGCACATGATGTCTGCTCTCCTGACAGAGGAAGCTCCGGAGCCCAGGTCTACCCATTATAAGTATAGCTGGTAGACCTGGGCTCCGGAGCCCAGGTCTACCTGCTATAATGTAATTTAATTTAAAGGAGGGTGTGGCTATGTTACATCAGGGGGCATGGCCACGTCAACATCTGGGGCGTGGCCACAGGCACCTCCGATTATAAAAGCAAATTGGCACCACTGACTATGCATGTTTCCTTTACTGATTGGAAAACACAGAGGAAACTGTTCACTCTCCTCCAATGTACAAAAATTCTGCGTCATCCACTGAAACTAATAGAAGCAATTGTAAGTCAAACAAAATGAAGTCCTCCTTCAAACAACATGCAATTAACCTATGGCAAGTAAGATTTCAGTAATCACTACCATAAATTTTAAAAAAACTTTTTTTTTAATTGGAAAAATAGCAAGATGGTATGGTATCCATTGCACAAACAGACAAAAGCAACACGGGTTCAAGGTATAATTAAACATGTACAGTACAATCAACTGCATTGTACCTACACTATACTTACAAAAGGTAAACTACACGTGACTGGCAAACAAGAAAAAAAAACCAAGCGAAAACAACCATTTCCATAATGTTAGCAATTCCTTCCCAGAATTGCTAACTTACTTAATAAAAGTATGTGCCCCAGAGTGAACCTGAGATAAGAGCTGGAATCTACTGTTTCCCCTCAGACAGTGTCAGATCCCACCTGCCTATCATTCTTGTTAAAGACACAGTATGCATTTTTGTAAGGAATTTTGAAGATACATGATTTCAACTTCACACACCAACCCTAAAATGCAACCCTTGTGTAAGATACAGGCCAACTGTACTAATTTGGGACATGTTTACAAGCAAACATGCATTAGTACTGGGCTCTGAAATCTGTTGGTCTGGGCAAGAACAACTTTACTTGGCCAGCCTTCAAAAATCTCTCTTTACAACCTAATGACTAGAGTTGCAATCCCATACACATTTACATGGGAGTAAGTTCTATTTTACTTCATGAAACTTATTTCCAAGCATGAACGCGCAAGATCACACTGCAAAGATGTAATAAATATGCACTACAGGTTGAGTATCCCTTATCTGGACTGCTTGGGACAGGAAGGTGCCCAGATTTCAGATTTGTCTGGATTACAGAATATAAAAAGAACAACATGCCTTACCTATGGAGAAGGTAATACATCTTTAACAAACAGGCCAATTTTATCTAGAGGTTGGCTGAAATAAAAGTGGTCAGTGGATAGGACAATTAGTAAAATGCTGTAGATCCACTATAAGAACTGTCAACACTAAGTCAAAGCTCAGCATCCAACTTTCTATAGGCGCTCAAAATAGCGTCCCTCAACAACAGCCTATCAATTGTCACAAGAAAGTTCACTACTTGACACAATGATAATCCTGTTATGTTACCAGTCACTAAGCACAAATGTTGTTTTGTATATTTGAATTTAAAAAAAAAAATTTTAAGTTGGTGTAATATGATGGATGTGACTAGGTGGAGAACCCTAGGTACATATCCCATCAAAGTCACTGGGCAACACTGGATCAGCCACTCAATCCTGCTTTACTAGAGGCTAGAAAGGGACTCTCTGTACATCACTATGAATGCCTTGGATGACAGGTCAAATGTACTAAATAAAGAGGCTGCACTTCTGGATACAATGGCTATTAACTACAGGGAGTCCTGTTGAACTCTGCTTAAGCACTTTGTCAGCAGCTCCCTCCTTGAAATTCAAGTCAATTATCATTATCTAAGGCAGCGTATCGCCTATGACATAAATTAAGTACATATGCTCTAGAACAGGAGTCTCTGAACTTTTCAGTATGAAAGCCACCTCATATATTTTACATGTTTTCATGGGTCAAAAAAAGTTTTATAAATGAATGAGTGAAATTTAAATGAATGAATAAGTATTACTTGGATATGCATTGCTTTTTGTATTACTTTTTTGTAATAGCAGCATGATATGATTCAGAACAAAGTGTGACAATGACAAAGAAACAGTGTTGTGCTTAAACCAAGAAATGATATATAATGGGTAAAAATATCAACATCAGCAAATTTCTCTGACAAAAAAAGTTGTGGTGGGCCAGATGAAAACCTTGTGGCATGCTGAATGTGACCCACAGACCAGTTTGGAGGCCCCTGCCTTAGAACAACAGCATGGATGTTCTATATAGTTTGCAATATTCTATCTTGCTCATGCCTCCACCTATTCAATTTGAATAAAATAAATTCATTCAGTTGTAATGAATGGGCAGAATTTTTTTAAAAATACATCTTCCTCCAGCAAGGCAATTCTTCTGCACAGTTGGGGCTTCAGACAAGGTCTCCATGAGTCAAATACCTACACCAGCCCTATGCATGAGTCAGGCTACAGACTTCAACATAATGAGATAGGAAAAAAAAAACCTTGTACATCAGTCTGCGTATTATTTACTGCCACTCACATTAAACTATTGTGATGCTGCAAAATTTAATCGGTTCATTTTATTATGTTTTGCCTCCCATTCCCCTTGCCTTCTCATTAAAGAGAGACAAATACATTTTGGTTTTCTCTACATAAAGCATCTAGGAACACTGTTGGGCTGCTCCTTATTTATATACCTTGGAATGCCAGATGCAGGGGAGTGGCAATACAATGGGATGCAGACAACTTAAATATGCAAGTCATAGAACCAGCAAGACACCATGGCTCTACAGAGGGCAGAGTCAGTGTGCAATACTGCAAATCCCTGCTCAACTGAAAAGCTCAGCAGATGCTCTTAGCTAGTAACCGTCTTTCAGACAACTTTACCTCACAGGATTATTGCTGAAGCTAAAGTGTCACCTTGAGCTCTTATCTTGAGAAGAGAGGGATGCCAAAGTTACAAGACTGATGGTGGCTGAAAAAGTTCTGGTTCAGTAGCTTTCAACTCTCTAAGGCAGTGCTTATCAAATGGTGGGTTGTGACCCACCATAGAGAGCAAAACAAGGGCCATTTCCCCTTAAGAAGAATGGCCCAAGAACATGGCGCTGCAGGTATTTAGGGGGCATTTGCCCTTACCTGAGGGTTCGAGGGGGTGTCCCAAAGCATTGGGGAGGCCCGCTGCCACCTCCGTGGGCCTCCCTGATGCTTAAAATAGCTCCATGACACAGTGGGAACTCACTTCCTGCTTTCAGACACGAAAGCAGGAAGTGAGCTCCAACTGTATTACGGAATTACTTTTCACACAGACTTTTCTGCTGAGGAGCCCCAAGTGTCCAGTGAGAATTCTCTAGTTTAGCACAATGTTTCCCAAACTCTAGGTCAGGATCACTAGTGGGTTGCACCTGATTGCTGATGGGCCGTGAAATGGAGACAGACAAGCTAATACCTAAAAAGGAAAGTGAACTGAATTCTATAGAAACCAAAACAGAGTAGCACATGCACATTTACTCATGTATAGTCAAAAGTAGTCCACTTTGAAGGGCAGGCTGAGGGAAACGCAACACCAGCAGAATGCTCCTGAACAGAGGCCCCAACAAACTCTCTAGAAGGACGTTCTCACCCCGCCCCCAAGATGACAAGGAAAACGTATTGAGCCCGATAAAAAGTGAAACTGAGCCACACATATGCAATTATTCATGAGTAGGGGACTGTGCCTCAGCTCTCATCATAGACCAGGTGAAGAGGAAGGCAAGGCCACCAAAATGGTCCCAATTCAATGAACATGATAAAAAAAGATAAAACTATGGCCTCCACCATAGTAAGAAAGATAAAAACAGAGGCTTGAGCAGCTGGGAAGGTGAAACTCTTTTTTAAAAAAAATCTCGTAAAGATAGACCCACTCTATCAGGACAAATCTATCAGTGGGTCCTAGTGCTAAAAGGTTTAGGAACCACTGTTTTTAGCACCAGAACCCACTTCTTACACTGGCACTCATGTCGGGACCTACCAGAAGTCCCTGACTTGGAAGTGATATCATGGCCAGAGGTGATGTCATAGTGTCATCACTGTAACATAATCAAATGACATTCCTGGAATGCAAACTGGACTGCAGCAATTGCACAACCATGAAACTTCCCTGACAGAAAGCAAGATTAGGACAAAATATTATGTAAAAGCACTGAACCAATTTTTTTTTTAAACACTCACTTTAAAAATTCATTCATGAAATACAGCAAGAATATGGTCTGCTTTTATCCATCCCTTTACTGCTTTGCAAAAGGTTGTTCCAACTTCCAAGATAGCCCTTCCCACCTAATTTACCAGCTTCCAAAATGGTGGCTATCAGCTTTCTGCAACCCACCTGACATTAGGTCACAACCTACCAAGTGGGTCCCAACCCCACAGTTTGAGAAATACTGTTGTAGAGTGTACACAGTTCATTGACCAAGTTTATCAGATTTTGTCACCCCACATTCACTTACTGTATGCCCTTAAACACAACCAATACAGCTGCAATCTGCAAGGGAAGATCTGTCATGGACAGACAAGTTGTCTTGCAGGGAAGCTTGAAATGTCTACCATTACCTTGTCTTCTCATTAGCTTCTAGTGAATCAGCGAATTCTGTGGAATACAGTTTGAAAACTCTGTGTGTATGTGCATGTGTGCACACCATGTATTCATATCAGCAGACTATTAGGCCATTCATATGACAAGGAGAAAACTACCACAAATCCCCAGAGTCAAATATCTCTGTAATTAAGACACCAATTGGTCAGGATTAATAATATTCCCACCCATCTCATCCAAGACAAAGAAAGACCATTTCTGAGCCAAAGCCAGACAATAAACCTGTGAACTGATAAGATGTTTCTCTGTCCACACTGCAGCAAGAAAAGAAAATGAACACAGCAGAGGAGACAAGAGCCTCTCCAGGCAGATTATACAAATTCCTCTCATCTGCAAAGACTGCAGCTTGGCAAGCTTTTAACTCAGTTCCGTTGTATTGGTGAAATGCACAAATTGCAAACCGAAAATGTGGGGGGGGGGGGCGAGAAGATGGAGGGGAATTCCTCCACCTCTGTAATTCCCTCAGCAATTTCTTGCCATCTGTCAATCAATCAAATGCACCAGGAGGAAGAAAGGAGCATGCCCAGTGATCCAGATGACATCAGCTTGATCAATGCTGGGGATTGGAAGGCTGCAGTGGCAACTAGGAGAGGCAGCTGGAGGAGTCAATTGGGGTCGACTCCATTCAGTTCCCCACCACTGCTCTCAGTTGCAGCTATGAAAACAGGGAATTCAGCCAAGTGGGACATTAGATGGCAGGTTTCTCCCTGCAGAGATAAGGGAGGAGGGCTGAAGAACATTTTGTTGCATGCACCAGCATTTTGCCAATCTAGGCATGCAACCTGGTTTTCCAACTTAAGCATCTTGCCTTTGGGACCAAGGTAAACAAGAACTATCCATCACTTTCTACAAAGGACTATTTTAGGAAACCTTGACAAGGTACAGCACACACCAGAAACTCATGGGCATTTTGTGGCCTTTTGTGCTCACTGCTTACCATTTTTCTCTGTATGTGCACTGCAACTGCAAACTGAGGATGACACTTCAGGCATCCACTTCAGGCAAATTCTAGTCCATTGAAGCTTATGTGGCAACTGTTAGTCCTAGGATGCCACAACACTCTTTGTTGAGTCTCCCAACTACACTCAGACCAATGCAAGGAAACTTCATGCTAACACCCACCTGCCAAACCTTTCCGTTTTATAGCTCCCCACCTGAAAGCGCATTCATGTTCACTGATTCTCATGCCCTCTTTCGGGCTTGGCTGCAATCCTAGACCCACTTCCTTAGGAGTAAGCCCCATTGAACACAATGGGACTTACTTCCGAGTAGACATGCATAGGCGTGCGCCCTCACTCTAAGTAAGGAACCCTCCGCTATGACGCTTTGCAACCCTAACCTCCCACCCGCTACCTCGGCTTCCCACGCATCGGAAGGCCCTTCCTATCCCACCCACGGAAAACAAAGTCGCCTTGACCACGGGTGGTGGTGGCGGCGGCGGCGGCGGCTTTTCTTAAGTTTGTTTTGTGTTGTTGTTTTGTTCGGCGTTCAAGGTGAGGGAGCCTCGACCAAGGAGCCGAGCAACGCACGCGCACGCAGACACACAACAAGAGCAGTCAACGTTGGGAACAATGGGCGGAGGCGGAGGGAGCCGAATGCGGTGCGGTGCAACGCCACGCCGGGGCCCCACAGCAGCGCTGCCGCCGAGGAACGGGAGGGGATTCGGCGGCCGAGGGACGGGGCAAAGTCGCGGAGCGCAGCCTTGAAACGCCCCCCCCGCCCCACTCACCCCCCGCAGCCGACTCGGCCCCAACCCGGAGGGATGAGAAGGAGGCTTACCCCGACCACGACCGTGTCCTCGCCTTTGAATTTGGGGATGAATTTGTCCCCGCGGAGGATCTCCGCCTCGTTGAGGGGCCGGAACCGGCACATCACTTTGATGCTGCATTCGGCTGGGTCCGCCATCTCGGTGCGGGGCGCGCCAAGCCAGGCAGGGGATGGAGCCGCCTGAGGGACCGGCGGCGCGTGGCTGGGCGAGGCGGCGCAACTCAGCCTTCCCACCTTTTGTGCGCGCGCGCCTGGCTCAGCGGCGGGGCATGGGCCGGCGAGAGAGAGGAGCGAGCCCGGTCACAGGAGGCGCCGTCGGCGTCCAGGAGGCATCCCCAGCGCCCTGCCTGCCTGCCTGCGCCCACAGCAGCACTTGCGCGGGGGAGGGAACGCCTCTCCAACACCTCAAGGGTCGCAGCTCGCTCTCCTCAGGGAGTCGGGGCTGGTGCAAAACGTGCGCGCAGAGCTTGGAAGGCGGCAGGCGCTCCTCAGGAGCCTGCGGAATGCCCCCTTTTTCAAGCCGTGAAGCCTCTCTCTGGCGGCGCGGGCGCTGCTTCGGCTACCATCCTGCCACCGAGCCACCTTCTCTGGCGCTCTCTCTCTTTCGCTCCCCGTCTCCCCACCCCAAGGGCTTTGTGACTTCACCGCATTACATCAACCCCTCCCAAATCTCGCTGTCTGGGGGTGGGGGTGGGCAGTAGGTACTGGCGCATTCTGGGAACTGTAGTTCTCAATGCAACAGGTGGGGAGTGGGGCGAAAGCAAGAAAGTTAGATTGACAAACCTCCTTGGGCGAAAGATGAGGCAGAAAGAAACGGGATGGACGACAAGCAAGGCCATCCTTCTTGGCCGTCCTTTAAAGGTTTATACTTCCCACCCCAAGTTTGGTCATGAGAGAGGAAAAATTGTTTTACAATTTAATTTCCAGTTAACGACAAATGACTCTTTTTTTGAGGCGTTGCCACAGCTAACTTAAACTCAATGGGACTTGCTTGCAGAAAGATGTTAGGATCGCAGCCTTAATATGTAAGCATGCGGCCGCACTTTACCTGGGGGTAAGGTCTACTGAACGTCAGGCTTACTTCTGCATAATTATGCACAGGGTTGCATTGTTATTACCCTCCTTATTGACTGGGAAGAAAGGACACAAATAAACAAGAGTAGATAAAGACTATTTTTTAAACAGAGTTGCACTGTTATCCCATGCTCACCACATTAGCTTTGACAGCAACTTACAACATTTTAGAGTCAACTGGGATTCTTTTAGAAGCAATCACAACCGGACATTTAAAAGTGAGTGGATAAAATATTAAGAGCCCAGTCCAAAGACGGTATACTCGTACCACCAGGGCAAATATCACACATGGCACTATAAAGCCCCTCCAATGCCAGCAGTAAGCCATTACAGTGGGCACTGGGGTGGCGCCATGGCAACGCCAGCTGTGCGCACCCTGGAGAGAGAGAGCACCAGTTGCCAGAGAGCGGTGAGATCACAACTCACAAGCAATGCTGCCTTTTAGGGCAGGGCTCAAGGGCGTTCCTGGGTGGAACGGGGCGCGACTGGCTACTCTCACTGCCAGTTCCTGACCAAGTAAGGCCACACAGTAATAGCCGACACAGAGGCAAGTAGACCTGTCGCCCTCCCTGTGCTGCCCTTACTTTTCCCCTTTTCCCACTGAGGCTCCCATGGCTGCCTGGATAGTTTGTAACAGTTTGATATTTAAGATGTGCTCCTTGGCTGAAACGCCTCACCTCAAAGTCATAATCTGTCACTGGCCCACTACATAATGTGCCTATAGCTTTATGCTCTCTCCAACAAGCACTAAATGACTTTTAAGCTGATTGAGATGCCATGCATACAATATTTTAAAGTCAGATCCAGTGCAAATTCCAGTGCAAAGTGATGCAATAGTGCTAGCACAATTTGTGCTTTATCCTGCTGGGGAATTTTGCAGGAGGGAAGTCTCTCCAAGGTAAGGGGACATTTGTCCCCTTGCCCTGGAGTAAGCCCCTGCAGCCTCAATGGGGCAACTTGGACCTGCATGAGTTCATTTGCTGGCACCATATTGCCCTTTATTGGCCGATTGAGCCCAGGAAGGGGGAAAGGAGGTGGCACATGCTGCTGCTGCCAATCCTCCCCCCCCCCCGAGCCAAATCTGCCAACCCTACTGCCCCAGTCACCATACTATGTAATCCAATTTACCAAAATATAATTTAGACCAGTGGTTCCCAAACTGTGGGTCGGGAGCCAATTCCAGGTGGGTCTCAAAGCACCTAGAACAGCCAAATTGAAAATATGGGGGTATGGGATGCTGGAAAGGGGCAGGACTGTGTGGTTGTTTTGCTTGTGTCAGTTCTGTAAATAGGCTTTTTGCTTTCTGGAAAAAAATGAAAATGGCTTTTGGAAATGGCTGAGAAATAAACCAATTTATTGTTGCATTCTCGGGAAAGCAGCATCACAAAGCATCACAG
Organism: Lerista edwardsae; assembly: GCA_029204185.1. Taxonomy (NCBI): domain Eukaryota; kingdom Metazoa; phylum Chordata; class Lepidosauria; order Squamata; family Scincidae; genus Lerista; species Lerista edwardsae. Next base: position 601,446 of record JAJKFI010000014.1, read on the forward strand.
GCTCTGGCATCACAATGGCAGCACTTTTGGCCATTACATCACTTCTGGTGGGTCCCGGATAGACTGTCTATCTAAAAACTGGGTCCTGGTGTGAAAAAGTTGGAAAACCACTGGTTTCAACATTTTTATGTCTGTTTCTGAGAATCTGATCTGTGCTTTTGTAATATGATCTTCACCAGGTCACCACTCTTTCTTTCTTTTGTTGTCTGATCTTTTTTTTCATTCTCGTAATTCTCTTTTTAGCCTTTAATCCTAACCAACTTTCCAGCACAGGGGTAAGGTCACTGCAATTCCAAGGTAAGGGAATAAACATTCCTTTACCTTGAGAAGGCCTCCGTGACTACTTTTTCACTGCAGGATGCAGAACACACCCCATTGGCACAGCTATGTCAATGCTTGAATGTTGGTTAAGATTGTGCCCTAATGTTAATCCATCTATGTGCATTCCTTGGCCTCTTAGCAAGAATAGATTCTGAACTGAGCCATCTTGGGCCAACTACCCACATTCAGAATTTTACTACTCAGTCCTGGGCATGGGGAAGTGAATCACACTGTCACTTTTTTCCGTGAGATTACTCCCAGGTCAGATCATTCATAGGACTGCAGCCTTAATAGTAACCCAGTTGACATCTCATTCTCTGCTACTGTCAATATTTTTAAAAAGGAAAAGGATGGTAACTGACAATCCTTTAAAAAAAAAAGCTGGCTCCAATAACCAAAAGAGACATGCCTCTAAAACACTCTAATTTTCAAGCAACTGTGCACATCCTAAAGTAGCATCAGGTACACGTGCCAGTCTATGTCTGGTGGCTGGACGATTTATTGCATTAATCCTTTGTTCAGTTGCCTACCCCTAGGTCCTTTGGCTCTTTCCTTAGTGATCCCAGTCGTTGATGCTTTGTGGGGGTTCCTGTCTCATTCATATAATTTTGTTTCCTGAACAGTATGTCAGGGCACAATCCTAACCAACTTTCCAACACTGACACTAATGGGGCATGTGCTGCATCCTGTGCTGTAGTTGTAGTCATGGAGGCCTCCTCAAGGTAAGATGTTTGTTCCCTTACCTTGGAGCTGAATTGCCCTTGCCCTGGTGCTGGAAAGTTGGTTAGGATTGGGCCCTTATCTGTCTACCCTGGCACCGTGGAGACTGTTTAGACTATAGGCCTGGGCTATTATTACTATTTAGGTATCTCAGCTGTAAAATTGCACCTGTGTGCCCAGATTTATCATGCCCTGCACTCAGATTTATTACATTTGTATACCCTCCTTTTTCCTCAGAGTTCAGGTCAGTATCTTACCCTGATCACTCCATGATGTAGATTTGTTGTTGTTCAGTCGCTAAGTCACGTCCGACTCTTCGTGACTCCATGGGCCACAGCACACCAGGCCTCTCTGTCCTCCATTAGCTTCCGGAGTTTGCCCAATTTAGGCAGACAATAATTTGTCCAAGACCATTTAATGGCCTTTATAGCCAAGCAAAGAAAAAATTGTGCATCCAAAGCCAGCCCCTAGCAATGGCATCACATAGGACTTTGCGTTTTGTCCCAGTGGAAGATGAAACGGATGGGCACGTTTTAAGACTACACCCCTTTTTAGCACATTTATTTGGGAGAGCCAGGATGGTGTAGTGGTTCAGGAGTTGCTTAGTCCTGAAAGATCCAGGTTCAAATCCCCACTCAGCGACAAAGCTCCCTGAGTGACCTTGAGCCAGTCACTATCTCACAGCATCACCCACCTCACAGGGTTGTTGTGAGAACAAAAGAAGGAACCATGCTCCTTGGAAAAGGATCGGTATAAATACATGAAAAATAAACAAGTCCTCTTATCTTGAAATCAGTGGGGTTCAGCTTTGAATAAGGTTGCAGAGGTTCAGACTGCAATTTTAACCTGGAGTTAGGATGGCACAGTTAGGCTAGCAAAGTTTGGCTGGCACAAGGATCATTGTAAAGTGCGTTTGGACCACTCTCAGGGTCAGGGAGGATGACACGTCTGTGTGCTGGCCTCCCTGACTCCAAGAGTGGTCCAAACATACTGCTTCTGCTGCAGGATGCAACGATGGCCACCTGGCCACTCCTGCACTCCCAGGTGGTTGGGCAGCTAAGGTTATTTCTCAACAAACAGGATAGCTGGAGCAACCCATTACTGTCAAAAATGCTCAGAGAGGTACCCTTCATTTCTGACTATCATTTCTGACAATTGGCACAAAACAACAGAACCTTGCCAATACATTGTATCAGATAGTTCCCTGCAGGTGACCAGATGTCTTCTTTTTCTAGGACATGTCCTACTTTCAACCTTCTGTCTTGGGTAAATTTCAAAATGCCCTACATTTCAAGACAGACTGGGAGTGCCAGCATCAAGAGGGGCTGCCTGCATCACTTGCTTGCGTTTGTTCTTTGTTCCTTCCTTCATTGGGTTGCATTAAAGGAGGACAAGACATCCCAAAATCATATATATGTGCATTTTTTAAGCTTTTATTTTGTAATGTCCTACATTTTTCTTGAATGACCAACGTTTTGGGGATGCTGTGTCCTCCTTTGTGGTTATGACATCCTGCTGAGGGCCTAATCCTGTCCAACTTTCCAGCACTGATGCATCCTTAAGGTAAGGAAACATTTGTTCCCTTACCTTCAGGTGCCCTCCATGACTGGCCCTCCCACAAGAGGATGCAGTGCACGCCCTGTTGGCATTGCTGCATCAGGACTGGAAAGTTGGATAGGATTGGGCCCACAATCAATTTCAAAGTTTAAAGCTAGCTAGTTCGGCCACAAGTAAAATTCTGAAGCCAGTTCTTTCCTTGCCAAAAGGGAGAAAAATTACTGGCTGAAACAAATCCAATGGACACCCATTCCCACATGGGAGCCACTGTAGATTCCAGTCTGTATTTCAGCCTATACCTATCAGTTTTTTTTAAGGAAAGAGGCTACTTAAACAGAACACACCAATGCTATGCATCAATGTTGTAGTTTATACATTGTATACTAGCCACCTTCTGTTGAAAATAGATCCTAGGGCTCTGTTCCAGCTCAAATTAAGCACATTTTCCCTACTTGTTTGGCCTTCCTGTTAAACTCAATCTGGACCCTGGTTGCACATTAAGCTTATAAATGCAGCCACTTTTTGGAGAAATCATGCAGTCCTGCTACACAACAGTTGCATAGGCTGCTTTTTATGCTACATTTAATTGTTGAGAAATGGCTTTTCAGCATGTGTACACTATGCAGCAAAACACCATGTGAGAGCAGTCACCCAATGCAAAAGTGTACATCCTGGTTGGATATTATAAAAGGTGCCCCCAACGTAGGGATTTTGAAAACTGAACTTATTTCACAGATCACAGTTCTGTTTGACCAAAATGTATTGCTTCTTGTGCCGCATAAACTTTATTAGAGATGTTATTGCCATCGGAGCATATTGTTGTTGTTCAGTCGCCAAGTTGTGTCCGACTCTTCATGACCCCATGGACCACAGCACGCCAGGCCTCCCTGTCCTCCACTAGCTTCCGGAGTTCGCCCAATTTCATGTTCATCACTTCGGTGACTCTATCTAACCATCTCATCCTCTGCCGCCCCCTTCTCTTTTTGCCTTTGATCTTTCCCAGCATGAGCGTCTTTTCTAAAGAGTCCTCTCTTCTCATGAGATGGCCAAAGTATTCAGAGCATATAATAGTTATCAATTTGAAAGGTACTGGGTAGATTGCACTTATCAAATGCACTTGTCCAGGCAAGTCACTGCACTATTTACATGGGAGTAGATGGGTATTATCTTTTGCTCAAATGCAAAGTCAAATAGCCAACATTACTCTTAATAATTTATAAGGATTTAAAAACAATACACTGGGTTCCAATAGTGCTAGACATCACTTTAAGAGCACAATGCGCTCTTGGGATGGCACAAGTTCCAGCCTATTTGCGCTGTCCCAGGAGTCAGCTGGGCTGGTGCAAGGACAAGTGCTGGCTGCCGAGGCTAAATCCAGCATTCATGCTGCCCCAGGTAGGTACATTTGTGCTGGCCAACTTCAGCAGGTGCGGGGGGGGGGGCTTGGCAAGGGCGGATGGATTGGGCTGGGGGAAGGGTGAGCCAGTGGGGTGACTGGGCTCAGGAAGGGGTGGGATGCCCTCCCAAACAGGCTTACCTTACACTAGCCTGCTCAGATCAGCTCCAGCAATTTTGCCCTATTGGGGTGGCTTGGGCATTACGTGGGGTAAGGGGACATATCCCCTTCCTCTGGGTTGCGCTGCAGCTGCCTCTTAGCTGGAGCTGGATATGGCGCAGGCCAGATGGCCTGGCTATTCCAGCCCAGGTTAGCATTGGGCTGTCCCTGACTTTTGGGACAAGATAGAATGATGGGATATTGGAATGGGTCCTGCTGGTTTTCTCACCCATTTGCTAATTGTGTTCTACACTGAACTACTGTACATTATTGTTCAGTGGCTCCTCTTTACTCTCCACCAGATTCTTCTATGACGTAGGGATGTTAGGGATCACTATTCACTACTGCTTGCTAACTAAAAATGTATGTGCCAATTCAGTGTGTTACTAACATACTAATCTTTTAGCACATACTGTATTTTCTGAAAGGCATTGATTTTTTTTAGCACTGTTAGATGTTCTGCAATCCAGATTTGGCTACTAGCACCTAGTCCTGACTGCCCTCTTATTTGCCTAGTCAAGTGTTGCAGACCATGTTGGTTTTGCTCTTACAATGCCAGCAGACTGTCTGTGACAATCACCTTGACACTATGTGCTCTTTATCACTCAGTGATGCTAATCCTCTAATACCAGGTTGTATGGTTAAAAGATAACTTCAAACCAGACTTGCATGCGGTCCCATCTGGAGCCCCAAAATTTGCAATACCAGACTGAACATTAACTAAGGCAGTAGTTCCCAAACTGTGGGTCACAACCCACCAGTGGGTTGTGAGCCACTTTCAGAGAAGCCACATTGAAAGAACGGAAATTGAAAATACAGAAAGATGGGATGCTGAAAAGGGGAAGGGCTATTATATATGGTTGTTTTGCTTGCGTCAAGGTTGTAAATAGACTTTTTTTCTGATTATTTTGCTATTGGAAAAATAACCAAACCTATTGCTGCATTCTCAGGAAAGCAGCAGGCTCTGGTGTCACAATAACAGTGGTTCAGGCCATGACATCACCTGCATTACAAGATGGGTATGCACAGCAGTTCATAGTTGACATTTAACAAATGTACTGTTATATTTCTAGTAGGAACAACTTGTCTACCCACGGTAAGACTCAGCACACACTACTATACATTTTTGTGGGCTCATCAAGGTAATACAGTTGACTCGCCAACTCAAATAGATGTACCTCAAACACCACTGGGCTCAATAATATGTATACAAACTTGTAACACGGGCTGCTTAATCACCAACATCTTACGTTTCAGAACTGCCTCCTCAGAACTACAAAAGACAAAAATGTGTTGAAAACGCTCCTAAAAGAAAGCAATTCCAATTCCTTTGTTCTTTGCAACATCTTAAAAACCTCTGGAAAGTAACACAATCATTAGCTGCCAAGAAGGAAAATGTTCTCTTGACTCTATGTTTCAACCATTTGAAGGGCTCCGATAGCCAAAAAACAAAGAAGCTGGATGCATTTTACTTTAGAAGAATTAATAAGGTTCTTTATATTCTGATGGACTATATTAATAACATAGTGTACACACACACAATTTAAACCTTTTGAAAAAGGCACAATATAAAAACTTGTAATATAATCAGAATTAAACCTTAAGAAGCTAGTCAGATTTTGTTAGCTTAAATATGCTCAAACTCACTTCAAATATATACATTACGAAGTGAGATTAAAATGTATAGTTCTTTTGCCACTTACATAAAATCAAGTAGTAAATTTCTATTAAATGATTCTGCACAAGCAGGTGCAGCATAAGTAACAGCCATGAGGTAGGGATTATCTGTGCAATATGCACATACATCAAGTACAAATGAATGAAAACTTGCACTTTTAAACTGTTTCAAGCCACAGTCTAGCAACTGACACATGCAAACAGTGTGCTGCTCAGACACTCCTGCACATGCCAGGTGTTTCAACCATGTCCACAATGTTAGCTGTGATAGCACTAATTGTTCAGCGATGTATACAAGATTAGCAGTCTAATGTCGGTAATCACACGTGCAGCTCCTAGTGCTGGATACAGAAATCCAGCCCCATGCAGCACATGCACTCCCTTATCCAGCAGGTCATGCGCCCGCAGAAGCTTTTAGGCATATGTCATTGAATGGTGGTGCAAGTTTGCATGCTGAACAGCTGGCGTATCTGTGTGATTAGCCTCCAAAAATGCCATATAAACTGTTCTCCATGTTGCAAAATAAACACGTATGCAAGGTACCCATGTTTTGATATGTATTTTTATTTCCCTGCAGTTTTCACTTATCAAGAACAAGTAACAGGGAAAGTTGTCTGAACTAGTGCATAAACAAACATTCTGAAACACCACTACACGTATCTAATTTACAAGAACCGTATAAAAAAAGTCACTAAAACACTACACTACGAAGGTGTCCAACGCTTACAGTCAGACTTTTTCCAACCCGTTACTTGCCTTGTAGCCACAGGAAAACTCTCCAAAATTGAAAGACAATCTGCCACAACCCTCCCCCCTCCCCCACCACCTGGGATGGCTCGATATCTAGACATCCAATAATTATTGCAATGATATATAATGCAATACATACCTGGTAAAATATCATTTATGTGGTGTGTTACAGTTAAAAGCCGGTTAAATTATGCAGACTTCAGATAAAATATAATCAGTTGAAAATTTTCTTCATATCTGCACAGTTTAATATGTGCTAGATGCATAATTTTTACTAGTCAGGTTTTCTGTGTAATTATTTTTTATAAACTGGTATTATAAATAGAAATATACATTCAAAATATATGGAAAAGTGGGTTACTACATTAAATTTGCATGTATCGATCCATCCCTTTCCCCTGCACAGTAATAGAAAATACTATTTTGCCTTGAACTTCATATTTGACAGTGAAATGCCACTAAAGTATTTACCAAAAAGTCCATCTAAAATTGTGAAACAAAATGAACCAAGTGAAAACTTTACATTTCCTTTAGAAAAAAATTACAAGAATTTTTCCTAGCTATGAATCTTTTAACCTTTTTTTAGACACAAAGTTGGATTTATTTTTACAAGATACAAAATGTAAACATGGCAAAATAAATAGTTAAAACAAGTGATGCAGGATCCCATTTCATGCTCATGATCCCATAAAAGAATTATTTTTAAATCCATTCAGTTGCAAATTCAAGTGCAAAAGCATGATGATGAATATCTACTATTCAAGTAACAGAAATAATATTGATGATACAAATAAACTATTTTACAAGGTAGTGATTTTCCCAATTTTACAAAATGTACATTATATATCGACTTTATGTACGATATGATAGTCCAATTAGGTCCATTTTAATTCCCTGTGATCCACAGAGTGTTGTTTTGCATTCAGCTGGAATATAAATGATTACACCATCAGCACAGGTTGAGCCGTTGCTTTGAGGTTATGTCACCTCCATTGCTACTGTCGTCTCTGCTATGCCATTTAAACCCAATCTTTCTGGTTCATGGTTCTCTCTGAAAGAGTCAAAAACAGGATAATAGTTACAAGTAGAAAAGCTAAGGCATACTTCTTTAACCTTTCAATATTTGCCATGAGGTGATACCACAGTTTCTCATGTTTAGGATACTGATAAAGGCACGCACAAGATAAAATTCACTCAAAATTTATTTACAATCTTTTTTTTTCCCTGAACAGCCAAAAGCTACTGAAATTTAATGCTATTTAAAGATTCTGCTAGTACAAACCAGATCAGCACAATGAAGCTTAATATCGCTTCACAAAACTTGTTCTGTAGACAACTATGCTTATAATGACATAGTTGGAAATCAGGATTGTCAGTTTTTTGTAATTTCTTGGTTTAACAGAATGTACTACTTGGCTCTGAATCTAGATTCAGTATTAATCTGTTTTCATTTCATGAAAAGATCCTTATGGTTAGAAAGATACTGGAACATGAATAGGTAGTATTTCCTGAAATCTGAGAATTAAGCCTTCTAAGGGTGCAAACCCAACCAACTTTCCAGCACTGACATAGCTGTGTCAATGGAGGATGTGCTGCATCCTGCAGTTTGGGGTGGAGGGCAGTCACGGAATGTGTGTTCCCTTCCCTTGGAGCTGAATTGCCTTTACCGTGGTGCCAGAAAGTTGTTTAGGATTGTGCCCTAAGTCATTAGGAGAAAAGCTTCAGTGGCCTCCACTGCACTTTGCACTTTCCCATGACAAGCAATAAATTATATTCAAGAGCAAAAAAGAAAAAATAAATAAGATGCAAATTTTCACTATCAGAGTATATGATATAGTTGCTGTATTTGACTTCTCTTGGTACAGAATTCGGGCTTCCTGGGCAGAGATAATTTGTCGCTAAAAAAGTAAAGCCCTTAACATTTTGTCTCATTTCTACTATATACACACCTTGCTATGCTGCTGATGGCACTACTAGGAGTCACCTTTGGCACTCTGTCCATACTGGCAGCAACTGTGGCAAGTTTTAAGGCGGTTGGCGATGGTGCTGAAGTCCTTGTATTGATATGTACATTGACTGGAGAAACAACACTGACATTGTTGAGGTGCACTGCATTGGTGAGACAAGAATTGTTCATGGGAAGTGTCTGAGAAGGGCTGTTTGTGCACAATGCTGGAATTAAGTGGTTTGTGGTGGTGTGGCCAACAGTCCTTACAAGTTGTACAGTTGAGATCCCTGGGCTAGATGATAAAGCCATGTTGGTGGAGTACAAAGTTTTTGATGTTGCTGTTAAAAACAAATGCACGCACACAGTAAGATTTCAAATGTGTCTCAATGTCTTTCCAGACAATCAAAAATATACTGACTAAAAAGTAGGTCATTATGAAAATAACTTAAACGTCAGGACTTTTTCCCCTATAGGGCAAGATCCAACAAGCTAAATTATTATATGAAAACTAACTCTCTCTTCAACAACAACAACAACAATAATAACAACGACATGAGACAATGTAACTGAAAACTAAATGCAAGACAAAATAGCAGAAAGTAGGAGCAGCTTCAAAACCATCACAACAATACTGAGAAAGTGGAAAAGGAAAAAGCCTTTACCCCAAAATTACATCTGAATACAAATTGGGTAGACCTCCCTATGGAGGTCATTTCACAACCTGCAGGTATATGAAAAAGGTTTGCACATGCTCTCCTTTGGAGGAGCTGCTAGTAATAAAAAGTACTACTGGGCACTGAAAGGCAGTCATGCACTGCTCTGGGATCATGGCTTAAAATCAATTTAAAGACAATAGAATGACCTTGTCCTATAATATGTGGCTCAAGCATCTTTACTGTCAACTACACATTTATTTCCTAATTTCCTTCCTTTTTCCTCCTTTGAAGCACTTTTCTAGACTGATTTCACCAAAAACTTCAACTGTTTTTCAGGGGCTAAAAACCCTAAATAAGCAAGATAAAAGACATCCGTACCTGTAGGCTGAACAACACCATTGATATTGTGGCTGGTGCTCTGTTCCTTTGTTACCTCACTGCGACTGGGAGCAGGTGCACTCACCACTGCCGATGCAGCAAAATGGGCGCTGGCCGAGTCAAGCGTTTTCGACATGCAGTCAGAGTTGCTTGAGCCCTGAGGAACAGGCACAACAGTTATACGGGCAAATACTAAAACAAATATTGATGAATTATATTAATGCCTCTCCTCTGACACAACAAGAATTAAACATTTATAAATATGATCTAGATGTAGGTTACTCCCTTTCAAGATTATATCCAGGGTTAAGAGACACAAAAATTATTTATTTATACAATTTTTGTGTTTCTTTTTTACCAAAGCGTCTTTATAATAAGACAACTACAAATACATGCACCTACAAAAAAAACTATAAAATACAAAATAAACATATCCATATACATTATAGAATATTACATACAAAAATTGATAAATAATAAAAACACAAATAAAATGACCAGGCATCAAAACCAGCATGTTAAAATCAGAAGGCTTGTTGAAAAAGAAATGTCTTTAGACCTCAGTTGGAGGCTTCTAAAGAGGGAGCAGTTCATGAACCTTTGCCACCCATTCTTTATCACTTTCAAGCAAAAATGCAGGTCTCCGTCAGTTCTGGAAATATTAAGAGCTCCTTCCAATTAACGCTTCTATGGCCATCCTAGAGAGTAACTGTTCCTGTTATATCAAAAACAATTTGCCAAGAGGCTTGCAGCTTGTTCTTAAAGGGGACAAAGTACATGTAGGGATATTGAACAAGCCTTAGATCACAGCCACCAATAAGATTATTTCAAACAGAACTCCAAATATATTTCAAATGAGGTTGCAACTTCCAAAACAGAAACTGTTTTATATCAATACAACACTGAACACACTGAGGCCATATGGCCAGATTAGTCAATCCCGCTTGTCAAATTCTAGACATTATTCTCATCTTCTGAATTCTAAATTATTTCAACTGCGGCACATAATCTTTTTAGGATTGTTAATGTGCCCCGAATCGTTTTTAACTAAAAATTCAGATCTGATGCTTTTGTTCCATGAGCAAAAGGAGTTTGGAAGCTCCCTTATCCAATCTTAAGAGTAAGTATTATTTGTATTAACTGGCAAAAGGAAGATTTTTCTAACAATAGATTTTTAAAGTTTTTTTTTAAAGATTCATATAAACTAAGTAAGGGGACAAGCAATTAGGTATTTCTTCTGTCCAATCTCGATTAGTTTCAACTGGATATTTTTTGGTGGACATTATCTTTAAATTGTTAGTTTATTCATTAGTTAACAAAGTAGTTATTTCTGCTCACTCTATACTTTCATTCACCGAGACACAGAACTGTAACATCATTCATACTTTTGAATAATGCTTGAAGAGCAAATTGTGGAGCAATACCACATTTAGGAAGGAAATGCTTATATTTGCTATAAAACTATGGAAAGCCATGTCTAGGCTAAGAGAAAAATAAAGCAAGATCCTAAAAAGAAAAAAGTAATGTACATTTTTTTTCTGTACAATAGTGCTTAGCGTGAGGAGATATACTGAATCTTTTCCCTAATCTATTTCCTGCTACAGGTAGATTACTTCATACCTCTAAAATACAATGTCAAATAAGCAGTCAGAGTGAAAGTGGTTGCACATAAACTGGAAACATACTGCTATTTGATTAAGACACTGCAAATACAGGCAGCCATCAATATTCAACCAGCATGACTATGACACCTTTTCCTAAATGACACAATAATTGGAATTATAATTGGAATTAATTTTGTCCTCATCTAATCTGTGACTATTAAGTTCATACACTATTTTGAGACTATGAGCAGGTCACTTGGACAAAATGCTGTGTGATCCAGATTTAAGGGAACACTCTTGATTCCTTAACCTTATGTATTCTCAAGTTACAGAAACAAAGTCCAAGAAAAGTGCAACTGACTCTAGAAGTATGCTTCTGATGTATGAAACACATTTTTTTCAGAAGAATGAATTACCTGTGCTTTTGGATGCGTCTGTTGGGAGGAATGCTGAGACTGCTGTTTCTGCTGGAACTGAGCAAGTTGCTGTCTTTGCATTTGAACTAACTGCTGTTGATGTGTTTGAAATTGTTCTTCTGTAATACCCCCTGTTACTGTAGAAAAGAAGATGACTATGTTAAAATAACCCCAAGCACACTGCAATTTATAGCAAACTCACAATGAAAGCAAAACAAGAAGCAACAGCTTTATGCAGAGCCAAATACCAATGAGATAAAACCCAAAGTGTCCTTAACATATATTCTGTTCAAATACACACAAACATTCCTAAAATGACTGATTTCAATCTTGTAGAACTGGAATATTGTTGTTATTGCTAGTTAACTGTCTGCTTCTATAAAAAGATACCTTTTTATGTAAATTGAACTTGAATCATTTATAGTGGATTGGATCTCGTTATCCTGCACAAGCAAAAAAATATGCTTTTGCTCACAGAAGGTGGCTGTTTTTCCTTCCCAGTAGAGCTTGTGGTATATGATCCTATGCTATCTGGAAGGGTCTGCTAGCACTCAAGTGTTGGTTTTGGGGGGAGGTGCATAGGGAAGAAGGAAATTACTGTTGCTTGAGCAGAATTCAGATTAATCTGAATACAATCTTAATGTATCAATTCAGGTAGTAGGGCAATTATCTGAAAACAATTCCTGAACTGATGTCATTTTATTTTTTTAAAAAATGCTATCAAAATTGAAGCTTATTCACAATTTCCATTAACATTTGCATTTTAATAACTGTAATTAAAGAATAACCCAAAGCTACATATCCAAATAACCCAAGCATAACCTAAAGAATAACCCAAAGCAGCATACTTTCAATACTATTACAAGGATCAATAAGTTTCCTTAGTAAGTCTTGCCTTTCCTTTGGAACACTACAAAACTCCGTCTCTGTGAAACTGTGGCTGAGGCACTTTCTGAGTGTCAGATTTTCATACGACGTGTGTGTGTGTGTGTGTGTGTGTGTGTGTGTGTGTGTGTGTGTGTGGGTGGGTGGGTGGGGGGGTGGGTGGGTGGGTGGGTGGAGAGAGAGAGAGAGAGAGAGAGAGAGTCCTTTGCTTTTAGATTGTGAGCCCTTTGGGACAGGGAGCCATTTAACTTTATTATTACTATTTGCCTGTAAACCACTTTGTGATGAAAAGCAGTATATAAAAACTATTTGACTGATTGATTGATATATAAAAGTAGAAAATATATCACCTGAATCCTACAAAAATTATTATTTCCTAGGGGAAACTTTATATTTAATATTTCTAAACACATACAGTATAAAATATTCCAGTGTCTCATGTGATGAGCGCATATGCCAATATTCTTAATGTACATATAACAGCATTATCAACAATAGTCAGAATAGGATAATTCTCACATGTAGAACAGGTCTTTAAAAGTTTTGCAGTTGCAGTTAAGTACAAGTCATTGATCCAACTAACAATGGTCCTGAAGTTCACATGCAAGCATTTATGTAATGTGATATACTTCTTATGTAATATTTATTAACATTTTTATATCATACAGAAAACCTCTTTTGTACTACATACAAAATGTGTTTTGATAACCAAATTACCACATTTTTAAATAATCCAGAAGGCAAATTCAACAAATGCAAGGCAGGCTTATTTACAATCTGGTTTTCAAATTTCCCAGATTGGTAACAAACTTGTTGACATTTTTTTTTACTCTGCACAATGCAGTGCCCTTTTTCAGTATCATAACTGTAATGCCATTTACACCATGAAAATAAATCCCAAAGAGCTTAGAGGAAGACTTTAAAAAATTGTTTAGCCAATTATTGTGCTCAACTCCCCAGGTATGCTCAAAAGCCCTGTACTGGGTGTCTGCAATGCCATGATAGCTGCGTCACCTTCAGCGCATAACACCAGCCCCCCACCAACCCTTACTGCAGTCCCAAAGTTAGAGTAAGACTTTGGGAACCCTTGATCTAACCTATACCTAAATTATATGACTGTCAACCAGATTCTATTGTTACGCCATCAATCTAGAGCCTTTCTAGAGTTACAAACTTAACAGCCACTTCTCCCCTCAATACAACAGCCTACTGATACTGTTTTTCATTTGAAAAAAGAAAAACGCTAGTACATGTACTTCTTGTTTTACAAGGAGTATATGTTCTCAAAAATCAGCATGTAAAGTGGGTCTGCGTTATCCATGGATTTGCTGGCCCGATATCCATGGATTTCAGCATCTCCAGATGCTGAGCTGGCTCTCCAAGCCCAACCAGAGTTGAGATCCAGTGTGGTCTGGAGGTATTCTGAAGCCCTCAGAGGCCATGTGCAGCCACCTGATTGAAGCCCAGACGCAACTAAAGGTGACTTCCAGGTTTTAGTGAAAACCAGGAGTCACTTTTAAATGGGTCCATGCAGTTTCTGAGGCCTGCAGAGGCTGCGCACAGACATGCACAGCCTCTGCAGGCTTTAGAATGCTTCTAGACTGGACTGCTCAGTTCCAGTTGGGTTGGGGGGGGGATGGAAGTCCACAAATTTGAATGTCTGTGGTTTTTCTGATTTGCAGGGATTTCTGGAATTCAACCTTTTACAGATAATGAGGGTCCACTGTCCTGTAAATCAAACATATAAAAAATATTTTTTACCATAAAAACATGTGCAAATAGTACAGGTTAGAGCAGAGGTTCCCAAACTGAGTGTCACAATACGCTTTGAAGGACATCAAGGGACGTGTGCTGGCCAAGTTGCTCACCAGCGAAAGTGGAACATGACGCGATAGATCACTGTGTGGAGGTCTGCAGCAGTGGGACAGGCTCTCTGTGGAGCTGCAGAAGATGCCATCTGCCTCCCCCCCCCCCAAGACCATTTTATGCAATCTTGGAAGTCTTGTTTCTGATGTGACTTGGAAGTAAGTGGTGTTGATATCGCCATCAGTGCATTGTTGTAATGTACTTCTTGGTCTGGAGCTCAATGAGTGTCACCAGTTGGGTTTGGGAAGCACTTGATTAGGACTCCTTCGGGCCTGAAGAAACGCTGAGGGTGTCCACATCTGGTTGTAGCCTTGGAACACCTTGGGAGCCCTTAAAAGAGCTTTCTTTTCTTCTTCAAATAGCTGAAAAACGCGGCAATTGTCTTCTGTCTTTCTCCGTGTTTTGTTTTTTTTTTAATAGAGCTCAGTAGAGCGACAGAGAAACACAACCTACCTAGTCACGAGGCTAGCTCAGACTGGGAATATCCAGGAGCCCCTTCCGTCTCTGCAAGTCTTCTGTTATCTGACCTGCCTGTCTGAGAGGGAGGAGCTTCCCAGATGTACAACACTGACCCTGACTGGAACTACTGGAGAATAGTAATGTAATATTTAAACTGATGATGACCTGGTTGCCCAAGATGGTATAGGGGCATTCAGGGTTGAGGCGGGTGGGAGAGGGAGTCTATGTCAATGGCTGAGAAAGCAACGATGCCACTTAATGAAACTGAGAAAGTGGAAAGCTGAAGTTCTGTGAACACCCTCATACACATGGCATGCAACTATGTTGTGGGAGTGTGCAGGAAGGTTGACAGCATTATTTCAACCATTTTGAATCAATCAGGCATTTTCAAACTGCTAAATCCACAAATTGGATAAAAGGCAAGAATATCTACTGCTAATTAACAATCATCATTCCACAGATGACACAATAGTTATACCAGAGGTGAGAAATTCACCATATTCCTTCTTTGTTCACTGGTTAAACACTGCTGAGAAGGAGGAGAAGGGGGTCCTTTAATTATAAGAAGAAGCCATTAAGAAGAAGCTGTCTTCTGGGAGGCAACTTGAGTAAGAAGTCCAATTGTGTTCATTGAAGCTTGCTGTAACCTTAGTGCTCAATACCTTTTCTCTATGTTTAGCACTCTAACAAGTAGCACATATACTTGTGTATAAGTCTATCTCATAAATAAGTCAAGGGCAAGTTTTAAGCCATAGTTTTTGCTATGGTAAAACTTATCTGTGACATTACTTGAATCCTTTAAAAACTACTTACCAGTAATTGTTCTGAGGCATTAACAGAAGCCAAACAAAAACAGAAGCAATTTCACCTTGTTCTGTGGCAGCACAGGTATGGAGCTATTTTCCAAACAGGTACGTAGCGATGAAGACACTTATGGGAACTGTAGGCTTAGTGTGGAATACAGTATAGTACTTCCACAGTAGCAGCCCTCATAAACACTACAATTCCCATAAGCACCTTCACCTCTCTTCCTGTTTGGAGAAGAAGTTAAAATGGCTACTTTTTTTTGTTTCTTTGCTGCATGTTGCTGCTTCAGAACAATTATTGGTAAGTAAAATTACTGCTTTCTCATCACCCCCTTGCATTCTGCTTTTCAGCCCAGCCCCCCCATCAAGTGCTGCTCTTAGATTTATTTAATTAACCTGTGTATAAGTCAACCCATGTTTTCAGAGTCAATTTTAATGCATAGATTTTTTAACTTATACACAAGTATACATGGTAATGTTCATTCCCTTAATTTTTCATTATCAAATAGTAGTACATGAACGTCTTTGGAATGATGTGTAATGAAATACCTAAAGAATTTGCATGCATGTGGGGAAAAAATTTACAATGATGAGCCACACAAGTCTTACTAGAGTCTTATTAGAGCTGAATGCCAGGTGAAAAAATAGAAATATGCATTTCAAGTCCAATATTGCAAATTCTAGCCTACCTGATATACCATTCTTGCTGGTGTTCAATAAAGCTACAGATGGTGCAGATACTCTTTTATTATTCACAGCCTGCCCTGGTTTCCTTGAGGTACATTCTTCACTATCACTGTCCTGAACGTTTAGTAGCCTTGGCTGGAAACACTGCAGTCGACATGATCGGATATTGCTTAGTATTTCAGAAAGGGAAAGTCTATTTTCACAATGTTTACTGGAAGCATTGGTCCGTGAAAAATTAGAAGAAAAGTCTACATTTTGGGAAGAGCTTGAGCAACTGTTTAGCATATCAGGATCAATCTGTTTCAGGACGGGATCATGTTCTGTGGCTATCCGATCCATCAATACTCTGTTTTTTAAAAAGAAAAAAAGGAAGCATTACTGTATCTGTAATATCTTTGAGCTTAACTTCCATAACAAGTGGCCAACAAAATGAGAAGGCTTCTTTACCTTCCACCCCTGCCAACTCGTCTTCTTGCAAATCCTATACATCTTCTTGGAACAGTAAGTGTTGTCAGGCAATGCCTATACCTTAGCTTATCCAATTCTACTAGTTCTGAATTCTCATGTGAATAATTAGCTTGGTCAAAACGAGCCTGCAGAGAATAAGAATAGATTTTGCAATGATGCAAATTACACATATGGGGTAAAATAGCCTTCCAGAACTGTTAAGTTAATAACAGCAGCATACCACGGTCATTTGGAACGCAAGGTCTTACAAAACTCCTTCGCATCCCACCCCCACAAAATTATTTTCAGTAATAATCATGACATGAAATGAATAATAATAATAGTCAGAAAAGAAGCACAAACAGTAAACATTTTTTGTTTTAGCTTTGTATATCACACACACACACACACACACACACACACACACACACTTTCTTTGTAAATTTGTATATATAATCATACCAATTAACATGCTTTCTTGCAGGCAGCTGTAGCCAGAACTAGCCAAATCACAACTGCAGCCAGAGTCACCGCAGCTGCAATCTTGGGGCAGCCTCTTAGACACCCCCCTGCAGCCTGGCACCTGGGGCCAAACACCCCATAGTCACTCTTTGTACACCACTGGTACACCAAAATAACATGATTTTGGTTGCAAAAATAAAATAAAATCAGGCAACCTACACAAAAAGGATCAAACAATAACATCTATCTTCTGAATCAAAAGAATTAGAGAAATGAGCAAGGATAATCAAAGCAAGGATTCTTACAGCATAATACTGGCATCCTGCTCTTCTTCTGAATGCACATGCTCCATCAGGATCATTTTCTTCTTCTGGTTCTGACACTGGCGAGGGTACCTAGTAGTCAAATACATTTGGATTAAACATGCACAACTGTACTAACTGATTACATTTGATTAGTACTCTTGTTCTACAGTTTTATCACATTAGTTTTTCAAACACAGGGAACTTTGCAAATCAGTTTGCGATATGGTGGGGAGTCAGCTATCCAAAGATAAAACATTAAATATTTAATTGGGGTTCACATACGTCCCTTACAATAGCATAAACAGCACCTTGTACCCAAGCTATTTTTTAGTCTATAGTATAATACATGGGTGGCTACACCGTGGCTCATGAGCTTTTTTACATATAATGTGTGGTTCTTGGAAATATGTCTGCAGAGCTCCTTTTTGCATCATGATTAAATATAAACGGCAAATAAATAATGTTCATGCTTTATAATTATTGACCAGGAATGAACTGAGACTTCACTGGATTAAAACACAAGTTTAATGTTCCTGGTGAGTAAATTTATTTAAGAATTTAAACATTTCTTAAATATTGTGGCTCTCTTGCAATTTTCAAACAACTGAAGTTTATCATACATGGCTCTTGCATTAAGTGAGATTGGCCATCCCTGGTATAATAAATCAGTGTTCCTAAACTGTGGATTGGGACCCATCAGTGGGTCATTTCCTGATTGTTGGTGGGTTGTGAAACTGACAGCCCAATAGCTGCCAATGAAAATACATGGTACCCTATGGAAAGTGAAACTGAGCTGCAATGCACATGTACTCAGGAGTAGGCGATTTTTTCTTAGTCCATTTCAAAGGGCATGCTGAAAGGAATACAGTGCTACCAGAATACCCCCAATGCTATGAACGCAGCCCCCCCCCCACCCGAAACACATGGAAAGGAAATCCTCCTTCCAAGCTGACAAGGAAAAATGTATTGATCTCTATGAAAAGTGAAACTGAGCCACACATGCACATTTACTCATGAGTAAACAGTACCTTGCTCCTATTAAAGCCCAGGTCACCAGAATGAGCTGGTAAGATGAAACTTCTTTTAGTCTAGTAAAGAACTAACACACTAACTCCCACTAGGTGTGTTCTAACAGTGCATAATTTTTAAAAGTGTGTAATTTTGAAAAAGTCCCAGTGCTAAAACGTTTGGGAACCACCATAACCATAATAATTCCAATAGAGTCAAAAACTGAGTTAAATGACAGTTAAAATATCAATCTCAATGAAAATATTTTATACAGTTCTCTTCAACGTTTTTTAAAAAATAAGTCAGACTATCTTCAGACTATAAAGGTCTGCATTATAACTTGGTTACTTTGCATTACCTGTGGGAATTCATCTTCATCTGAACTGTGGAAGTCATACTGCTTAATATCACTTTTACTGATCACAGGCAGAGGCTCAGTAGTTGGCTGCTGAGGATTTACTACACTCTCAGTTTTAGGCTTCTTTGGATACTTCTTCTTTTGACGGACAACTTCAGATACTTCTTCTTTTAGAGATGAATGGTGAGCATGCTGTTTGTATATAATAAATTTGGACACACCCAACACGTTAATAAATCCCTCATTTTGAGATAATTAGCTAACATTATGTTTGTCGCCCCCCTCCCCACCAAGAATATGGTACAGCTCTGTTACTGAACAGGTTAGTGAGGAATGGAGGCTATGTAGCTTTGAATTGGTATCACTCATAAAATTTAATATTTTTTGCATATTATATCCAATATTCTTTTCTGTATCCTGAACTAACATTTTAAGGCACTCAGTGTACAGTTGCCTCCCGCAGTATCTGTGGAACTAGGATCTGCAGTTTCAATTATCTGCAGTTCAAAAATCCCCCCCCATTGTGTGTACGGCTCATCTTCTTATGACTGCAGCCTTCTTGTCGCTGTTCCTGGCTCTCGCTGGCTCTTTCCTGACTGCAAAATTGAAGTGAGGCAGGGGCCTGAAAAAAACACAATGCTTATCATAGAGTTCGAAGTGCTTTGCATTGTGTTCTTTCCTGCCCTCTGCCTCGCTTCAATTCTGCAGTCAGCAAAGAGCCAGCGACAATGGGAAAATTGGGAGTTTACCCAAAAATTCATTTTAACCATCTACAAGTCAATGAAAACTCATGCAATGGTAGAAATTTGGCAACTGATGGTATTAGAGAATAAGGCAAGCACAATCCAACATATGTGGTGCTTACAATGGAATAACCACTAGATGTCATCCAAGTTAAGAACAAAAGGTAAATTTGAGGTACCCCTCAAAATATTGAAATTTTTCCCCTCAATATTTAAAAATATTTACTATAAGTACTCCAAGCCTCAAAGCTTAGCATCCATGAATCTTTCTGAAATAATTACAACTTCCATTTCTGCAGTGGTCCAAGGACTGTATTATAAAATTATTTATTTACCAACATTATGCAAATTGCCAACTAGCCTGATTTGTTGGAATACTGAACTATTTTAATTGGTTAAAATCAATAACATTAGCTAAAAATAAACAATTTAATATTATGATAGTTTTATAAAATGACTAGCAAAACTCTGTTCATGTTCTGAATTACTTTCAAAGCTTTCAGTATGGTCTCATACACAACTAGAAAGCTAGCTGTTTCTAACTATTTGCATAATCCGAGAGGCACTAATCTCAACAGCTAAAACCAAAATTAGAAATAGACAATATTTAAGTATATCTAGTGTATTCTTAGCTTAGATTTTTTTGTGCTTTATTTCACTAAAATGAAAATAAAAATAGCAAATGATGTACTCTATTATTGAATAGCTATGAGAGACTCCCACTTTTCACACTACACAGTGATGGCTAATTGAGAAACACTGCAATGCAAGACCTTTACCTTAACTTTACATTCTTGAACTTTATGGTGATTTCCATTATGAAGAGCTGGAGTGACATTCATCTCTTTTTCAGCTGTGTTAAGCTTAACTTCGTTAAGTATTTCACCTCCATAATCACCCAAATGGTATCTTAAAGAAGAATTAACATAATTGATATCACACTTTAAAATCTTGTGTGTTTATACACCGTTACAGGAACCTTTTAAGGTAGTTCACCATAATTCCCATTTTTGCAAAATGAGAAAGTAACATGCTCCAGGCCACCCAGTGACTGATACGGTGTCCGAACTACTAAGTCCAAAGGCAACATTCATCCCAACATTCATTCACACTTGCTAATAGTACATTGCACATATTATTGGCTGGAATGCAAATAAAAATGAACCTCTGAAGTATAGCTTGGATGAAAATTTTACCTTTTTTCCACAACCTCTAATGTCAAATGTAACAACTCGCGTTTTGTTTTCTCTCGTCTCTTGATCATCTCCAAGATGGTTATGGCTCTACTGAATTCCCTTCTTAATTTCAGCATCTTTTCGTAAGAGGCTTCATCATTCTTTCGGTTCTGTTAGAATTAAATATTAGGATAAAAGGTATTTCCTCTGGAAGATTTAGACAGAATTTAAATACGTGCACTACAGATTTTTGTTTAGTACACATAGTAGACTATGAATATTTAGTGACTAAACATTTTGGAAGAGTAAAAATATTTGGTGAAGTAAACCCACTCAACTCAGAGAATGGAAATTATTATTTTGGAGTTCTTCTGAAACAAAACAAATTATTTGGCCTGTCTCTGGGTGTTTCTTCATGAAATTAATGAATGTCCACTTTTTAAGGTTAAATACAGTGCTTCCATAAGTACAAATTTCATAAGAGAAATAATGCTTGTTTACAGAATGATGAAAGATGAAAAAAATCCTGTGTACTAAACAAAAAGCGTGGTTGAGAGGTGTGAGTGAGCAAGCACTTACAGAATACCACTGCCCTCTGTATCAGTGGGGGATATTTTCCAGCATTATTTAAAGGCTTACTGAGGTGAAGTGTTTCATGCTTTTACAGGATGCTATAAGCTTGCACGTTTATAGTGCATGCGGACAGGCTGCCAGCAGCCTGAATGTTTGAACAGATTGAAGGTTAACAAGAAGCTATTAATTTTCTGCTTCCTTTTCACTTTTGATCTAGTCCAGTGGTTCCCAACCTTTTTTGCACCAAAACCCCCTTTTTAGGTACGACAACCTATCAGGATCCCCGCTAAGACCTAGGGTCGGAAGTGATATCATTAAGCAGGAAGTTGTTGTTTTAAATAAATCACACTTTTTGAAAGTTGAAAGAACTCCACATCATTTTTAAAATGTTCTGAATGCTTTGTATCTAAAGTGACAATTGAATTTTGAGTTCAATTTTGTGATTGATCACAATGTCATAGAGAAGCCACAATGCGTTCTCAGTGCTGCATCTCTCAATGCAATATTGTTCTCAGTGCTGAATCAAGGTGGTAAAGCCAAATTTTAGTCTTCAGACTATTTATGTTCCACTTTCCCAAGTGCTGAGACTCACCTAGGCATGCATATGGAAGGTGTGACATGCCTGCTCAGAAAGAGACCTGAGAAAGACTTCATCACATGCATACGTACACACCAAGATGAGCTCATAGCACGGCTAGTTTCCTTTGCAGCCACAAGCATTGAGGAAGCGGCAGTTTAATAAGAAAGCCTCTTCTCTAGCCAAAAAGCTTCCAAGACTTAAAAAGTGGCCCAGATTTTTAAGATGGATGCCCCAAGCTCTTCATGACCCCCTGAAGATCCAACTCCCCAGGTTAGCAACCTCTGACCTTGTCTCTTCAAGCATTAAGGCTGCTGGCAGCCTGCCTGAGCACACCATAAGCTTGCAAGCTTATACTGACTTGTAAAAGCAAGAAACATTTTGCCCCAGTAAGCCCCGGTAATGCTAACAAGTGCTTGAGGGGGCCTGGATCAGAGGATAACTGAATTTGTCCCAAGATCTTTATTGATTATATATGTAGTTACTAGTACTTGAAATATCTTCTACTGATCAGGTTGAGATTATGAACTAGGTAGGCAAACTGCAAAGTAAGGAAAGACACAATGATGTTAATGAGCTACTAATTTCAGTGAGCTGTATCTTAAATTGTTGTTCCATGAGCAGAAGAAATTCCATTTGCTCACACAAGCAGGGACAAGGCAAGCGGTGATTTTCACTTATCTCCTTCCTCTGCTCACCCCTTCATCTGCTCCTGAGAGTTAATGAACCTTCAGGAATAAGATGATATACATGCAGCATGGGAGACTGCAACGGGAAGTGGGGCTTGACAAATCTTTTTCTCTTCCTTTGCATGAAACTGAAGTGCTTTCTATTTGTGAAACAATAACTAGGATACAACCCAATGTTTTAATAAAGGCTAACAAATTGCAACTTTTAACTGGTTTGGCTCAATCTGAGTTTGAAAAAAAACTGTAATACTAAGTCAATTACCTTTCGGGTCTGCATTTTCTCAGTCCTCCTCCGAAAAGCCACATATGGATCATTATTAGTGGAGCCATCTCTTTTTTCTTGTTTGATCTGAGGGATGAGGGAAGGACCTCTGCAGTTCTTACGCTTTCTTACCCAGTAGTCATAGACAGCCTTAATAAGATAATCATCCTCATTTAGCAGCAGTTTAGCTTCCTGAAGTGTTACAAGCTGAAACAAAGTAGAAAAATATATTTGAGTAAGAGTAACAAGGCAGACTTTGATGCAGCTGTCTTTTCACAGTAATCCAAAGCAAGAATTCAATAAATAAAATGGAATATATAACAAATGCAATGTTTATGCAATATATATAGTGGGCCCTTTGTATCTGAGGAATCTGCACCCATGGGTTCAACCAACCACTTATCAAAAATATAATCCACCTGCTTCCTCCTCCTTGGCTGCCCGCACTGCCCTTTGAAGTGCCATGCTCCTTTTTCCACTTCTCACAGCCCCTCACCCAACAGCTCCCTTCAACCCGGAGATGCTTCAGCAACTGTCAACACTGGAGCAGCCAACTAGCCCATTGCTCAACTAGCCATCAGACCCAGATAGCCTCTGCGTCTTAAAGCCTGCAATCACTATGCTATTTTATAAGGATGAACATCTGTGTTTTTGGTATCAATGCTAATCCACTAATGGACATGGGGAGTCCAATAATCAAACCCTGCAGCTACGAAAGACCCACTGTGTAACTAATGCAATTACACTTATAATTTTAGTTTCTTCATAAAATTAGTTTTACCATATGCAAAGAGAGAAAGTTAGTATGTAACTGAAAAGACCCTCATGCTGGGAAAGACTGAAGGCAAAAGGAGAAGGGGGCGGCAGAGGATGAGATGGTTAGATAGTGTCACCGAAGCAATGAACATGAAATTGGGTGAACTCAGGAAGCTAGTGGAGGACAGGGAGGCCTGGCGTGCTGTGGTCCATGGGGTCGCGAAGAGTCGGACACGACTTAGTGACTGAACAACAACAACAAAATAGAGCAAATTGAAATTTTGTAGTTTCAAAAACTAACCAGTTAGCTCACATGATAGATTTGACATTTTCTGATACAATTGTCATTTTAAAATATTCACTTTCTGAAACAATGCACCTGTGTATTTTTTTATTCTCTATAATAACAGAAAAAGTAGTATTTTGGCCTTGGTTATACTCTACTTTCACAAACATGCTTTCCAGCAATGGAAATAAGAATTTTCTATCACGCTAATGTCAGTTGATAGAAGATCATTTACTACCTCAACAAGTTTCTCTTCAATAAATGATAAACACAGGGACTAAATTGTAACATACATTTATGTGCTACATAGTTCTGTAAACACTTTTCCTTCTTCCTACTTTTTTAGTAATCTGGACTCTGGCAGACTGCAAATATTTTAAATAATAACAAACATTCTGCCCACAGTTTCACTCATATGAAAAATTGTAGGTGGCCATGCTTAGTCCATCAGAAGAAGAAAAGGCCATAACCCAAATTAGAGTAATACTTTACTGCAACCAAGCAAAAAGTAACAGAATACCAGATAACTAGCTTTTGAATCCTACAGGACTCCTCATCAAGCAGCTAGTAAACAATAAGATGGGGTAAAGGAGGCAGCATGTTGTAGGAGTCCTAACAGTCAATTAAGATGCTTTCAACAGATGAAAATTCCATGCTTTAGCAGTACATCCCTTTGTATTGAGGATTTTGAATTCTCCGATAACCAATTTTACAATGTACTTAGAAAGGGACTTTACTTTTTTTTTCCAGGCCCCAAGCCACTATCTGAAGAACAGAGCTGTCCCACAGAATACAAAAGCAGAATACAGAATTCTGACCTACATAAGAATTATCTGGAAATTTATCTGTGAAACTTTGACAATTTTTGTATAGGTCAGAAGTGGTTACCTTTAAAATATTCAACACGCTCCTTTTTGGGAGTGAATATTCTCCACCTTCCAAATAAGAATTAGACAATTTTTAAAAGCTAAAATAAGTAACCTACTTTTTTTTTTTTTTACATATAGTATCAGAATGGAAGCATTTTAGAGCTGCAAATCTAGACTTTAAAGCTTCTGTCCTTGCCAGTGATCATATGGATAGTAATGATTAGACTTTGGTCAAACTGGGACATCAAATAACAACATTAGGGAGAAAGGATACTTAGTCATGGAGAAACAACTGCAATATGTAATAGTTTCCAAAACCTCGCTCACAGCCCATCAACACCTAATGGCTCTATTCTAACTGAAGTTAGTTACACTTACGTCCCACTGAAATCAATGGAGCTTAAGTAAATTGCACTAACTTGCCCTATTAATTTTTATGGATTAAGTGCACTTAAGATAGTTCAAACAGGGCTAGTGCTTCACATCAGCAATTTTAAGTTTTTACAAAAGCTATCATCTGCTCCAAGTGCAGACTTCTGAGGTGGTGTGAAAACAAACTCTGTGATCTCACTGTTTTGAAAGATCCAGGTTTGTCTTTTGGTGTATAGTATTTTTATTATTAGTCTCCTCCTGCCAAAGCACCATGAAATTCTATTCGTAAGTTGAAAGACACAACACTTCTTTTCACAGGAATGCACAGGTTGTTTGTAAAATTTTGACTGATGGGTTTATTAGTTCCAGGCATATATTACTACAAGGCCAACCAGATGACACTAACACCAATATTCCTTCTTTATTTCTCACTCTTTTTTAGTGGCTTAAGCATACCTATCATAGAAAGACAGCTTGGCCTCTTCCAGCCGGGGTTGGAATAGGCAGGCCGTAA
Source organism: Lerista edwardsae (assembly GCA_029204185.1). Taxonomy (NCBI): domain Eukaryota; kingdom Metazoa; phylum Chordata; class Lepidosauria; order Squamata; family Scincidae; genus Lerista; species Lerista edwardsae. The sequence continues at coordinate 627,127 of JAJKFI010000014.1, forward strand.
TGGGCTGCACCATATCCAGCCCCGGTTAGGAGCTGGCTGTGGTGAAATTTGGAGTAAGAGCATGTTTGTAAATCCCCAGCCATCCCTCAGTGGCTACTTGAGCTACGCCAGTGAAAATGCCCATGTAGGGCCGCTCTGGCCAGGGACAGGGGATAGGATCCTGCCTAAGTACCAGATTCTGGCTTCACTGCCCTCCCCAGGCCAGTCTCCCAACAGGCTGGCCTCCCCCTGCCCCCTTCTGATTAATGCAGGTATTTGCATTTTAAGTGGCTTAGGGAGTGAACTGTATAAGTTTGGGTATAATGGTCTACAAGTCACCAAACAAGTCATTGTTACACACACTTGCTGCCCTAGAAGCCAAAATCCAGTAGCCTTCATAACTACATATCCAACTGTATAATTTGTCCTTCTAACCTCAGAGTATTAGCTAGTATAGCTAGCAAACCTAGGGAAAAGAGCCACATTCCAAGCCTTCGCTGTGCTGCCCTATATTAAACACAGTGCAGCAGTAAGAAAGAGGCAAACATCCTCACTGCTAGGACTTGTAACTACGGTAGCACTATGCTGAAAACTAGCTGTAGGAAAGAAGGACCATAACAACAAGTGAACAGTTGTACGTGACTCATTTTTTTTTGTAATGCTCTTCCTGTATATACATTATAGAATTTTCTCCTTCCAGATATATGCCCTAATTACTGGCTTTGAATGTAATGCATTACTATGAGATGCAAATAAATATATTCAAGTTTAAGAAAACTTATACGAATTCAAATTTATTAGCAAAATCTAAGATTAGGATCTCTTATGAGAGAACAATACCTGATTAGAACTAGCCTTCTCAAGTCTGTCTATCATAATTTCAAACTGCAGTGGTCTGATTTCCATCTTCCGATTGAGTCTATTTAATAATGTCTCATCTTCCGAGTCCATATCATAATCAGGTTGCTCATTGTCAAGATTGAAGGCTGAAACAAAGAAAAAACATAGGAATTTAAAATGCCATTTAAAATGCACATATAGATTAATTGCTTTCATATAATCAACTGGAATGAAACAAAAGTGTAGTTTATCATCAGGACCTCTTTTTGGCATATATAAATTAAAGCTTACCATTACAAGTTCAAATCACAGTAGTAAATAATTGGCTATCGCCCTTGCTCCAAAGTTAAATCTACTGTTCTTTACTAGCTCTAGAAAAGTAGCTACCTTTTTTACTGAGCCTGGGGCTGGGCCTGGGACAGCCATTCTTTAATGTGGAGGAGGGAAATACTGTTGCTAGCTACAGAACTGAGGAACTACCACCATAGCCCCCAGTCTATACCACCACCATGTCCTGCTAGTCCAACTTGTTAATTCTAATGGGGAACCTGAGCTCCAGGAAGCGAATATCTCCACAATACCACTCCTAATTACTAGCTCTCCCCTTCTCTCTACTTTTCAACTTGGCCCACCCCACTCCTGGAGATGCTGCTATCTTTCTCCTTCTGTTCCCATCAATGCCTCCTCACTTTACAGTTCCAGTGTGGCTACCAAAAGGAAATTTGGTTTACTGTCCAAATTTTTGTTGGTCTCTCTCCAGTTCCCAGAACTATGTATCTCTCGGGTCAAAATAAGGATAGCACTCCAGCACTTCATCAAAAGGAAATATTTAGATTAAATTACAAAATGCTTTATTTACATAAGAGCCTATCCACTTTCCAACCAAAATGGGATATGGCAATAAAAGGAAAGGCTTTAAAAGTAATTACATTACAAAACAAGACAACACAATTAAGGCAGCAGAACATCGAGGCAAAACAACTATCTACAGTAGGTTCTACCTTATAGATTGGAGCTGGACTTCCAGGCATAATCTTTCCACTATCAGAACAACCTAACCATTTCAGGCACCAATATACCCCTGCAATTGATCTCTTCTCTCTATTCCTAGTCAAACACACTTTCCCCATTTTCAGCACAGACCTTTACTGAGTCATGGTTACCCATCTAGTTCTTTAATTATTTCCAGCTGTGGTTTTATTTAGTCTTCCTTATCCACAGGACTAATAGCTAACTATAATTACCTGTTCTTTCTTAACAACCCAACCACAGTTTTTACACTTGATTTAATAAAGGGCTCATGCTTTAGAAAACAGTTAATTCTCTTCCCAATACTGCACTATTTCAAGAATTCCACTTTACAAAGATGTTACATTTCAAGATTCTCAGATTTCACCCCCAGATGTAGAACTCCTATCGCCTAGACGTGTAAGAATGCAGCAGTGGATCCAAAAACAAACGGGCATCAGAATAAAGTGGGCAGCAAAGGTTTGCATGTGCAAGCAAATCCACTTCACCCAGGTCACAAACACAACACCTATCATTATAAGGAATTCCCTTGTATTTACCATCCATCACAGCCAAGAGTAGAGCATTACATCTCATAAAGGAGTATGCACTTCAGCATTGGGAGGATTCTAGCAGATAAAGGTAATTTGAAGGTTGACCAACAGTGAATGGGATCTGAATATTCAGTACCGAACAGGTCTTAACAAATCCTGCCAATGAATGTCTGTAAGTCTACATGTAACATTTATGAACATTTGGAACAGCAAGCCCAGGGAATCAATTCCAATGCCCATCATTTGGATTTTTTTCTCAAAGTTGGAAGGGCCCACTAGGGGGTACCACTCTTCCAAAAGGGAGTAAAGCAAACTATTCTGATCCTCATTGTTATGGACTCTGAGCCAGAATTTAATCCATGTCCATGTCTCAATCTGGAGCTGACCTGTCTCAAGGCATACGGTACACACCTTGGCAGGCCAAGGATTTTCCTCAGAAATGTCACTTGTAGCTGTTCAATAGAGTAGTTAGTTCCAAGCACTTATCATATTTATTTATTTGATGTATTTTTATACCACCTTTCTCCAGATTTCACTGGATTCAAGGCGGTTTACATGGGCAGGCTGTTCATAAACCCCATTTTTCAATTGGGGTTTTTACAATTATTGTTCTATGTACCATTCACAGAACCCTCCATTTCTTCAGATGTTTCCCTTTCAATGTGTGGTCATGATCCTGGCTGCACTCTTGCACCTTCTGAGCCTTCACAGTCCACCACAGATCACACCTTGGCCAGTTCTTTTGTCAGCTGACTCCTCCACACTCCTCCCATTCCTCCACAAGCTCTGTCAGTGACTTCCAGTCTCCCATCCAAGGCCAATCCAAGGCTGATCCTGCTTTTGCATTATATACTCAGAGCACCAAAGGCGCATAAGAGTTACCTTTAGTATTTTTAAAAAATTGGATAATGGCAAGTTAAAGGTCACGTTAACTTGTTCTATAAGATGACCTTTAAACTTCTAGTTGATTAACTCCCAGGTTTTGGCAAATACTGTAATTTTTGATTTCTTATAGTTTAGCTGAAGTTGTTAGATAATCCTCATATCTATTAATCAATCCATACTAATCGTGTGTCTGTGATAGTATAATGACATCATCTGCATATAGCAGCAATGGGATATGCCAGCCTCCAAGTTTAGGGGAGTGAGCCTGCACTCCTTCTAGGTAAGTAGCCAGGTTGTTTTAAGTAATAAGCCCCACTGAAAAGGTGACATGTGAAGAGGGCCCAGCTGGCCCACAATTCTGGACACTGGCCCCAACCGGATGATAGTGGATCACTGCTGGCGTAGAGGGGGGAATCCTGTCATGGCACTTCTGAGGCAGCAGCAGTGCAGAGGACAGAGGAATGTGCACTTCAAATTCCAGTAGTTCCAAAGCAGTCATCCTTGCAGAAGCACACTCCATATTCTGCTGGTTAGTCGGCTCCCTCACCTTATCAGCTAATTCATCTCTAAGGGACTCTCTTTAGAGTTTTGTTCATCCTTAGGTAGGTCCTGAAAAGTGCAGAAAATTTCTTCTTCAATTCTTCTTCTGACATGTTTAGCTGTAGAATTTATTTTAAAGGATGATCAAGCAGACTCTCTGTAGGAAGTTCAGATGGAGTGATCCTGCAGGGACGAGTTATTGGAATCAAATTGTCTAGGTCATAGGCAGGTCCTGGCAATGAGAGTAGTCTGTTATAATCTCAGATGCTGCTTCCGCTGCAAACTCTGCAGGTGATTGCAATATTTGTTTTGAATGCTAGTAAGAGTTCCTGGAGTTAGTTGGACATTTTCTTCAGTTCTACAATTTCAGATTTCCCAAGTGCATGAACTCCCATCTCTTAATGCATTCCTCCAGGTCTCGGGATCCCTTATCCCTCTGCACAACCAAGCACTTCCTCTGCGTACCCAAGCACTGGCTGATGGCCAAAGGCTTTGAGTTGTGTCTCGTAATGTGTGGGGTAGGTAGAATCGACCATCTTGGGTCTGTATCTGAGAAGACTCTTTTCACTGCAATTTACTCAGCTAAGTTCTCATTCTCACCAATATAGCCGGAGTTACACAGCTGCCAAATTCCAGAACCTGTCTATACAAACATGGAGAGCGTCTCCATCACTTTTAAGTCAATCTAGCCAACATCCACGCTCAGCAACTTGGCTCAAGGGTTCTTTCATTCTGAATCTGCCAGCCCAGTGCCCTCTGTTCATGGAGTTCTCTCTTATTTCAAGCGGTATCTGCTCAGGCACCAAATGGCATTCTACTGAAGTCTTTGTCAAATCTGCCTATCCCATTTTTGGCCATTTCTCTGTCTCCCCTTTATAGCTCCTCAGGTAAGATAAGTCTGAGGAGTTGCACACAGGCTGGGAATTGGTTAACTAGAGTAGCATTTGCTTGAGTTGTGAGAAAATAGCTAATAATGTTCCATCATGGTTTGAAGTAAATGCTTCTTCATCAGTATTTATCCTCAGACCCTGTTTAATCCAAGGGGATCATCTGTGGGTGACAAAGTTTGCTCAGCTACTGATGGCTTCGCAACAGGGTTCTCTTTTCTTGCCGAAGAGTCAACAAATAGGGGAGTTTCAGGAGGCATTTCAGATATTAGCTGTAGTCTCCTCCAAACATCCCGCACTCTCCAACCTCTCTGAGTCTAAGACTAACATTATTTGGGGAGGACGAGGCATCAAGTTCATTAATTGCCTGATTCCAGACCTCTGGATCATCCAAGCGCAACTGCTTGGCTTTCACCTCTCTTCTTTTCCCTCATGCCAATTCAGCTTAATACAGCTGTATCCAAACAAGGCCCCATCAAAATTAAAACAAATTGGTTCTCAAATCCTGCCAAAAGGTGTCCCAATAAAAATTCATAGAATATCTTACTACCAGCAGCAGGAATTATCAGTAGAACGGAGCAATCCACACTGAGAAAGTCCCACCTAGACCCTTCAAACCCAACCAGAGCTAGGCTCCGGTCGGGTTTGGAGGATTAGAGGGTCCTGAAACAAAACAGATTTAATTATCTGGCATTTCCTTATCCACAGGCATTCCTGGAACTGAACCCCTGCAGATAATGAGCGTTTGTTGTATTTCTTTGAATCTGTATAGCCAATGATTCCATAAGCTGCAGGCTCAGCAATAAATGTGGTTTATACTTATTTTTCTTAGGACCAAACTAGACAAACTAGCGATGCAGGGGCACCAATGTGGCATTCGTTGCATCCCATGGGGGAGTTTCAGCCCCGGAGGCCTCCTAAGGGAACATTTATTCCACAGGGTAAGCCTTTGCCAGCCAGGTGGGTCTACTTGGACCTGCACCAGTGATATCATACCTGTGCAAGTCTGAGCAGTCCTGTGAAGGTGGTGGAGCCCTGGAAGGGGCTTGGATTCAGCAGACACTGCTGCCACTGAACTGCCCACTGTTTACTTCCGGGTCCAGATCTGTTCTCCCCATCCCCACCCTGGGGTGGTGGATGTTTGGAGGCTGCTGCTGTGCAGGGCCGGCCACTTGCCATGTCCAGTGGTGGCCAGCCAACGTGCTCTGACACCAACCGCAGTTAACTAGCCACAGTTAAGACTGGGCTATTAATCAGATATATAATGTGAATGTAAAACATGGCAGAATTCTCATTTGTATTAAAAATCTCCTACACAGATAATAATGAAACATTCACATAAATAGTTTGAGAGAAGCCCACATCACAAACAAGTTAACAATACATTACAAGTAAGTAATAAGCATTAGCCTCTGTCTCCAGACCTGATGGCTGAAAGGAATTGCCTCTTTTTAGGGGCAACTCAGGGCATATCTACTGTTGTATACCTCAACCCTATAGCCTCATAATTTCTAGTACAACTTACTTCATATCCTGATCAGTGCTGGTGCCAGGCTGCTGGGATGCCAAAGATGGCATTATTTGGGCCTGCATATACCAGGAAGTATTTTAAGATTCAAATACCAAACATGTTATACACCTGATTGAAATATGTGTACGACAGGGAGGAGAAGGTTCTTTCTCCTACTGCAGTTCAATCTAGATCCCTCCTCTGTGGGTGGTGTTTTCAAAGAAAAAACTCCCACTGGTGTCAATGAAAAATTCTTATAGCACCACCCTGGGGTGTCCCAACTATGGGGACTGCAGCAGGGACCAAGACTCCAAATCTCTTCTGTGGTCACAAAGCCAAAAGGGATTCTGCAGTTTTTGCTCCATCTCCACAGTTATCTCTTTTTAAAAATTCAGACACACAGGTCCTGATCATCCTAGCTACCCATTGCTTAGTTTGGTCCTAACTCTGGCTAAAAAATGTGACTAACTTGTCAGAAATACTTTGCTACATTAGCATATCACACATCATGCATTTGTCCCATATATGTAACAGGTCTTGCAACAAGTTAATAACAATTTAGAAGAAACCAAAATAAGCATCACCAACAAGTGAACCAACTGACAAAGGTGCAAACATCTAGAATGGAGCAATGCAATTGTCTGAAAGAATCATAATTAACATTTTGAATCTTTACTCCTTAATAGCACAATAATTTTAGACAAAGGCACTCTTGCTGTATAGACATGCAAACACTAAAAAGTGCAATTTGAATAGCACCTTGTTCAACAAAAATTACTGCCCTTTGCAGGAAATGGGGTTTGAAATGTATATCATGATCAGAGGCATCATTCAGGCAGAACGGCCCGGTACTCCGTTCCACTAGTTCCGCGGAGGTCCCGGGCCGCGCCGCTGCCTCGGAGGACGGGCAAGCTGCTGCTGGGCCCGCCCGCCCTCCCTTGCGTCCGGAATCGCTCTAAAATGGAACGATTCCGGCACAGTGAGGCTTGGGGGGGGCGTGGCAGCCCTCCGCCATAGGGGCGGAGGGCTGTCAATCATCCGAGCGTTCCGGTAGTTGGCGCGCTCGGATGACATCATTGATCATGATCCTTTCAGCAAGATGATTTTGTACAATGCTGAATGTTTAATTTCAGTTATTCTCCATCCACAATTGCAACCTGCGGTAAGGGTTATTATGAGAATGCTGTAGCTAAGAACATCAATCTTCCATCAAAGTGAAACCTCTCTTAACCTATGCATCTAGTCAAAGTAGTACCAGGAATAGGAAACTTGGCACCTAGGGCTGCAGTTTCTGGCATATGGCCCAATAAATATTATTGCTTAAGGGCAGTACAAAATAGAAAAACCATCTGAGCTGCCCAAACCAGTGTTTCCTAAACTGTGGGTCTGAACTTGTTGTTGATGGGTTGTGAAATTGACAAGCTGATAACTGACAAGGAAAATGTATTGAGTCCAATGGAAATTGAAACTGAGCAGCACATGTGTGCTTACTAGTGAGTAGGCAAATATTATTATTATTATTATTATTTATTTATTTATTTATTTATTTATTTATTTGATTTCTGCCCCGCCTTTCTGCCCGAAGGCACACAAGGTGGCTTACAAACAATTAAAAGGCTATACAAGCCACACTATATACAATTAAAACATATTAAAAAATATTAAAAACAGTTAAAATTTAAACAAGCCCGTGGATTGAAAGATGTAAGATGTAAATATACTCCATTCAGTTTGAAGAGCAGGTGAAGAGGAACACAATTTCACCAGAATGGTCCCAATTCTATGAATACAGGTCCCAAAAAACACACGAGAAGGCAATGTATCGCAAAAAACATGAAGGCAAAAAACACACAAGAAAAATGTATCCATCTCTATGGAATGTGAAACTGACCCACACATGTGTATTTGCCCACAAACAGGCAAATGTGCCTCATATCCTACTGAAGGACAGGAAAGGGAGAACCCAAGGCCACTAGTATAGTTCCGATCTGATGAACACAGAACTCAATAAAAGCTCTAGAAGGTGGCTGTTCCCACCATAGTAAAAAGCAGCGGTCTCCAAACTGCACCACTGAAAAGCATCCCAGTGCAAGCGGCTTCTTCCATTCCACCCAGAACCATCGAGAAGACTCCGACTATAGCCCCCAGGGGTCTTTGCGGCGAGCCACTTTTGGGGTCTGCCACCCAAGCGTGCCTCGCACACTGAGTTTCACACAGAAGCAGCTCACCACAAAGACCCCAGGGAGCTGTTGTCAGAGTCAACGCGTTTGTCCCAGGCAGAACAAAAGAAGCCGCTCACTTGGAAAAAGGATAGGGTGGACACCGGATCCAGTCTGCAGGTCAGAATTTAGCGGCCCCTGGCAAAAAGGATAAAAACAGAGGCTTGAGAAACTGGTAATTTTTTTTGTCTTATAAAGCTAGGTGGATCCTGAATGTCATTTTAAAAAGGTCCTGGTGCTAAAACGTTTGGGAACCACTGGCCTAAACCATAAGGCTAGTTGTAGATACATCCAAAACTATGCACACTCTTAGGTATTTGGCACTTCTTGAGGAACGTTTCAAATCATGAAAAACAGCCAGAAGACTAAGAATAGGCTTCCAATGCTCAGATGAAAAATTCACTTACTCCAATAATGACAAGTCAGTCACCTAACAATCTCACAAGCAGGGCTAAGGAAAGCTGTCATCCATTTCATCCTTCACACTGGCAATCAGAGACATACTATTTGAATAAAGAGGTGAGAAGAAGAAATGCCCAGGCGAGAGGGAACTCATAACACCAGCTCCTATGGAGCTAGTGAAAGTTTTATTATTGTATTGTTTACATGTTGTACCTTGAGCATTAACTTGGTAAAGGGAAGGCGGGATTAAATTCATTAAATAAATTTTTAACTACTTCATTGGATGATCCAATCTTTTAGTGCTGACAGTATTGTATGCAGAGGTATGCAATTACTTTTTGTCTGTTTAGTTATTCCATTTTGTTTTGTTTTAAAAGTAGTAATTCAAATTTTTAACTCATTCTCATTACTCCTATTCATTTTTATTACTCACTGTTTTCAATCAAGAGTGATTATAGCCAGGAAAACTGTAGCTTCAGCCACTGGGTCCTAAAGGGAGAGGGTTTTTGCTTGACTCCCTGTTAGTATTTTTGGGGCACAGAACCTCTTATTAGTGTTTTCAGGGCACAGGGTAATTTCCTCACTGATTCTAATGGAGCGATGATGCTCCATTTGTTACAATGGGGGTTTAAACACATGGTACCTAACAGAAAAGGAAGGGAAGTTCCCCAACCCGCGCAGGGGACCTCTGGGGCAAGAAGTTTCCCCCTGTGTATTTGGGGTGGGAGGAAGTTGATTTTCCCCCCAAGCAGCTACTTTCTCGGGGCAATACTTCAAAGATGCACCATGAGGCTTCGGAAAGTTCCTGCAAAGACTTTTCAGGGATGATGTGCCTTTTCATCACCTACCAGACCGCAATTTACCAGGCTTCAATCTCCCTTTCCTCTCCCTGTAACCTTCACCTGACTTGTTCTAATTGGGCACTTTGGGAAAATGAAAAGAAATGTTATGAATGCACACCCCTACTGATTATGTGGTTTGGAATTGTTATCATTTGCTATCATCTCTCCCTTGAAATTTCTGGCACTGGTCTACACGGGTTTAGACTTTGTGGGTTTGGACACTACTGACTCTAAACCTGCCTCCTTCCCAGACCCTATTCGTTCCATTGCCTCCTCACCCTGCCCCCTACACCTGATCTGCCCTCCTCCCGCCCTGCCCCGCCCTGCCATAAGACAGTTAGTGACAATGAAACACTCATTCTACCAGCGTAAGAGACCAATAGGCTGTAAGGAACTGTCATTGCTTTTTTTTTTAAGACGGCAAAAAAGAAAGATGTATCAATGAACTTACGTTGAATATGAATAAACTGTTTTGGTTGTTTAAATTCTCCTTTGTAGAGACGACTGTAATAGTTGACATTGCTTTCTGCTTCAGGAACTGGAATAACCATGTTCTCTTTCTTTTCTCTGAAGACTTGCTGCGCTGAGATAGCTCGTTGCAAATGATGTTCCTAAAAAAAGGAAAGCAATGGTTTAGATGTTGCCTGATGGAAAAACCACAAACTTGTTTTTGATATATATTTTTAAACAATAGTATCCTGCATCACTCTGAAAACTGCTAAATCTGGAGAATGCTTGATTTTTCCATTGGCATATTTCAAAAGGCAGAAAAGACAGAAATGCTTCTCTTTAACAAATGAAATTGATTTTTACTGAACTCGTATTCCTAACCAAGTCTCTCTGACCCTTCTTCAGTGAGGCCCAGATTATAGGGGAACACAATTCAAAATTTCTTGGGAAGGCTTGTTTAAACAACTATCTGTTAGTTAATCTGGGCAGGAGGTGTGGACTGATGGTTGAGCTGCTGGTACTGCCTGAAGCTAAGAAAGAGAATCTGTGGCTTGTTTTTGGATGGGAGACGGATGCCAGGTTGTGACAAGCTGCAGTACCTGTGGTGGCAGAACAGAGTAGCTGTGGAGCTGATTACTCACCGCAAATTAGAGCTGTGGGGGAGTGTGTGAGAAGGCCAGCTGGCAAAAGAACGGAATATGAGCTTGAGGACCTGCCCAGGCTTGACTTATGATTGCCTGCTGAAGCTTGATGGCACGCAGTGAGGCAAGAGAACCACACTGTGAAGGCTACATCTGGGACTGAGGATTGGCAGATCACAAGAATACTGTATATTTGTAAAAACCCCATTGAAAAAGTGGTGGTGTAGACTAGCCTGCTCCTGTAAGCCACCTTGGGCATTTGCTTCGGCATGGGAAAGGCGGGGTATAAATTCTTCTAAATAAATAAATAAATAAATAAATAAATAATCTCCTGGCCGCTTGTGCCAAATAGGAATAACCTATAGGCAAAAGATAGAGCAGCTTTAAAGCAGCTTTTTTCCTTTTAAGCCACAAATGAATACTGTGTTTTAAAAATGCATGAAGACAGGCTAGTAAATATTTTTATGGTGTAATTACTTTTGTGGATTTTTCTAGACAGCTGTGGTATTTGGCAAAGAAAAGGGGAAGATATTTGATGAAATATTTTTAGATGCTTGATAACTGTAGTACAGTGTGTGTGTGTGTGTGTGTGTGTGAGAGAGAGTGAGAGTGAGTGACATAAAACAAAAAACTAAAAAAATTAAGCCTATGCTAAAAGTTAATGGAATGAAAAAAGTATCAAAATCTAAATAAAATTCCCGCTAAAAATCAGTTGCCACTTTCCTGTTCTAAAAATACCTATGTTTTCTTCACTGTATTGATATCTTTATACAGGACTTAAAATAAAACTAAATACAAACATTCTCCTTTTATCCTTAGGGGATATGTCCCCTGCACACTCTATGGATAACCCAATAAAAATGTTTCAAAAATTCCCCCCCCCGGAACCCTACTACAAGTGTTTCAAAAGTCCCCCCACCATCAAGCAAATTATGTATCTGCTTTTGATTGCAGCCTTCCTGTTCTTGTTCTCAATACAAGTCTTGCTGGCTCTTTGCTGACTGCAAAATGGAATCAGGAAGTGCTCAGCACTCACAGGAGGCAAGGCAGAGTCTGAAAAGAATGTGACACTAAGCTTTGGGACTCTATGGTAAGTGTCACGTTCTTTTCAGCTCTCTGCACTGCCTGTGAGTGCTGAGCGCTTCCATTCTGCAATCAGCAAAGATCCATGAAGACCCAAGAGCAGCGACAGGAATCCTGCAATCACAAGAAGATAAGTCATTTACACAATAGGGGTTGCGATGGAGGAATTTTTGAACCATGAATAATTGAAAACACGAATACTGGATCCACAATTACGGGGGATGCCTGTATATTAATGTCAAATATTTCACATAGGTATGTTACAGCAACTTCCTCTAGCAGGATTCTTATATCATAACTGATTAACACTCATGTCTGCAAACAGGCACCTTTTTCAGTCACCATGGCAACCTTAAACCCACTATATTTCCTTTTGGATATTCTTTGGCAATATGCTTTTTTACACATTTAGGACTGCACCCAAGTGTAATTATATCAGAATCAATTCTGGGACTAAGGCTGCCTTGGTCACTCTGGTAAGTTGTCAGGAGATGGAAAGAGATAGTGTGACCTTATTGATTCTCCATGGTCACTCAGCAGTTTTCAACAGCATTAACTATAGCATTCCTTTCAGACCAGACCACTTCTTGGAGACAGGTCATACTGTAAACTGCTGCTTCATCCTCTGGCTTTCACAATTCCATCTTACCTCCATGTGTTTTAGCATCAACATGCAATTATTGGGGAAGTCACCTAGAGATCTATGTCAGATGTCATCAACATGCTCATCACGCGTGTTGAGAGCTCAGCTTTCTCTCGTTTTCAAATGCTCCCAGAGAGAGAGCAGGAAGCTCTGAACCAGCAATTCTTGTCAGTTACGGATTAGATGTCGGAAAACAAGATGATACTTCAGATGTGACAGAAGTTCAATTGGTTAGAGGGTTCCACGGATTTGGGAATGGAAATCAGTCTGCTAGGAGCTGCACCCCCCATTGAGAATTAGGTATACAGCTTGAATGTGCTTTTGGACACAGTGCTCACAGATGCCAGATGTCGCAGTGAACAAGAACACTGTTTAGCATCTACATTTGGTGTACCAACGACATCAAATAAGAAATCAGACTTCCAGAAAAATCAGACCTACCCATTGTCATTGAAGCCCTAGATACATTCAGACTAGATTATGGTAATACTCTACATGGGGTTACTTAATGTTACAGTGTTCAGACACTTCAACTATAGATAGGCAATTTTTTTGTAGGAGAGCCACAATCTCTGTGTTGTTTCAGATACATCAAGTAAGTTGGGCAAACTGGCAAAGTACTCTTTTCAACCATAAGGCTTAGACAACCTTGGACTAGCATATCTGAAGCGCCTGTTCAGCAACTGAAGCACAACTTACTGTGTGTGTCCCTTACATCTCAAAATGTGGTATGTGGAAAGACATAATAAGGCAGGCTAGCTGCCAACAACCACAGCATATCCATGTCTACCTGATTTCTAGTCATTTGGGATATGTCCAAAATCTGGCTTTTTGGGATTGATGTGAATTGAATCAATAATTATTTTTCATCGCTGACTTTTTGTTAATATATTTTAATTAACTTTGCTATTATTTAAATATCATTTAAGTTGCTTTGAATATTTTTAAGGAAAGGTGGGATATAAAGTTGCCTTGAGTTTCCGTAAGGGTGAAAATGGGGGTTATAAACCTTTTAAATAAATGCAAATATTTTAACAGAAAAATAAACAAACACATATTTTCACACACAGAGCACGCAAAGAGAATTCCCATGGTGCATTCACATACACAAATGGACTTCTCCATTAGTCAAACATCAGTCCCAGACATGTAAGTTATGTCTTTGCAGGAAACTCATCTTGTAGAACTAGTCCTTAGATACCAGCAAAAAACACAGAAAGTATTCATCAGTGGGTTGCATCCCAAGGAATGCACAGAAATATCAACATTTTGCACTGCTCTATGTGCAACTCTACAACAGCACAATAAAGTATCAACAACTTTATATGCAACACCTGCCTTGTTAAGCAAGTGGAAAGATAACCTAGGAAACAACTTCTGACTCATGCAACTTATTAAGGAGAATAGGCACCATACTCAAAACCAAGCAATGAAACCAAGTATAAAAATAGAAACCTTGAGGGGGTCCAAAAAAACCCAAACATGCACATCATGAATTTACTCCCAAAATGAAGACTAACAACCTCTTCCGAGCTAATATACAGCAACAAGTATTATCAAGTCACATAAACTAATAAAGCAACATATGTTATTTCTAAACTGAGTATTTTCGAACAAAACTGTATCTGTGAGAAATATTTGGGAAATTCACCTTGGGCTACTTTGGAAGCTTAATCTATGGCCCCTTTTTGTAAATGGATGGCACTGGGTTCTACACATATCAAAATGAAGACTATTCCACTACTAACAGTGTGTGCAGTTAAGAGACTTTGGACCACAATGGCCTGGAAATGTAAATTTAATCCATATTCACATGCCAAACTGACATTATGGATTAACCCAGAATTGAAGATTAGGAAGGAATCTGTTCTGTGGAAGACTTGAACCCAATATGGCAATTACGATCTAATTAGCCAAGATCTGGACTTCACCACCAGCTATTTTGCTGGAGCAACCCTGTGTCAGTCATCAGAGACCCACACAAGGTTTAGGATGCAATGAAAAGCGTTGCTGCCAGCCCCACAACCTCCCAGGGCTGCTCCTCCCCTGTCCAACCCATTCCCCACCCCTAAACGTTTTACCCTAAATGACCCTGCAGGGGAGCTAGCTGGACAGTGTAGCAGCGCTAAGGGCCAAAACCAACAAGTGCAGCACCGGTAGTCCCTCTTCACTGGGTGCCGTAAACATGCTTTATGGCACATTTACAACACCTGGAATCGGCCCTGAGCATCTACCAGCCCACAGGAAAGGGTGTAAGTCAATGGAGAAAAAGGTGCCTACACTACTATACAGTATTTGTTTTCATTTGATAAATAGATATTAAAAGTATAGAGAAACAAGCAATACAGAATTGGATCATCCTGTCTTACATGGCTTTAACTATTATACTTGCAATAACTATGGATAGGGGCGTTTGAAAATGGTGCTTTTTTGCAGATTTTGTTATTTGAAAGGTAGAAAGCAGTGTTATGTGTCTTTATTATAAGTTCTCATTCCAAGTTCTCATTGTTTGTAATTTTAAATGTTTTAAAAGTGTACTAGGGTAGGTGATATAGGTGATGTAGTGTAAACAGATGCAACCACAGTATTATTTCTAGTTGGAGAAGTAATTTATTTTAATTTTTGAAAGATATCTTAAACATAAAAATGCTGCATTTTGTGTTTTTATTCAGATATTTTAGCACCAAAAAGGCATAGCAGTGTGTATTAACAAAAAAAATACACACCTACCTATCGATCTTACATTGTGATTAATTCAACCAAATATTATTTTAGTGTTTATTGGACACAACACTTTATAGTAAGCGTCTGATCAAAGAATCTAACTGCTGGTGCTGTAACTCACTGAACGCACCACTTACACATATAGTGTGGTCCTGTTTTATGATATTATTTTTGTATGCCAATAAAGGTATCTTAAGTAAGAGATTATATTTCTGGGAAGAAAGTATTTGTGTTCATTATATCACAACCATTTACAATATTTTGTTGATATCTATGTTCTTTTGTATTATTTAGATCCCTGCTAACTGGGCAAGAGGCACTTTTTCAATTGGTGTTCCTCTTATATTTAGCAGGGGGAGAGTAATTGTCCCTATTCACCCCTGCGCAGTGTCTTTTCTAGTGGCCGTTGCGGGTGGTGTTCTATATTTTTTAGATTGTGAGCCCTTTAACTTTATTATTGTATTATTGTTATTTGCCTGTAAACCGCTTTGTGAACCTTGTGTTGAAAAGTAGTATATAAATACTTTTGATTGATTTACCTATTTTATGGATGTTGTCTGTAGGACAGTAAAAAAGGATTCTCTCTGGTCCTACCACTACTAAAAGACTTGCATTAAAACACTGGAAGGATAAGTGCTTTTCTACCATTACTGAATGGATTGAGGACCATTTAACTTTATCAAAATTTGAATGAGTGGTTTACAAACAATTATGTGTAGATATATTTGGGGTATCTGGAAGTCGTCTTTAGGTATTTACGCATAGTTCACTTATTGTTCATGGCTCATGGTTTATATTGTATGCTTATACATAAAATACAAGAAATCAAAAAGTGTCTTAAACTATGTGTTTTTTCTTTGTGTATTTATCTAATGTGTTTTTATTTGCTAATAAAGGAGGGGAAAAAATCTGAGAAATTCCTTGAAAACCCAGGAAAGGAAACAAGAGTAATTTCATTGACTTATTTGTAGTTCTATCTCTTTGTTCTCCAATAGCATTAGTCTCCAACTACCAATGGGCTTTAAGCTTCATGTTCAAACATTTTTTGAAGTTTGGACTTGTATCTTGAAAAAGATTCGTACTCCATTTCATATTGTAATATCAGTTAATGAAACAATTCACAAGAACGTATTTTCTCTCAAGAATGTATCCGCATTCCTTTTACTCTCTGTGGCATGCAGGCTAGTCACCTGTGTGTTTGGTTCTTCAGTTAAGGAAGACTGTTAAACAAGAAATACTCGGCTGCAAACGCTTCTACATAAAACAAGGGTAGAATAATGGGTGTGTGGGGGTTCCCATGTAATGGGGGTTCCCATGTATTCAGTTTCCATATTCATGTGCAGGGGAGAATGAACCCCCACAGATACGGGGGCCCACCTGTACATTCTTTACTAATATATTTGGACTGAAAGGCATTCAGTGTTATGAACACCACCAGCAAAGACGAACTGCCGTGTCCAACAGTGACTAGGAGCAGTACAAAATCTTAACCTATCCAAGATGGCAAGACTCATTAATATTGCACAAACTTCAAGCTCTTTCATGCAATGATGCCCAAGTAAGAGGAGAGAAATACAGAATTGTTTCCATGCTGAAATTAGAGGCAAAGAGAGATTAATATTCACCCTAAAACTCGGTGATTACTTTTCCACAAAGAAGCTTAGGATACACCTGCCACCAGTACATTACAAACTTTATTATTAGGCACTCATTATTCATAAGCATTATTCAGGAGCATAGAAAGCAGTAACTTTCAGCCTTTATCATCTCAAAGCACACTGTTAAGGTACTAAAATTATCTAGATACCTTGACAATTTTTGACAAAAATTGGCCAGGGGTACACATTCCTCAATGGCCCTACTAATATAGGACCCTTTTCCATAGCACACCTGCAGACCATTTGTAGCACACCAGTGTGCCACTGCACAGTGGCTGAAAATGGCTGTCCTAGAGAAATGGTCCATAAGGTAAAAAGTATTACGTTCAAATTTACATTAACTGCATATACAGTTTGAAACATTTTCTACCTTCCTTTGGTGGATGTCTGCTACTATGGGAATCATTCCTATTGCCTCCAACAAGGTCCAATAATTAAAACAAATCTATAGAAAGTGATTATTAAATGAAGCCACAGTAGAAAAAAAGAATGTACCCTATTAAACCCTTTCATGGATCACTGCCTTGTCGTGGCGAAGGGGCTTGAGTAGCTCAATGAAGCTGTGAGCTATGCCATGTAGGGTTACCCAAGATGAACAGGTCATAGTAGAGAGTTCTGACTAAACATGATCCGCTGGAGAAGGAAATGGCAACCCACTCCAGTACGCTTGCCAAGAAAACCCCATGGATTACAGAACAAAAAGGCTAAACGATATGACACTGGAAGATGAGCCCCTCAGGTCGGAAGGTGTCCATTATGCTACTGGGGAAGAGCAGAACACGAGTACTAGTAGCTCCAGAAAGAGGGAAGTAGCTGGGCCAAAACTGAAAGGAAGCTCAGCTGTGGATGTGTCTGGAAGTGAAAGGAAAGTACGATGCTGCAAAGAACAATACTGTATAGGAACCTGGAACATCAGATCTATGAATCAAGGTAAGCTAGATGTGGTCAAACGCGAGATGTCAAGACTGAACATCGACATCATGGGAGTTAATGAACTAAAATGGACAGGAATGGGAGAATTTAATTCAGATGACCATTACATCTACTATTGTGGGCAGGAATCCCTTAGAAGAAATGGAGTAGCCTTCATAGTGAATAAGAGAGTGGGAACCGCAGTACTGGGGTATAACCTCTACAATGATAGAATGATTTCAATTTGGATCCAAGACACACCTTTCAACATCACAGTAATCAAAGTCTACACCTGAACCACTGATGCTGAAGAGGAAGAAGTTTACCGTTTCTATGAAGACCTACAACACCTTCTAGAATTAATATCCAAAAAAAGATGTCCTTCTCATCGTAGGGGACTGGAATGCTAAAGTAGGCAGTCAAGAGGTAATAAGAATAACAGGCAAGTTTCATCTTGGAATACAAAATGAAGCAGGGCAAAGACTGATAGAGTTTTGTCAGGAGAACACATTAGTCATAGCAAACACCCTTTTCCAGCAACACAAACGGCGACTGTACACATGGACTTCACCAGATGGTCTACATCGAAATCAGATTGATTACATTCTTTGCAGCCAAAGGTGGGGAAGTAGTAAAAACAAGACCTGGAGCTGACTGTGGCTCAGATCATGAGCTTCTTATTGCAAAATTCAGACTAACTGAAAAAAGTAGGGAAAACCACTAGGCACTCCACGTATGACCTAAATCAGATACGAATATACAGTGGAGGTGACAAATAGATTTAGGGGCTTAGATTTGGTAGACAGAGTGCCTGAAGAACTTTGGATGGAGGTCTGTAACATTGTACAGGAAGCAGCAACTAGAACCATCCCAAAGAGAAAGAAATGCAAGAAGGCAAAGTGGCTGTCTGACGAGGCTTTACAAATAGCTGAGGAAAGAAGGGAAGCCAAAAGCAAGGGAGAAAGGTATACCCAACTGAGTGCAGATTTCCAGAGAACAGCAAGGAGAGATAGGAAGGCCTTCCTAAATGAGCAATGCAAAGGAATAGAGGAAAACAATAGAATGGGAAAGACTAGAGATCTTTTCAAGAAAATTGGAGATGTCAAAGGACAATTTCATGCTAAGGTAGGCACAATAAAGGACAAGAACGGCAAGGACCTAACAGAAGCAGGATTAAGAGATTAAGAAGAGGTGGCAAGAATACACAGAGGAACTCTATAAGGCCAATCTAAATGTTCCTGATAACCACAATGGTGCGGTCACTGAGCTCGAACCTGACATCCTGGAGTGTGAAGTCAGGTGGGCTTTAGAAAGCATCGCGAACAACAAAGCGAGTGGAGGTGACAGCATTCCAGCTGAGTTACTCAAAATCTTAAGATGATGCTGTCAAAGTGCTGCACTCCATATGCCAGCAAATTTGGAAAACCGAACAGTGGTCACAAGACTGGAAAAGATCAGTTTACATTCCAATCCCAAAGAAGGGCAATGCCAAAGATTGCTCGAACTACAGCACCATTGCACTCATTTCACATGCTAGCAAGGTCATGCTCAAAATCCTACAAGCTAGGCTTCAGCAATATGTGAATCGAGAACTACCAGATGTACAAGCTGGTTTCCGAAGAGGCAGAGGAACTAGAGATCAAATTGCCAACATTCGCTGGATCATGGAGAAAGCAAGAGAGTTTCAGAAAAACATCTACTTCTGCTTCATTAACTATGCCAAAGCCTCTGATTGTGTGGATCACAACAAACTGTGGCAAGTTCTTGAAGAGATGGGAGTACCAGACCACCTGATCTGTCTTCTGAGAAACCTGTATGCAGGCCAGGAAGCAACAGTTAGAACTGAACATGGTACAACTGATTGGTTTAAAATTGGGAAAGGAGTACGACAAGGCTGTATACTGTCACCCTGCTTATTTAACTTACATGCAGAGTACATCATGAGAAAGACTGGGCTGGATGATTCACAAGCTGGAATCAGGATTGCTGGGAGAAATAACAACCTCAGATATGCAGATGACACCACTCTAATGGCAGAAAGTGAGGAAGACCTAAAGAACCTTCAGATGAGGGTGGAAGAGGAAAGTGCCAAAATTGGCTTGAAGCTCAACATTAAAAAAACTAAGATCATGGCAACCACTCCCATCACATCCTGGCAAATAGAAGGGGAAGAAATGGAAGCACTGACAGACTTTATTTTCCTGGGCTCCAAGATCACCACAGATGGTGACTGCAGCCATGAAATTAAAAGACATTTACTTCTTGGGAGGAAAGCTATGGCGAACCTAGACAACTTAATCAAAAGCCGAGACATCACCCTGCCAACAAAGGTTCGCATAGTCAAAGCTATGGTTTTCCCAGTAGCAATGTATGGCTGTGAGAGCTGGATCATAAGCAACGCAGAGCGCCAAAGAATAGATGCTTTTGAATTATGGTGTTGGAGTAGACTCTTGAGAGTCCCCTGGACTGCAAGGAGATCCAATCGGTCCATCCTCCAGGAAGTCAAGCCTGATTGCTCCCTGGAAGGACAAATCCTGAAGCTGAAGCTCAAATACTTTGGCCACCTCATGAGAAGAGAGGACTCTTTAGAAAAGACCCTCATGCTGGGAAAGATTGAAGGCAAAAGGAGAAGGGGGCGGCAGAGGACGAGATGGTTAGATAGTGTCACCGAAGTGATGAACATGAAATTGGGCAAACTCCGGAAGCTAGTGGAGGACAGGGAGGCCTGGCGTGCTGTGGTGACTGAACAACAGCAACACTATTAAAATAGAAGGTGGGAGATAAAAAACTTCACAAAACAACATTTCAACCACAAGCTGCACTGAAATAAACATGTTTCATTGAAACATAACACTTCTGTGACTTTCTAAGAATGAAGTCGTATGTTAAGAAGGCAAAAATATAGCCATTCAAGTAAAAAGGAGTCTAATTAGAAAAACAATTTCCAATTCTGAAAGCCCTTGTAGTTCTTCTCTCTGAAGTCCAAACAGATGCATTCTTGAGCATCATGCACTAATTATATCCCCCACTTATCCCTGAAAACAGCACATGCAATTTCAATCATTTTGATCCATTAGGTTCTAGATTAAATTTCAAGAACTACATTTTATCAAATGCCTCCGCCAGATTCTAATAAGATGGGATATTCCTAATTCTGTGAAAGATTTTTTATTTCCCAAATTGTATGCCATGGCACCAAAGGGCACAGCAGCAAATTCACAGCAGCAAATGCTACAGGATGTCCTCAGCAGCCTTACCTGCTCTACAGTGATGTCAACTTGAACCTTGCATGATTCAAAATGGCGGAACCCAGGAGAGAAGGACTGTGGTACATTTGGAAAGGACTGCCTTTCTACGAATATTCAAATCTTCTGCAAGACCTCAGCTGGTTGGGGCAATCTACTCAATAGGTTCCTGCCCAAACATCAATTGTTCACCCTTTCCACCTCCAATCTGCAAGTGAATTCCACTTTTACACACTACTGTTATCAGTAACTAATAGAAAGATCACCACATCACAGCGAAACTAGATTGGGCCAGAATGGCAAACACACCACAAACATCAGAATTATCAAGCAGTATACTTAACAAGGGACATGGTGGCACTGCAGGTTAAACCACCGAACTGTTGACCGGAAGGCTGGCAGTTCGAGAACATGCAACAGAGTGAGCTCCCGTTGCTTGTCCCAGCTCCTGCCAACCTAGCAGTTCGAAAACATGTAAAAATGCAAGTAAATAGGTACCACTTCGGTGACAAGGTAATGGTGTTCTGTGCGCCTTGGCGTATAGTCATGCCGGCCACATGACCATGGAAGCTTGTCCTCGAACAAACACTGGCTCTTCGGCTTAGAAATGGAGATGAGCACCACCCCCTACAGTGGGTCACAACTAGACCATTTGGTCATGGGGAAACCTGTACCTAACCTTTATACTTAACAAAGTATCAAGTGATACAGCGGACAAAGTGCAGAATAGGGAATGGCGATACAGATTCAAAATCCTGTTTAGCCATGAAACTTACTGGGTAAACCGCCTGCTTTGAAGTGGGCGGTTGTTCGCCCCCTACTGAAGAAAGCCTCCCTGGATCCCACTATCTTAAACAACGTTCGGCCTGTCTCGAATATCCCATTTCTGGGAAAGGTGACTGAGCAGGAGGTGGCGTCCCAGCTTCAGAGGGTGCTGGAGGAAGCGGATTATCTGCCCCACTGCGCTGGGGTAGGACATTACGGCTCTGGTAACACCACAGGAAGAGCCTGTGTAATTATTCATCCTTTAGCTAAAGATACTTCTTTCTCTCAGTAAGATGCTTCATTTTCTCTCACTGGAAAATGCTCCACTGTGGAACTTAAATAAGTTCTTAAGGTAAAGGTAAAGGTTTCCCCACAACCAAATGGTCTAGTCATGACCGACTGTAGGGGGCAGTGCTCATCTCCCTTTCAAAGCCTGTAGAGCTGGCGTTTTGTCCGAGGACAAGCTTCCATGGTTATGTGGCCGGCATGACTATACGCCGTAGCATACGGAACGCCATTACCTTCCCACCAAAGTGGTCCCTATTTATCTACTTGCATTTAGGTGCTTTCGAACTGCTAGGTTGGCAGGAGTTGGGACAAGCAACAGGAGCTCACTCCATCGCGCAGTCTTGAACGCCCAACCTTCTGGTTGGAAAGCCCAGCAACAGCGAATTAACCCGCTGCGCCACCACGTCCCACAAAGAAATAAGTTCTTAGATACTTACAAAAAATACTGACATCTAAAAACCTTGTCAAGGGAGTTCTGTCTGTCTGTCTAAATATATATTATGTTGTGGTACATTTTACAGTGATAATTAAGCAAATTGTCAAAGCTCAAATTGAACACAGAACCTAATTCTTTGTATGATCTAATTAAAGAGGGAGAAAACTTGTAGTGATTTCTGTCAAGCTATAGACATGCTGACTGCATGCAGTACCAATCAAAAAAATCATCAACCATTTTTTTTTCAAATGTTTATACCACCAATCCTCCAAGGAGATCAGGATGGTATATATTGTTCCTTCCCTCCTTTTGTCATCATAACAACCCTGTCAGGATAAAATGTAGTTTAAAAATACATGCATGCCCCAGTATCTGCTGGGGTTCTGTTCTAGGGGACACACACACACACACACACACACACACACACACACACACACACACACACACACACACACACACACACACACACACAC